>JZKD02S1142392.1:253165-291091 GCA_000966675.3 Picea glauca | reverse complement strand
AGGATAAGGTGAGGAGGTTAGGATGATCCCACTAAATAATGAAAGCGAGTAAGATCCAAACCATTCGGATGCCACCTCACCATAGAAGCTTCTCCTTCTAGAAGATTCGAGAAAACGCTCATTTTTCCCACATGCTGGAATTCTCGCACCCTAGCTATAGAGCAACCTGCGAGGTGTTCGCACCCTAGCTATAGTGCAACCTACGAGAATGGGTCATTCTCGCACCCTGCCTATATAGCAACCTGCGAACTTCCCTTTTTATAAGGTTTTTACATAGGAAAATGCAACTTCTTTTTTCAGGAGAAGTTCTTCTCCCTTCTCTCTTTAGGAACTCAGGCCACTGACCCCTCTGAAGGCAACAGATAGGTTTACATCATTAACGGTCATAGGGATGACGAAAATAATGTGTAACAATGGCTTCTCTTCCATAAACGAGGAAAAAGGGAGAATTACCAACGAAAGATTTTCGAGTTACCCTATCAGCCCAAAGTGCGTACAGTGCATTGTGCCAATTCTTGTGGTTTTCTGAAACAATCCTTTTTATAATCTTGATTAAATTCTTATTTTTCGATTCTGCTAGACCATTCCCTTGAGGGTAGTAGCTAGCAGAATACTTCAGTTTAATCCCCTTTTCTAGAGTGAAAACATTCATATCAAGGGACAAAAAAAAGAGGTGTTGTAAAAAACCAGACATTCAGGAATTCTGAGACGAGTGATGATATGGGAGTTTAGAAATGACACTACCTGATTAGTGCTAACCACTTTTAAAGGTAAATCTTTAGACCATCTTATAAAATAGTTTGTTGCTATGAGGATGTACTTGTGTTGTTGCGAAGAGGGTGGATTGATTGGTGCAATTATGTCTAGGCTCCATTGCTGAAAAGGTGCGTCTACAGTAACAGGTTGCAAAGGAAAAGCCGCCTTTTTCACCCATCCTACAACCTTTTGGCAGATTACACATTTGCAGGACAACATATGGGCATATTTAAACAAGGTAGGACAATAGTATCCAATCCTTAGAACTTTATGGGCAGTGTTATCTCCACCAAAGTGACCACTGGCCTCACTGGCATGAAGTTTAGTCAACACTCTTTCAGACTCCTCCTTTTCTAAATAACGTAGAAAAACACCATCAAAGTTCTATCGAAATAATATATCATTGATTAACTGGAAAGATGCAGATTTAAGCCTAAGTGCTCTTCTGTTTTTGGTATCAATATTGTAGGGAGAATATCCATGCATTAAATAGAATCTAATGTTCTCATACCAAGAATTGGGTGTAACTTGTGCACAACTAATTTGTTTTTTGTCATGCTAATTTACCGTTGATGTGTTTATTTGACTTTCTTGTTCCTCAACTGAATCAACCACTAGTTTACACAGGCCTTGGCCTCTAAAAATTTGGGTAGGAGTTATTTCAAGGTCATATTCCTATAGTGATGTCATCCAGTTTTCCCTTTTCTCACCCAACTCTTTTTGTACTAACAAGTTTCTTACAGCGGGGTAAGGAAAAATCACTTTGGTTCTAGATTTCAACAGGTAAGGCCAGAAGTGTTTCACTTCTTTAAAAATAGCATATGCATGTTGATATACTGTGGGGTAATTAAGTTCTGCTCCTTTAAAAGTAGAGCTTATGAAGGCAATGGGTATCTCATTGCTTTCAACATTTTTCTATGTAAGCACAACAACATAGGATCTGTCAGATGCAAAAGTGTAAAGAGTGAAATCCTGATAAAAATCGGGACTCATCAGGGAAGGGGCTTCTATTATTGATTTTTTAATTGAATCAAAATCCTAACTTTCTCAAGGTCCCCATCGGTACAAAACATCCTTTTTAATTATATTTTGTAACAGTCTAACCATTTTTGAGAAGCTCAGGTCAAATCTTCTAACAAAATTAATCTTACCCAAAAAGGATTGCATGGCCTTTTTGGAAGAAGGAGGGATAAGTTTAGCAATGGCTTGTATTCTTTCAAAGTAAATAATCATTCCATCCTTATATACTATGAACCCAAGCATATTTCCTTTCTCTATTGCAAAGACTAGTTTCTTAGGATTGAAAGATATGCCGAACTTGCGACATCGTTCCAAGACATCCCTAAGGTGGGACAATTGATCTTTCTTGTTTTAGAAAAGACAGTGACGTCATCAAGATAGACCACAAATGACTGGACAATGAGACCACGAAAAGCAATATCCATTGCTCTCTGGAATGTGGCACCAACATTAATCAGTCCAAAAAGAATTTTCTTGTAGGCATAAGTGCCCCATGGGGTACGAAAGGTGTTTTAAGCTGGTCCAAAGGAGACATAAGGACCTGGTTGTATCCTGAAAAACCATCTAGCAGAGATAGTCTTTCGGAACTAGACACTTGTTGTAGAATTTGTTCCATTGGAGGAACAGGGTAGTTGTCTTTATCAGACGCTCGATTTAGGTTTTGGAAATCGACACAAAGTCAAATTTTTCCACTTTTCTTCCTTACATGGACTAAGTTAGACACCCATTGAGTATGTCTAACTGGAAAAATTATCTTTGTAGTTAATAATTTGTTTAGTTCCTTTTTAACAGTAGGTTCCAATTTAGGATGCATTTTCCTCAATTTCTGTTGAAAAGGCTGAGTCAGGGGTTTCATAGGGATTATATGTTGTATGATGTTTGGATCAAAAGTTTTCAATTCATCATACGTCCAAGAAAATACATATTTAAATTATTTAAATAATTTTATGAAAGCGAAACTTTCTTGCTCGGAACATCCCTTTACCAGATTAATATTTTGAGGATTATCTCTTGTTCCTAAATTAATAGTTTCATAGATCAAAGAGGATCTGTTAGTTTTGGAATTTACTACCCCTCTAAACTTGTCATGCAAATCATAAAATTTCTCAAATCTCAACAGATATGGGGATAGATTTTACCAGCTCGGACATCGATTCAGAAGATGGAGGATCAAATATTACCGTGAAGTCTTGAAGATTCTCATCGTGAGTGCCCTCATCAATAATTGCATCCTGGAAGGTGTCTTCCATATGCAAAAAGCTGATGATCTGCTGGTCATCATCAAATAATCTCCAATTTATGATGTTATCCGGGATCGACGACCTGAATAACAATTCAATAGAAAATGCATTAGGAGAAATACCTTTAGCGGGAAAAAATTTATAAGCAACATTGGCTAGTAGATCAACTTCTGAATTACTCATCCTAGGAATAGAATTTATATTAAATGCTAAAAAATTGTGCATTAAAATCCATACCTTGGTTTGATAACTCTTCAGAAGCAGAGACAAACAATGTATTGCATTTCTTACTTGTTTGACCACGATCTCTGAATCACCGAATACTATCAAATTTTTCACATCCATGTCTAGTGCTTTCCTAAGTCCTTGCAGAAGTGCTTCGTACTCGGTTGTGTTGTTAGTGCATTCAAACCCTAATAGACAAGAAATAAATGTTTTATTACCTATAGGATTGATGAGCACACAACCAACACTTGTTCCTTCTCAGGATTTGGATCCATCGAAATATAGGGACCAGATCTATGCTTCATTAGCAGTACTTGGCATATTTGGAAAAACTGGTACATGAGTATAGGTGATAACTTCATATTGTTGTTCTGGATCAGTAACAGAGGAAATTTCGGTCATGAAATTACCGAAAAAGATATTCATTCCCTACGTTTCAATCGAATTCATGGAGGTAACGAAAGGCTCATTTGGATCGTTCAGATATGTCATGATATGATTAAGATACCATTCTTTGTTTATTCTGATTTTGTTGGGCTGTCTATTTTCAGGCAGCCACAAGTGAGACTATTCTGTAGAAAAATAACTGTGTAGATGTTCTGACCAATCTATGCTTAAAAACATACCATAAAATTCAGGGATATCAACAATGATAATATCAATCATCTGATGAACTTTGGAATTGGACGATAATCTAATCAACATATTTTTAAGCTCACCGATCACCTTAACATTCGTTCAATCTAGCTGAATGATTTTAAGATCAGAAGGTTTTAATTCTGCATTAATTTTCTAGCATACAGATAGAGGCATCACATTTGATGATGCATCAGAGTCAACCATACAATTATGTACATTCCTATTAAAATTTTTAAAAGTTAATAAAAAAGGGGGGACATTTTTCTGTGTGGAAACAAAAGAATTCTGCTGATTTTTTATTGTTGTCCCTGAAACAGTTTTATCTAGGTTTGTTACAGTTTTTTCTGCTAAGTCCCTTTTGTCTTGATGTTCAGATGTCTTTTTAGTTGGGACATTTTTAGCTGTGTTTGAATCAATTTATGCTGATTTTTTGCTGCTAATATCATTCTTTTTACTGTTTTCAGCAATGATTTGAAGCATTTTATGCAAAATAAGAGGAAATTTCAGCAGTTCAAAAACAAAAATATTTGCCCTTAGTTTTTTTAGATCTTTAATTAAATCATACTCTAAAATTGGGGCAGCTAAGTTTTGTCTAGTTTTAGTTTTCTTTGGAAACACATTTTTACTTGCTTCTGGTGGAGGCCTATTTTTTGTTTTACTTCTAGTGTTGTAGGGGTGGACAGTTTCAAAATTTGTCTGGAAAATACTGTCAGACAAGTGCCTGAAAACATAAGGAGATGAGTCTTCCTCTTCTGGTACCTCTTCCTCAATTGTATCATCAAAATTTTCAGGAGGAACAAAAACATAATTGTCATGCGCTTCTAATAGCATTTGCAAAGCATACTGTAAACTTTCAAAATTTAAACCTTCAGTGGTCGGGTTTGGCCGGTTTGGGAGGAAAGGATTTCTAAAAGGAGGTTTGAAACTTCCTTTGCTTGTAGATGCCTCCTCGGCCGATATTTTCAAGTCAACGAGTTGATTGGACAATTTCTGGAAAGCTTTCTACAAGCTCTCCAGGTTTAATGCTTCTTGTTTATTTTTAGGTTGAGGAGGCCTAGTGAGGATTTCTATTTTCTTCTTAGAAGACAAAGTTGTCTCAGCTTCACTACTAAGATTATCTTTTAAGCTCAATATATATTTCTCAATTTGACTTTCCTCCTCAAAGGCTTCTAACAATGTGTTCTTTTTGGACCTTTTAACCCATATGGCTATGTTATTGTGCAAGGCTTTAGCATAATATGAAACAATTAAGCTTTTCACAGGCATAAAATCTACGGGGATTTTATTGTTTAACGTCAGAAACCTTTGGTTAAAGTCCTTCACTTTTTCTTTAGGGTTCATTTTTAAGCTAGAGAGTTCCATAACCAATACTTCCAGAGATTTATCATCTCCAAATATTTCTAGAAAAAAAATTTCGAACTTGTCCCAAGAGACGATGGTCTAGGGATGTTGAGAGAAATACCAGGTGGAAGCATTTCCCTTAAAATTATAAGGAAATAATCTGCACATTACATCTTCGTGTTCCACATTCTAGAGTCTAATGGCCAAAATAAATTTCTTGATGTGATCCTCAATAGATTGATTCAAATTTGGATCAAATTTGGGCAGCCATTTCTTTGGATGTTTAGGTAGTGGGTGTTGGGGTCCAGGTATGGCCACGACATCTTGATCAAGCCAAGGTCTGGTAGGATTATTTTTATTTTCCATGGGAGTTGGTGGTGTCGAAGGCTGAGATGGTTCTGATGAAGAAGTCCTTCGTTCAAAGACTCTCCTCCTGAAGAGGATGGAGAAGAACCAGGTGCAGACGGTGGAATACCATATCCTCTAGCACCAAGGATAGGTGCTTCAGTAGGATTGGTAGTATTACCACCTAAAGGGTTTTCAGGCAGACCAGTGCCTTGAAGTTGTTATTGAAGGTTTGTAAAGTCAAGGGGTTGATTGAGTTGCCTACCACACTGTCCAATATGGGATAAGGTACTATGGGTTCTTATGAGTGACTGACGGACAATTTCTTGGATATCAACCCCTTGAGGGAGTGGTGTCATTGGCTTGACAAGAATATCAGGGTTATCGTTTGAGGTAGTTGTTGTTTCAAGTGTAACATTTGTGTCAGAGAGACTACGTGTTACGATAGGAGTGCGGGTGTGCGGGGGATTCTTATGACCTCCACGTGCCATCAATTAATTTCAGGCCCTCCTTCTAGCGCCATTTGTTGACGAGTGTATGTGACACACCGTCAATTGGAAGGTCAGATCCAGACTGGGGTTGTCTAAATAACCCAAGTTGTTTGGAATGAAATGACCAGACAGGTTTAATGACTCCATTGGCCAACTAAAGTCCTAAAAATAATAAAATAAAAGAAACTAATCTAAAATCTACGATGCTAAGAGTATAAATTTACTAATTAAAAGTGTTCAAATAAAAACATGAATATGTGCATATGATTATATACAGTCTATATACAACTTGAAAGATTTACTTGTCATCTTGCGAAATGAATGTTCTCAAAAGTGTTTATAAAAAGATAAAGAAAGAACATACATTTTATGTTTTCTCTTTGAATATTTAAATGTCTAAAACTAATGGATACTAAGAAAACATAATTAAAATAAGAATATATAAACAATCATAGCTAAATCATGCTATCCTTATTTCATTAATAAATAATTTAACTAAATAACAAGTAAACTAACTTGTAACTAATCGATTAACTTAATTTATCTTCCTGTGTAATTCGATCTCCTAACTGTCCTGCATGTGAGGGAAACCTATGACAAAACAATGCTAATACTCTGAGAATAAATTCAAAGGTGTGTTGAAGTGAGAATATAACAACAGATTGATAAATGTAAAGATCTGGTGATCTTATGATAATCAACACTTAGAATGAAAGGAAACTCAATTCAAAGAATTAATATTATCTATCATTTAATATCCAAAATAAATCAATAGTAATCAAATGACAAATTAATCACATATATAAAAATAGAATAAAAAATTATAGACAACATCAAAATACTTAATAATATGAAACACCATTTGATAACCAGACTAAAGTTTCATAAAACATAATAATATTTCATAAGATCGAGGCAATGAAATAACATAATGGGGTAAGCATCACACAGGTCTAAAGCCAATGGTGAGTAGCTTCTCCATTTCAGTTCTCAAAATCACATGTCCATAAAGTATCCCAACAAAAGTTATCTTCACTACTAACAATGATCACTATTTAAACTAGTTTTGGATTAACAAACTCTTATCATGCAAGATAGAGTGCAATCCCCCAAAAGTAGATTGTTTTTACAAAAATAGTACAACAAGAAACCATTTCTGTTAGGAGGTGGTTTGTCAAAATTTATTACATAATAGAAAAGTTTTATGAAAAAGAAAGAAACTACAGAACTATACAGTGCATGATCCAAGATAGTTCCTCCATGTAAATAGCACCATAATCATCATTTTCTCGTAGATAACAAAACAAAATTGATATTCAGAAAATAATGCCAACTAACATTCAAAAATAGACTGGCTACAAAATCGTGAGATTCTGTAGCTAGTCTTATATTAACAAAGAAAATCAAAATTAAATCTTCCTATTCAATTTCCATAATAGAATAAAATGAAATAAAATAAAAAACAACGTTTACCATTTTATAAATTAGACAGTGAAGGGTCAAACAGTTGTGAATTAATGATGGCATTGAAGTTGGTTGCATGTTTGGTGATTATATTACTGGATCTCTTGGGCCTTTTACTTGATCGATCTGCACATGCCTTCAACTCTTGATTTTCTCATTCAAGTAGAGAATTACGAGCAACCATATGTTTTAATTGTGCCTGTAAATATGGTATGTCCCTGTAATAGTGTTCTACCCAGTCTAAGAAATTGTCACAATGTACCGGTGCTATAGCAGGCCGAGGTTGAGCGTACTCAACAATGGATGCTTCGGCTCTTGTTGTGGCTTGTTTCAAGTCATGGATAATTCCAGTAAATCCCTCTTGGCCTTTCAAAAACAGAGGTATTCTAGAGACAAATTCATATTGATCAGCTTGACCAGTAGTTTCATTCCTGAGGCACTGATTATCTGGATCTTCTAGTGCAAGGAAATCGTTGATATCGTCGTCTGAGAAGTGATCATTGACCTTGATCATTGAGATCAAGATCAAATGATCCTACTTTCTATTCCTTATAATCCTAGATATTAATCGACCAGATATCTTATTTATAAAATTCAAATTTGAGATTTCCTGTTTCTTACTCTTACGATTTTTATTGACAGTGGGTTTGTCACTAAAGCCCTGATTCGGCTCAATAGCAGGGGTAGGAGAAATCATTTCTTTCAACACATCCATTACCTGTTCCAACATTTTTCTGGGCAAAAAATACATCGTGGCTTTTTACCCAGGGGGATTTTCATAGGAATAGAATCTGGTTCATTAATTTCACAGTCATTATGTGAATTGAAATATTGACTCTGGGTCACGGGATTATTAGAATTGGGGTTCACATTTAAAGGTGAGTTCATTGTGCTGTCGGGTTGGGAAAAATCATTCCGACTTAGGAAGCTTTCCCAAGTGTCCCCAATTTGAAACAGGTGCGATACCAACATAATCCTTATAAGCCCGTGATGAAAGAGGCTTGACAGAGGATTCAAGCTCTATCTATTATAACGTTTTGACATCTTATATAGGATCATGAGAAAATAAAAGTGCATGTTTAGTTTAAACCCAAGGAACAACATCAATAGTCATATGTGGTATAAAAATACCAAACCATACCTACGTTCGCATGTTATAAACTATTTTAGAACCAAAATAAGGTCATTCCATCGAGGTTTCAGGTGGGTAATAGGAATACCTTTAGGGAAACAGGTAGATTTGTGAGAGACCATGAACAAGCTCCATGGAACATCTTCCAGTTTAGCATTTTTGAACCACTTTTTGATTTCTTGTGGGAGTCCTGTCGCCTGAGATAAAGAGTCCTATGTGACCTCCAATTGCACATCCCTGACTTTGGCTCTAAACCCATCAAACGTTTGAGAAAATGCTTGTGTGACCGCAAGGTTGTAACCTTCGAATTTCCGGATGAATACATCCCAACCATGAGCCTGCAAATCATTTATGGCATCGTCGTGGGAAAGAAAGGCCTGACAACCATAGGTTCGATTCGGACCACAGGGGCCATGATCACTGTCAAATAGACACAGTAGATATCATGGGAGGGAGGCTTCAACTTCCAATGAACAAGTAGCAAGGAGAGGTCTTTGAAAACTAAAACGACCCGATACCTATGAAGTTTGGAGACTGGCATGCTTGATAACTTAAGTTTGGAGAGACAAAAAACCAGAGGGCGCGTAGACTATGAGCCATTACACATAATGAAGATCAAACCCTCAACCACTATCAAATGCCAATTCAAACAATGAATGTGGGTCATTAAATGTACAAGACAACATGATGAGGTGTATTCGTGGGTTCATCAGACCTGTACCAAGTGACATGACAATGATATGACTAATATAGCAAAGAGCATATATCAATTGTTAACCCAAATATGCAGTGCGATTGCGGATATCGAATAATCAGACCATACAATCAACCATACAACTAATCAAAACACATTCTCCATAATATGTGGTAGTCAATTAATCAATGCGCTTGTGAAATTTAAACTTAGTAACACATATAGGTTCCCTCAAAATGTAATCTCTTAGGTAAAAGAATAGAAGAAAAACATAGACTATAGAATGATTACCCAAGCAAAGTTTTCGTTTGAATTTCATGCTTGCAGTCATGAATTAAAAAAAAAAAAAATGAAATCTAAAATGAAAAAAACTCATAAAATAAGTTAGCCTAATAAATCACCTCGACACCGAAAGACATAATCATTTATAAATATAGGGAGGAGACAACTACAGAAAGGATTTTATCTCTTTGTGATGACTTTTAATCATGATAAAATTGACAGAATTGGTGGCTGCCAACAAATACTAAAAAATGTAGATACTCAAATAATCGTTATTTCGACTCAAGTCGACTTTGAAGTCATAGACCTAGTCGAGGGGATGCCATCATATGCAACACTTTTCGGTCGACCATGGGGTCGGAAGATGAAAGAAAATATCTCTCTGGAAAAATATATAATCAAGTTAAAAGGTGATGGGAGAAAAATAATCATTCCCTTTGATCCAAAGGAAGGAAAGCCATGGACTCAATCATGGGATGAAGTCTAGGAAGCTCGGTGCCTGTATCACATCAAAAAAGAACAAAGAGATTATGTAGAACTTTTTATCACATGCTAATTTGTATTAATTTTTCCAAAGCATCTTGTTCTTGTGTTATCTTTCCACTTAGATTTTAAAACTTTTTCACCAACACCGTTAAGCTCCCATCACCTAAATCCTTTACTCGACTAATCATCGAAAATAGTCATGTCCTCCATGATTCAAAATTAGCAAATATCCCAAACCTATATCTAGCCTTAATGCTTATCTAAATCCCTCGGTTCCATCACTTCATTCAATTTTACCCTTATTATCATATTCCCGTTGAAAATTAAAAATATTCCTTTTATTAAGCTTAAGCTCCCTTATCATATTTACAAAGTCATGTGATGAGACTCATATGCCCAAAGTCCTTAGAAAAATGGAAAAAGGGTTTATTATTATTAATATAAATATTTTTATATTAAAATATTTATATTAATATTTAATCCAATATTTAATTCATGACCTCATGTCAAATCATGGGCACAAAACTAAATTTTTAATATTGAAAAGTCAAAGGGTGGATAGAGGGCACATATACATTTCGGGGGTTGAAAGTAAATGGGGGTTAATTTTTTAAGGAGGGCCTGAATCCAAACCACCGGGTTTTAAGTTGGAGTACGTGTCCTTAGATGGTGCATTTTGGGGGTAAGAGTGGTGTGGAGTAAGACCACTCCTCCCAAGGCCGAAATAATATTCCAACCATTTATTGTATGGTTTGTGTGAGACATATTTTCCAGGAGTGCGTTTCAATAATAATCATGGAATTTCCAATAAATGAAATTCTTCCTCACAATGAATTTTTTTTACAGAGGTAAAATTTAAATTTTTACAGAGCAAAGAAATTAATGTTTATTGCTATGAAAAAGAATCATAAAGAAGAAAATGTACATGAACGAAAGATTTGTACAATTATTTATCCAAGGTTTTTACAGAAGTAAAAGGGGAAGATGAAGGGATATTTTCATAGTTTACCAAGGTGGTTTCCAAGACATGGTTTTCAAAACCATGGGAAACAAACCAGTAAATAGTTTTCACAGTGAAATGATAAATTGGGAAAAACAAGACATGGTTTTCAAAACCATGGGAAGCAAGCAATAAATGGTTTTTCAAAACCACATGCATGAATTAAATTATGGAATTTAATTTTACAGGAAAAAAATATTTGGGAATTATTTTTATTCAAATATATTGTTCCCAAATATTTAAGGAGAATATGGATAAATAAAATTAGATTTGAAAAAAGCACAAGTGACATTTCAAAGACGATATGGCAGTCAATTTCTGCAATAGTTGAGACTTACAGGACAATTTCTGAAAGAACCAGAATGAATTTTAAAAATTAAAAGGAGGTTATTGTCAAACACGGACCCTAGAACATTAAACTTGTTCATTTTTCAAACAAGTGTCATGGATTTGGATATTCAAAAGAATCTTTGAGCCATATTTTTAAGTTATGATTTCCTACTCAAGACATGTTTTTGTGACATGTATTCCGACCAGTTGGAGATGAATTTAAAGAAACTAAGAGAGGTTTTTCTTCAGAACGAGCTTATCTACAAACACCATTCTCATATTTTACACAACTGTTATGGTTTGAGAATTACAGGTGGCATTTTGAAGCTTATTTTTTATCTTGAAAAACAGGAGATCAGTTAAAACATGTCATGTTCTATTTGTAACTGTTTCTATTTTGGGAAAGGGGTTGGAGTTTGAAATTGTGATTTGGAAAGAGCCTTGAGTGATATATATTTCATTGTCAAAGAGTAGAGAAAGAGGGGGACTTTCAACCAGGAAGGTGAAGGGACTGTGTGTAAATTTCTCATAATGTTCTTATGAATTAATACAATAGTACAATGCTCTCTGATAGCTGAGATTCATCACAAGGTATTCTTTAGTGTGTTTTCCTATAGGTTACATTCATTTCACTTCTGTTATTTCTTCTAAGCATTGCTAAGAGTACATTATTGGAATTCATCCTTGATAGATTCTCCTTTCATATGGTTAATGTAGTTGTTGTGTTTAATGAGTACAGGTGCAAATTTCACTCTCTGTTAAGTGCTCTGTTCATTGTAGTCAGCCTTATGTTATTTCTTCTAAATTTACAACTGAGAATTCATCTTTGATTGATGCTCTCATTTGTAATGGGATTTTCTCTTTTATGTCTTTCCATCATCTGAATATTATTTATTGCTGAAGGATATGCTTATTTTGCCTTTGTTCCCTTAGGAGTACATTAGTTGTATTAATATTCATAGTATATCTCAGGATTTGACCCCATTGCCCAATGTTTTCTTCTTCTTGTTTGTCCTACCAACCCTTTTAAAAAACCAAAAAAAACCTATCCTATTGCAGAATATGACCTCTGTGTGGCCATTGCCAAATATTTTTGATTATTTTCAATCTCTATATGTTTGAGAGATCCCTCTCTGGTTGGAAGGGTCAGAATCCAACCTGAAGTTGGTTTGTAGGTTACCTTAGCATTTGTTTGATGCATCCCAAAGAAATTACCGAGTGATAACATTCTAGCGTCATTGTCGGGGAGCGAAGGTGAAATATTCCCCGAGATAAATGACAAAGTTCAGATCTGAGTACTGATGGTGAAAAGTATTCAGATACAGAAAGGTTGTACATCATTCACGTGATGATTCCATTTTCAAGAATCTAGAATTAAAATTTTTCATGGTGACTCCATTGTCTAAAGACTTAGTAGCCTAAATATTTTATTGATGACTCCACTGCTTCAACATGGATCACATACCTGCGAGGTATGCTCCAATGAATCACTCTCATATTCCTAGCTTTCCAAATCATATTCCTCACATAGATTGGCAAAAATATTGTCCTAAATTCAAAGATGGGAAAGGAAATGATGTTTCCTTGCACTTGATTAGATTTCACATACGCATATGTAAGTTGGGGGTTGAATTTCATGAGGATTGTTTGATGAAAATGTTTATGGATACTCTAGAGGGGAAAGAAAGATTACGGTATGAAGGTATAAAACCAAGACGCTTATACTATATTAAGGATTTTCACATAACATTCTTTAAGCATTATGGAGAATCTAATCTTTCATTCTTGGTGTTTGAAGATTGTTGTGAATTTTGTGAGCATTTCATTAAGTACCTTGAATTTGTTTTTGGTAATTAAGAGTGTATGAATGATGAAATCATAGAATCCCTTTATGAATATTCATCCCCCCAAAAAATAGTAGCCCCTCCTTTGGCTGAAGATGAAGCTGATCAAGAAATTGTTGCTAAAAGTCATTTTCCTTTTCCTGAACTTGATGAAGATATTCAACAAGATTTCTAGCAAGACAAAGTTCTTCAAAGTTGTCTTTATTCCCCTGTGAATGATGTGGCTGTTCAAATTCTAAGTGGCCTATACATGTATGAGGATTCTAAAACTGCATCTATGGATATCTCAAGCAGTGAACCGACAAATGACATAGAGTTTGAGTAAAGCAACAAAACAATGTATGCCACTTTTGAATCAGAAATACAAAAAGATAATGAAGAGGTAGTTGTTTTATTTGATTCCTTTGAAAATCATAGTTTTGAAAATGCATCCATGGAAACTCTAGACTGTGGAATAATTCATGTTGTTAGATTTTCACATTTTCAAGAAGATTATGAGTAGGAACGTATTTCCATTCATTTATTTGAAAGTCAAAGTAACAGTCCTCAAGCAAATTTCTAGAAGGTTAATAAAACCAAATCAAAATTGTTTAATGAACAAGAGGATATCCTTGATGCACATAATATGGCTGTCATATTTGAATATGTTCAATAATGTATGAATTTTTTTGTTGATATGCATGAAAGAGTAGACAAACCTATTGCTGCCATTTCATTTGAAAATGTTCTCAGAACTGAAGAAATAGAGCAAGAGCAACAAACACTTATGAATGAGGCTTGTGTTCTTGTTTTTTTTCATCAAGAAGAAATGATTTTTCATGGGTTTCAAGATCTCGTGGCCATCCTATTACAGTCATCAGTGAAGGAGGAATTTGTTTCATTCATAAGCTCAGATTTTGGATTCAATTTTTGTTTCCATCTGCCATCTTTTACATTTGTCTGTCTTCTTAAGAAAAACATGAGTAGAGGAAAATCAGGAAGCCAATTGCTTGATTGGATGCATTGGCACTTTATCATCACTTGATTGAGCATTCATTTCAGAATTTTTAGAGTAGATAGGAGTGTGCAAATAAGCTTGTTGGTCAAGCAATTTTCAGTTTGGGTTTTCAAAAATGTGTACATTCAGATTGTAGTGGTGTATTTAGATTTCAGTTTTAGTTGAGAGCAGTGTAAATACTTTGGTTTTCAGTGGATACTGGTGACAGGTCAGAGCAGGGTACACACATGTTTTGGGATCATCCCAATGGAACAAGCACCAGGTCTATGAATTCTTTTCTACCTCACTGGGAGGATAACATCGCCGTTGGAGCCAATGTTATCACATGCTATTTTGTATTAATTTTTCCAAAGCATCTCATGCTTGTGTTATCTTTCCACTCATATTTTAAAACTTTTCACCGTCCCCGTCAAGATCCCATCACCTAAATCCTTCACTCGACTAATCATCCAAAATAGTCATGTCTTCCATGAGTCAAAATTAGCAAATATCCCAAACCTATATCTAGCCTTAATGCTTATCTAAATCCATTGGTTCCATCACTGCATTCATTTTTACCCTTATTATCATATTCCCGTTGAGAATTAAAAATATTACTTTTATTAAGCTTAAGCTCCCTTATCCTATCCACAAAGTCATGTGATGAGCCTCATATGTCCAAAGTCCTTAGAAAAATGGAAAAGGGTTTATTATTATTAATATAATATTTTTATATTAAAATATTTATATTAATATTTAATCCAATATTTAATTCACGACCTCACGTCAAATCATGGGCACAAAGCTCAATTTTTAATATTTAAAAGTCAAAGGGTGGATGGAGGGCACATATACATTTCAGGGATTGAAAGTAAACGGGGGTCAATTTTTTAAGGTGGGGCGAAATCAAAACCATCGGGTTTTAAGTTGGAGTACGTGTCCTTAGATGATGCATTTCGGGGGTAAGAGTGGTGTGGATTAAGACCCCTCATCCCAAGTCCGAAATAATATTGCAACCATTTATTATATGGTTTATGTGCAACATATTTTCCAGAAGTGTGTTTCAATAATAATCATGGAATTTCCAATAAATAAAGTTCTTCCTCACGGTGAAAACTTTTTACAGAGGTAAAATTTAAATTTTACAGAGCAAAGAAACTAATGTTTCTTTCTATGGAAAATAATCATAAAGAAGAAAATGTACGTGAACGAAAGATTTGGACAATTATTTATCCAAGTTTTTTACAGAAGTAAAAGGGGAAGATCAAGGGATGTTTTCATAGTTTTCCAAGGTGGTTTCCAAGACATGGTTTTCAAAACCATGGGAAACAAACAAGTAAATAGTTTTCACAGTGAAATGGTAAATTGGGCAAACCAAGACATGGTTTTCAAAACCATGGGAAGCAAGCAATAAATGGTTTTTCAAAACCATGGGTATGAATTAAATTATGGAAATTTAATTTTATAGGATAAAAAAATATTTGGGAATTATTTTTATTCAAATATATTATTCCCAAATATTTAAGGATAATATGGATAAATAAAATTAGATTTGAAAGAAGTACAAGTGACATCTCAAAGAGGATGTGGCAATTAGTTTCCGCAGCAGTTGAGACTTACAGGACGATTTATGAATGAACTAGAATGAATTTTCAAAATTCAAAGGAGGTCATTGTTAAGCAGAGACCCTGGAACATTAACCTTGTTCATTTTTCACACAGGTGTCATGGATTGGGAGATTTGAAGGAATATTGGAGCCATATTTTTCAGTTATGATTTCTTGTTCGAGACATGTTTTTGTGACACATATTCCATCCAGTTGGAGATGAATTTTAAGAATATGAGAGAGGTTTTTCTTCAGAACAATATTATATACAAAAACCATTCTCATATTTTACACAGTTGTTACGGTTTGAGAATTACAAGTGGTGTTTTGAAGCCTATTTTTTCTCTTGAAAAACAGGAGATCAGTTAAAACGTGTTATGTTCTATTTGTAACTGTTTCTATTTTGGGAAAGGGGTTGGAGTTCGAAATTGTGAGATGGAAAGAGCCTTGAGTGATATATATTTCATTGTAAAAGAGTAGATAAAGGGGGGGACTTTCAACCAGGAAGGTGAAGCGAATGTGTGTAAATTTTTCATAATGTTCTTATGAATTAATACAGTAGTACAGTGCTCTCTGATAGTCGAGATTCATCATGGTGTATTATTTAGTGTGTTTTCCTCTAGTTCACATTCATTTCACCTTTGCTATTTCATATAAGCATAGCTAAGATTACATGATTGGAATTCATCTTTGATAGATGCTCCTTTCATATGGTTAATGTAGTTGTTGTGTTTTATGATTACAGGTCCAAAATTCACTCTTTGTTAAGTTCTTTGTTCATTGTAGTCAACCTTATTTTATTTATTCTAAAGTTACAACTGAGAATTAATCTTTGTTTGATTCTTTCATTTGTAATGGGATTTTCTCTTTTCTGTCTTGCCATCATCTGAATACTATTTATTGTTGAAGGATATGCTTATTTTTCTTCCGTTCCCTCAGGAGTACATTAACTGTATTAATATTCATATTATATCTCAGTATTTGACCCCATTTCCCAATTTTTTCTTCCTCTTGTTTGTCCTACCAACCCTTTTAAAAAACCTAAAAAAACATGTCCTATTGTAGAATTTGACCTCTGTGTGTCCATTGCCAAATCGTTTTGTGTATTTTCAGTCTCTATATGTTTGAGAGATCCCTCTCTGGTTGGAAGGGTCAGAATCCAACCTAAAGTTGGTTTGTAGGTTACTTTGGAATTTCTTTGATGCAACCCAAAGAAATTATCGAGTGCTAATAGAACTGACTGCACAAGGGAAATTTTTAAGAGAATAGCCCATGTCGGTCGGACATAATTCTGAATCTTCTTTATATAACTAGAAAATTGAGAATTACAAAGAACACAAAAATATTTGTGGTCCATTAAAATCATCGCAAAGCATCCAAGAACATGCTACTCGATCCAAGAAGTTTCTAGCGAGGAAAATCCCCCTATTACTATATTGGGTTGGAATATAGGCAGAGCACTGATTTCCCTTCAAATAAAGTCCTATTTCTAAACTACCCCAAACTGTCTGAACATAAATACAAAAGATAAGAAGGAAGATTGTAAGTGTACCTTAGGCCTTAACGTTCGATGTAGACTTCCTTCACCTTTGTAGCTTCCTAGGCTGCGGGTCTCTTCCCAAAGTTGACCTACAAGAACACTTAGACAAACAATGCTACAAATATACCATCTCTACTTATCAATGTTAGCATTTAGATATAAACATATATGCATTAAATCAATAAAGATATAAAGACGCAATGTATTGGGACAAGAAAATGACTCTTTTATTCAAACTACATATTAAAAGATTACAACCTTCTCATCGACAGACGCTCTGCGAACCAAGTCCAATATCCTCTTACTGTTGCTCCAAGTGCATCATTCCCATGCTACCTCTCATAATCGACTGATATATTTGGGGAAAGGGAAGGGATTATATAAAGAGAAAGGGATGAAGGGGAATGCTAAGGCCAAATCTTAGGAAGGGATGCAAAACTTGGGCTAGAAGGGGAAGGGATTTTGGAAGAGTTTCTTTTTTCTCTTTCTTGATGTTGGAATGAGAACCAAATACCTCCTTTTATATGAAAAAAATATGGTTATTCGGTTTGGGGATGTGATACAATGGGATAAATGATTGGGAAACCCTCGATAGCCCATAAACTTCGTCGAATTCCTTACAAATTTTTATTTTTTGCAACTTTTGTAGGTAAATGTGGGTTGTCTAGTATGAAACATGTGTATGTACTGTTAAAATATAATGGATGTTCTTTTTTAACCATAGAAAATATCACTATTGTCACCCAACCATAGGCCGAAGCCACCCCTGAGCACCTTAACCTTGACAAAGAATCATTTCGGAAGCAAACCCTAGGCTAGATAGCCAAACAAAGTGTGGCACATACTTCTCCAAGAATAACGCACCAAGCAAGAGTAACAAGAGCTTATCATAGAGTCCAAACCATAACCAAGGGAGACTCCAAGCCAAAACTGAAATCTGCTAGCTACAATAGCTGCAACGACAACTCTCCTCCAAACTTGCGCACAAACTGGCCAATTGCAGTGCGCACAAGTGTTGGTTCTGCAATTCTGAGAATACTGGCCAGAATGAAGACTAGCCTCCTGTATTTATACTAATTCTGGGAGACTGCTTGTGCCGATTTCTCATTTTGGGTACTAATTCTTTAGTATATAATATTTCCTTTAGCCGACTTCTTCTCTTGGAGGCTAATAACCTAATACAAGTCATTCTCTTGAGCTGACTTGTCTTCTAGGGTTATTAAATGACTAATTAGGGTTTCTTCTTTCTTCCTGAAATATTATATTCTCGTCAGGTTTACACATGGAGGTAAATACCTCTCGTAGCTACCATAGTATCAACACTCTCTCCTAGCTAGGGAGGTATTGAAGGTGATGGTATTGAGCACAAACATACCATTCACCTGGTAGCATCAACATAGTTGTATAGACTATCTCATGATTAGATCATGAGCACCATCATCACTATTAGTGTCATCAGCTACATCATCTCTTGAAACCATAATCCATCTGAGTAATAAGACATGATGCTGTCTAAGTCACTTACTCCACAAAGTGACACAAGAGCCATTATTCTAATCTGGACATATTTCCTAGAAGAATAAATGTCCTGAACCATTTTTCGTCTGGGAAATCTCTGTCCATTGATTATCTATCTAGCTGATAATCATTTCCAACACTACTGATAGTCTTCAAGGAAATCAGAACAATGTCATTCAATAGAACACAACTGTGTCTATCCATAGTAGTACACAACTACAATCTAGTGGTACACTACCACACCAAGTAGGGCATAGATACTTGATCAATGACACATAGTCCCAATCAGTGAAACACATCCACCACAATAGTATACATATACTATCTAGAGAAGTACAGTCTCCATAACAATCATATCATCAACCTGCACAGAAAATATTTTTATGATATAAACTGAATCATCTGGGTCGTTCTTCCACTCACATCTATGAGATCTGGAAGAACATCTGCCCTTAGAAGGTAAAACATCATTGATGAGTTATATGGACTATTCTTCTGAAGCAAGGAAGAATAAATTTCCTGATTTCTGAGCCTGGACCATTCACCTATTTGGGCCATTCCTCTGGCACTAAACAAAGTGAAACCTGGAGAGAATGAGTTTTCCCTAGGGAATGCTTGTCCCTGATTGCTGAACCTGGACCATTCACCTATCTGGGCCATTCCTCCGACACTAAACAAAGTGCAACCTAGAGAGAGTGAATCTTCCCTAGGGAATGACTATCCAGACCATTTCCTAAGGAAATGACTGTTCTGCACCAACCTCCAAAACATACCATTCTTCGAAACTACTCACAACTATGAGCTTCGAAAGAATGATTGTCCAGCGAGGCAAACCAATATTATTGACCACTACTGAGAGTGACCGTCAAGAAGAGATATTTTCCTAGACCATTCCCTATGTTATCCACAAGGGGAATCGTTGTCTATGGTACATCAACAATCCATCGAACCATTTTCATTATGAAAATGACCATTCGATATGGACCATTTTCTGAAATGGAAAATATCCATCCGCCAGATATCTCAAACCACTTTCCAAACTGAAAAGGAACTGCTTATCCTGGACCATTTTTCAAACTTGAAAAATGACTGTCCATAAATCAATAACACATCAGTGCTCCCTCCCAACCTGGGAGTCATCTCTTCCTTTTTCAATAAGGAAATCATCTCCACAAACTCCAGATTTTTCTTGAGTATGCAAACTCGTTCATTTTGGACAAAGGATTTTACCAAAATATCTTCTTATATTCTCATCTATGGAGATATATATTGGAGAACCACCTCATCACGAAGAATGTAATGCTTTATCTCAAATGTACTTCGATATTTCTAGAACACTGGTTTTTCTTTGACGGTTTCATATAGCTCTGATCATTACAGTATATCATAGTTTGTTGCTAGCTCATAACATCGGGGCAAGGGTCAAACTAGAACTTATCCAAGTGGTACTTCTTTTTTCATCATGAGAGTTTGTCATGGATTAGAAATCCATCATCCTGAGCTTCTGAGTAACCATTCTGATACAATATCTCTATTATAGAAGGTTTTTCACCACACTTTTGTTGTGCAATGGAGGCTCTTTACCAAGTTGTCTTCTTCCATCTGCATACAAGGGTCTCTTCTTGGTATACCTCAAATCCTTGACGTTGTTCTATAAACTTTCTTTTTTTCCAGTTATTCTGAAGAACAGTCTTTGCATTCATATGATGTAAAACTCCAACCCATGGATATTGCAGATGATATAATGGCTCATGTAGAGGTATGTTTGGTTTACTGGAACAAATAATCATCATAGTATTCTCCCTCCATATAGGAGAACCTCTAGTTTCTGATCTCACAATGCTTTCATTCATAAGTCTTCCATACACTGTTCTTCATCACAAATTTCAACTCCTCTTCTTGATTTCTTTTAGTGGGTTCATATCAGGCTAGTATATTTGTGATTCTCGATACAATGACTGGTTGTTCTGGCTTTTCTTTCTTTCTTGGAATCTTCATGTTCTTCCTCATGTTTCTCTTTATCTCTTGGGTCCATGGAGTTTTTTATAGATTCCATGCCCTTAAGATTCCAACTTATTTCTTTCATCATAGGATCATGGATGTGGATGGACAACCAGGGATACTTTAAGGATTCGTTTCGAAGAAGACTTCTTCTAATGTCACTTTGAACATGTGTTGTTTTTCATGGTTGCTACCATGGATAGATACTTCATCATATGGATCATTAGGATTAGATCCCTCCTAATCCTTGATTCATGCATGAATGCATGCTCTTCTTTTGGAAATATATAATCGGCTCCCTCCATCTAGGAGAGTCCACACTTCCGTCTGCATCCTTATTTTCTTCTGCAGAGTGTCACAAATATTTTTCCAATTTCCTCTTGATTGTTGCCTTCTTTCTGTATTTACTTCTTCTAGGTTTATTCAAGATTGATTCTGATTTTGGATTATCTTGTAGCTGGTACTTATGCAATAACTTCCACATGAATTGTTACTAGGGTTTGTTGATGTACTTCATCCTTTCATGTGTATTGGCTGAGTTGTAGTCATTGTGATAGCAATCCTTATCTTGTTGTTCTTCCATAGGTATAGTTTCTCTTTGAACATATTATCTTCTAAGAAATAGATATGCCAGATATGTACAAAAAACATGGTATATATAAGAACTATGAAGAGTATTGTTACCTTGTCTTAGAAGAAGAAGTCGGTTTTTCCCTGCTTGGCTTTTTTTGAGGGTTCCCTTTCTTCAGTAACTAATGCTTCATGTGTTTCCTTCCTTTTATTTAACTCAGGACAATGATTCTTGTAGTGACCATACTTTCGACAATTGAATCATTGTATTTTTGACATATCTTTCTCTTGATTTGGTTTCTTCATGGAGCCAAACTTCTTTTTATTCCTGAAATTCTTGAACTTTGTTGTGAAGGCTTGATCATCGTATTTCTTTTGGGATTTATCTTTTGCATTGATCCTTGATTCTTCTTGTGCACAACAAGTCCAAAGTTCTTCAAATGTGGGATACTCCTTCTTTGTGTTCATGATTGCGGAAAATGCATCCCATGTCTTGGGAAGACCATTGAGTACTATATTTACCAGTTCCTTCTCTGAAATGATTTCTTCAATATCTTGTAGTTTATCTCTTAACTGAGATATTCTCACAAAGTATGATGTTATTCTATCATAATCATTCATCTTCATGTCACGAAGCTCATTCTTCAGACTCATTACTTGTCCAATGTTTCTTATTGAGAAGAGGTTTGTTAGGGCATCGTACATCTTCTTAGATGAATCAAGATGGGAAATGTAGGGTATCAAGTGGTATTTTATAGAATCCACTATTATACTCATGGCATTGATGTCATTATCTTTGAACTTCTCCATAACTGCAACGTTCTGCGGTTCCTTCTCTTTTCCTTCTTCAAACTCTGGTTCCACAATCTTTCCTTTCACGATATCCAACACTTTATTCTTGGTAAGGATGAGATCAATCCTTTTATTCCATTCTTTAAAGTTAGAAGCCCCTTCTAACTTGTTCTCTGACTTCATAGAGTAAGTCATGGCTGCTTTGACTTGGTCAACCCTAGATTTGACCAAAAATTCAAGCTTGACGTCTTAGCTTGCTGAGAGTACCAGGAGATGCGCTAGGCTAGGGCGCACTAGTCTATCCAGAAATTAGGTCAATCCCTTCACTTAAGGTTCCTAAATGAGAGGATTAGGGTTTCTAAAACTGCACCTACTAGTAACCCTAGCGACAGAGCTTTAGTAACTGCTCCTACTAGAAACCCTAGCGACAGTTCTTCAACAAGCTTAGTATCCTTATGGATATGCTCCCTTCCAGTGGTTAGACTGAATAAAGGAGGTGTGGGCCCATAACCTGTTAGAATATAATGGATGTGCTTGTTTAACGATAGAGAATATCACTATTGTCACCCAACCATAGGCTGAAGCCACCCCCGAGAACTTTAACCTTGACAGAGAATCATTCTAGAAGTAAACCCTAGGCTAGATAGCCAAAAAAAGGGTGGTGCATATTTCTCTAAGAATAACGCACCAAGCAAGAGTAAAAAGAGTCGGTCAGAGAGTCCAAACCATAACCAAGAGAGAGTCCAATCCAAAACTGAAATCTTCTAGCTGCAGCAGCTGCAACGACATCTCTCCTCCAAACTTGCGCATAAACTGGCCAACTGCAGTGCACACAAGTGTTGTTTTTGTAGTACTAAGAATACTAGCTAGAATGAAGACTGGCCTCCTGTATTTATACTAATTCTGGCAGACTGCTTGGGCCGACTTCTCATTCTGGGTACTAATTCTTTAGTATATAATATTTCCTTTAGTCGACTTCTTCTCTTGTAGGATAATAACCTAATGAAATTCATTCTCTTGAGATGACTTGTCTTCTAGGGTTATTAACCAACTAGTGTTTCTTCTTGCTTCCCGAAATATTCTATTCTCATCAGGTTTACACATGGAGGTAAATACCTCCCGCAGCTACCATAATATCAACATGTATGTGGGTTGTCTAGTATGAAACATGCATGTGTACGCGGGAAGTAGTGTAGCATGGCACGTATATGCTCCAAAAAATGGTATTTTAAGAGAGATCCTCAACAATAATTTGGAAATTTGTGTAAATAAAAAGGCCAATGCCATGTATGCATATGTAGGGAATTTTTGGGCTATAACAAATTTCCCCTAATGTGTGAGGTTAGAAGAGAAAATGATGGCTGAAATAAATTACAATATCTTTATTAGTGGGAAGGCATGGAGTCGAGTGAGCCTGGGACCAGAGTTTGGGACCATGCCATCTGCAAAATAACAATAATATCTTTGAGGCAGGCATACCCATGCTTGGGATGAACTAATCATGGCTGCCAATAAAGTACATTGCATATCCATGTCATATAAATGTCTATATGAAGTGTATCCGCGAGAAATACACAACATATCTACATCTCAAAATCATTCGATTATATTCAAGTACAATATAATATACGTCTTCAAGAAGTATTGATGCTTGTGGCTGGAGATAAAAACACCATATCTCAAGAAACAACTTCAAGATATTCAAAAAAATATGTGGGAGTACAATAAGAGTGTAAGAATCACTACTCTGAGGTCTTCGACATGCCATCAGGGAAATATTGGAGGATATCGATCATAAGGCAAAGAGCTTCATCGATTTTGAATTTGAACTTGACTCGACTCTCAGGATGGTCGACTCATGAAAGTCAAGAGATAAACTGTAGAATGGACGACTCAGGTTGGATAAAAATTCCCCTAGACAAAATAAAAAAAGATGATCAGACTTAGGAAACATAATATTGACATAAGTCTATGATGTAGGAGGCACCGCAAAATCTCCATATGTTTGGAAAAGTAACCAAATGGAGGAGGACACAACTCTATGTAGTGAGAACAACTTCCTAAGGTCATACTAGATCTCAATGCTTGGAGAACAAATGAAAGTATGTGCTTTTTTCAAGGGAAACTATCTTGTTGTTGAAAAAAGAACTGATATATCGCGTCCCCTCTTTTTGGAATATTTGATTTTTTTGTCTTTTTCAAGTTTTTAACGAGATTGAAAAAGAAATAAAAGAATGCTACATTACAAAGGAGGAAACAAGTGTCACGAAAAAGAAAACTAGTTCGAGGTGCATGGAACATACTGATGCTCGGTGCAAGGAGACATGTGCAAGATAAGGGCACTCAGGGAAAATTCATCCATGGGTGAAGGTGTTAGATTGTAAAGGAAAAAAGTGTTGCAAGGCTTGCGTATAAGAAATGCTTTAAAGGTTTAGTTGAGAGAAACATGGAGCCAGAATTAGGCCAAAGACGCAAATATGAGACCCGCAATGTGATTAAGCACGGAAAAATAAGACTCCTTCCATGTGAGTTTTTACGATCCTAGAGAAGGTAAGCTCGATGGTTTTTTCACATTTTAGAGAGTTTGAAAAAATGCTAAAAGAAGATTCTAGGGAGTTCCTTTTTCACAATTAGTCTAGTCGGTTCGAAAAAGGGTTAAACTTATACCAAAAATATGTCTCTTCAATACCGTTTTAACGAGTGTGATTGAGACAAGATCACTCGACGATCCTTTCAATTTTAAGGAGTCTGAAAAGAGATTAACTATGGACTCACAATGTTTTTCTAATTTTAGTCTCCTTAGCCCAAAAAAGTGTAAAATATAACTGAGGAGAACTCTCAAGGTGAGACAAGTCTCCCAAAGCGCACATTTTTCTTGGATAATATATTGGCTGGAAAAAAGGGTTAAACTCATGCCAAATAGATTTTCTTTATGGACCAATTAACGAGTGTGAAAGGAACAAGGTCACTCGGTAATGTTTTCATATTTAGAGAGTATGAAATGAGCTTAACTATTGACTCTGAGGGGGTTTGTTTTTAGTAAGTAATCTCCAAGGAACGAAAAAGAGATAAAACAAAACCAAAGAGACTGTTCCTTTTTCGAAAATGTAGTCCCTCGGGCCCGAAAAAGGGTTAAACATACGCCTAAGAATACTCTCCTAGTGAACTGAAGTTCCTAGGGCATACCTTTATTCATAATATTAGTTTTATAGACCGAAAAAGGGGTAAAATACTGCTAGACAGATGTGCCTTCAAATTTGAGTTTGGCGAGCGTAAAGGGAAACAAGATCGCTCGACAATATTTTCATTTTTAGAGAGTCTGGAAAGGGATTGAAGAATACTCCAGGGGGGCTTCTTTTCTCAAGTAATCCAAACGATATTGAAAAGAATAAATAAACTCTCCTTGTATGTTGCTTTCAAAATTTAAGCGAGCTTGAAAGACAACAAACCATGATCATAGGGAGTCCCTCGGGTATAGGCCATAAAAGATATCAAGAAGAATGAGGCTTCAACACAAATTCAAGGCGGGACTAAACAAGACTCTCATGCCTATGAATTACTTCGACAAGGGCACCAAATGGAAAACAAGGCTCTAACTAGGATTCCCATGGAAGGAAGGCTCTACCACATAAAATATGACACACTGATCAACAAGGAAGGTTAGTGTCACAATTCAGTGGGGTCGTGTTGAGCACTCAACACACCCTAAAATCCTTATGAAATTTTATCACTTTTTGGGTACCACTTGTTTTCTTCATTGTCTAAATCAATTTCACTTTGGGAAATGGTTTATCTTTGTTTTGTTTTGATTACTCTTATCATCAAGTCAGGTTTGTTTGAACTTGTAAAACCTCATGTCTAAAAAAAACTTGACACCCAAATTAAGAATCGAAAGCTAACACTGCACCTAACGTGCTCAGGTTCGACATTAGAAAAATATTCAAGCAAGTAAAGGAACCACAGAGTTACAACAGTATTTGAGCATCGATCCCCATCGGTATCGATAGAAGGTGGACTTGTTTTGCGTAACTTATTTACACAAAGTTTCAAGATATAGTTGATTCCCTTCGGCATCGGAAAAATAAGGGAAGGATAGACATTAATGAAGGATGCAAAGAAATTACCAATATTCGATGACTGATACACTTTATTGGGGTCGAGGAAATCCAGAAAAGTTAAAACAATCATTTTTCCACGACAAGAATATCGTTGAGCCACTTGACATATTGGGAACCCCAATGGACAACTCGAGGGATGAACTAGGATCGGGCGAACGAGAAGAAGAAATTCCACAACAGTAAATCGAAATTTCAACAGCCGATCATCAAGTAAGTACCGAACCTGCCCTTGATTCCTTATTTTTGTCCGATACCTTACCACCCGATGAGAAACAACCAGAGTTCGGGACATTGGGACATATAGAAGAGGTTCAAGAACCCAACCTGCAACATATATACACAGTCAGGAGCCGGGGAAATACTCTAACTTGGGGAGAATAACATACTATTGAACCTGTTGATGAGGTCGTCGATATACAATAAATATCCTACGACCAAAAGAGTAAACCCATCATGAAGAGAACCACTAAGAAGATGAGGCTTACGTTGGACAGTTCGATCCTCATCACCATAGAGGAGAAATTGATTAGACAGAGCACGCCAAGATGTCCAAGCTTATTGGCACAAGGATGGCTATCACAGATGGCACCGTATATAGAGTGAGGAAAGATGAAGAGGAATTGGCCACTATGCTAAAAGAGTTGGAGCATCTGCACCATTTGGCGAAATACTATCAAGATTCTACACAGGCCATAGTGTTTTTGAGAGGTGAGTTCCAATATTCCTATATCAAATTCATGAATGAACGACACCTTTTCACTTCAGGGATAGATAACTTCCAAGAAGACACCCTTATGGTGCTAGCAACCTACAAATACGTGGAAAGATGGTACGAGAAGGCCCACCAAGGATTGGAAAGAATTGATTACATCAACATGGTTCAAAAGGGCTAAGATGTCGAAGAGCACGACATTTGGGTGCTAAGGGACAACATTATAGATTGGATAAGGAAGGCGGTCGAATACTAGGTGAAAATGGCCCAAGAACCTCAATGGGAGATTCAAGAAAAATGGGTCGATTGCAAAAGGAGCTGGGTCAAGATCAATTGGGAGATGAGAGACATCGGTCTCCCAGAATTTGGGTCACCCGAGGAATTTGTCGACTTGCATGACATAGTCAAATAACATGTAGAACAAGACTCAACATGGACTGCAGAGATAAAAAAGGTGTCAAAGATGGCACCAGGTCAAGTACAACAGATCATGGAGAACCCAATCAAGGCTTGAACAATATTACAATAGTTAAGTGTTAAAATAGTCAAGTATCGGGAAAAAGAAGTAGAAGTAAAGGAGATCCTTTCGGCCCCAATGGATCAACACAGATTCTCGTATGCCAACACATGCGAGGAACTCTTCGTCAAATGGTTAGAGTATGAGAAGATTCATACACTTCAGTGAAACCATTCGATGACTCTTAGAAGACAAAGAGATGGAAGTGCCATGTGGCGATGTTTTGTTTTACTTAGCTAGCACTTTTGATATTTATTTTTAGTTAATGATTTGTTATAAATAAGAGGATAGACCTTTTAGAAAAGGTCGATGGTTTTGGAAAAGATCCTCATTTTTGGAATTGTAAATAACTATTTCTGAAATATATTAATTGAGAAGTCTTGTTTAGGACCGAAGACAAAATTCTGTTTTTTCATCAAAGGTGTGTGTTTGGATCTAAGGAGGAATTACTTCTGACTTTATCTCATGAATGGATGATGTAATGAGTAAGAGTTTCTAAATCTATTTATAAGTTAGCTGATTCAATATTTTTTGTATTTCTTGTTCTTAATGATGGAAAGCAAATCATTGTGTTAGTATGTGATTAGTGATTAGAGCTAAGGAAACTATTTTTCTTGCCATCATTTTATTGGATGTATGTTTTCTTTCGATAATTGTGTCTAAGTCAATAATTGAAATACCATCAAGTTGATGTATTAGTACTAGGTGTTGACACTCATAACTGAAATGGGCTGCAGCAAATCAATCCCGAGGCAACCTAGAACCACTTTGGATTGGGAGCTGCCCCTTCCAACCCTAGAGGGATCTCTCGAACAATGTCACAATAGGGATTTAAGTAGCGTGAAAAGGTGGGCAGGTTTATGGGTAAAAGATGGTTTTGGATTTGTGGGGTTTGAGGGTTAAACTAAGGAAATGATCCATTGGGCATGGAGTCAAATGAAAACCGAAGAAAAAAGATAATAGCAGAGATTAAATGACTTGCATACAGTGAGGCAAAGTAGGTCTATCTTTCAGCGTTTTGATTAATCATGATGCGGTAGGGGAAAGAAAAAGGAAAGGCCGACGTAGCAAAGGATACATGCAGAAATCTGAAAATGTAGATTGGTCTTACATAGCTGATAGCTGGTGCAAAGGAAAGGCAATAAACACTTGCAGAAAACCCAAATCCTTTCGTTACAGTAGTGGTCATACTAAAGTGTAACGAAGCCCATTGGTTAGAAGAAAACAAAATGTGAAGCAGTAGTGACGGATTAAGGAAGACATAAAGCTATGGTAGAGACAATATCAACTAACTGTGAGTAAAGAACACATAAATGCAGTCTAAACATATTTAACACAGTTGAAAAGAAGAAAGACATGCTAAAAGAAAACGACTGTGATGAATCTCACAGTCCCAAACAAAAATCATCTTTATTACTCCAGTCTGGTTTACAAAAAATCAGTCCTTACAATGAAAATCTCTTCCTAAGAAGTTTTTACAGTCTTGCGCTCATGCACCCCCCCCGTTCTGTTACCTACGTCAGTCTTTTAAACAGAAAAAATAAAACTCTTGGTGTTCCAGGAATCTAGAGCGTTTTGTCTTCTGGACTCTGCGACTGCCAGGTGCCTCTGCTGTTACAAACGCTGATGTGCGCTGGCAAAAAATGCATTTAGGTATAGAGGAAATGAATTTAATAGAAAACCCCAGGATACAATAGGAATGTAATTACAAATAAAGATTGTGTTTTGCTTCTCTGATCTTCAGAGACAGGAACTTCGCTGCCTAGTGGCCATGAATGAAAGTTTGATTTAAAAGGATGTATCTCAGACTTTATCGCCCCCAGCTGTTTAAATCCAGAAGCCATGCCTCCTTCAAGGGAATGATGCGAGGTTTGCAATACAACAGAAGTTTATCATTTTCCTGGCCTTGAAATTTTCTGAATTACACCGCATGACATCTTAGGGCTGCATCAAGCTCGACAGTCTTGATAGCCGCTGTTCCAGCTTCATCCTGGCTAGTGTACGTCATATCAATAACTTTTGCTCCTGACTTAACTTGTCCATCGAACGAACGCCCAAGATTTCCTACTTAAACGAATAGCTGCAACAACTTTCGCCTTCGATGCCATTTCTACTTATACACCATAATCTTAGACTACCATCAAAACTCCCACTACACAATACAAACATTTGAGAATCACTGCTACGCCCTTCCTTGCTTCATCTGAAATTTTTGCCGACTATCTCAAAGAGATTTGCGATGCCTTCAATCAACTGACACTGTATTTGCCGCGTAAAAATCTATCCACAAAACAAATGGCTGAAGTGGTACCTCAGACTCGGTGCGGCTACTGGTAAAATCATAGCACTTCATATTACTAAAAAGACAGTTCAGAGAGAAATGATGAGCAGAATCACACTCGGAAACCAATATTTTGATCTTAACAAACTTCTTGAAAGTGCTTGATGTGCTTTCCTTCTTTTTCAACCTTTTATCAACCATAGCATCGTCTGGAAATGCCTTATCTTCGTTTTTCATGTTATTGATCTTATCTACTGCCCCGGGAGTATAAAGTGATAAAGGGAACTTGGGCAGTGCATCCTCAACAACTCTTTGTATATGCCTGATCGATGGCTTACTGCTTTCACTGCACTTTTCATGATTTGACAGACTGAGCTTGGTGCCTTTTCCACTGTCATCAAGCAGGCGCTCATAGATTTCAAAATGTTTCACCATTGTTTCGAAACTCACTTCTTTAGCATAGCCTTGAACAAATCTTCAAAATTAGCTTCTAAATAATTTACTTCTTTCCCCAAGCGGCCAGTCTCCTGTTCCAAGAATTGATCCCTTGACCTTTTCAGGGACGACACAAGATTGGCATAGCCGTGATCTTCAAATGCAATTACTACAGATACACCATCCAATATAATGTTCAGGTTGCAAGCAGGGGCGATGAAAACAGATACAGAATAAGGTAAACTCTACAAGTTGCTATTAATCGGAATCGCTGTTTCAGATGCCATAACTCCCGAATAGAGTGCAGTCAGAAGCTTGATATGCCACCCTATGACCCACACAGAAGGACAATCTCGTTCAAGAATTAGGGTTAGAACAGTCGATTGTATTGTGGTCAGAAAACACATCAAAACGGCTCTTGACAGCAAGTCAGTCCCGCCAGGAGAATCTCTCTGACGTCTGTTCTCTGCAACAGCCATAATCAGTATCCATACGCGGCTAATAAAAGTGCAATATGTCCATAACGCCTATATGAGCCAGCACGCCACCAAAAAATGCAACATGTCCATAAAAACGAGAAACAAACGTTTCCTGCAGTGAGTCTCCTGACATGCATGGATTTGCCTAATCCTGTCATAGGCTCCAAATATCGCTGAAATCGCCACCAAGTAGTACACCTCATTTTCCTCTTGCAGAAGATAGAAACTCTCTGCCAACAGCCTGCAAGCGTTCAACGAGTTCGTCAGATATTCCATGGTTTACCCCCTGAAAAAAATCTCCCATTCCTGGCTGTCTCTTCCAACTTCTGTCCGCGTTTTCTCACCATTTGGTTCCAGCTTCAATAAGAACATCATTGAGTTTAGAATTCTCAGTCGAAAATGCTCCATTGAAAAACCTCAGAATATTCCAAGACTCGAAGATTTGCTGGTTACAGCTTCAATAAGACGATACATCCACCGATCCAGCATCTCTGTCAGAGCAAAAGTGCCCCCAAGAACAGCACAAAGATGCGTAATGAAACTACGTATTTTCTCCCTGATAGTAACAGTGATAGGAGAAAGATCATACAAAAATAGACAGCTGGCCAGGTCTGGTCAGAATCCTTCATGGACACAAAGTACTCTGTTACGGAAAATTGATTCGTTGGCAATAATTCCTTCGATAGATATTTGCATTCAGTGGAAACGATCTTAATGTAATATTTGAAGGTGCCATTTGCATCACTAAGGATGCGCACAGTGCCATCTAGTGGATTGTGCATTCCAGGGTATTTTGGTCCAAATGATAGATCATGAATTACATGACTAACATTAACATGATTCGCTCTCTCAAATATATAGCCGGTGATGATAGAGTATAATCCTATCACATATTTATTACGCTGACGCAAAACCAAATAGAACCACGTCGAGGTTTATTTAAAAAAAACTGAATTGCCCTAAAAAGGCTCTAGTGTCATAAGTAATGTTCCTATGTAGTTCTTCTGCCTTCGTTCAGAAGTAGCTTCAGTGGTTAAAATGCGTAGAAGAGTACCGACTGACGAGTACAACCATTCCAACCGATGATGGAAGCCCTCACAATCATAATCACAACGTTGAACACTGCACATGAGCGAGCATTCAGTTCGCTTTCAAAGAAGGATTTTACAGCCACCACAACATCCTTACAGACGATTGTCTCCCATCTCACATTACCATGCCAGCGCCTCTGAAGTAGCACAATCAACAACCATCACCTCTGAAGTAGCATATTCAGCCTTTAATCGAACCCTTTGACCCCTGAAAGTCCCTTATACGACGAGTTGATGTCGCACCTTCATCATTAATGTTCAGAAAATCTTCATGCTCTCAAAACCCACTGCCCATGATACACATTTTTTTCTTCAATCTCTTCCTCTATCGACGATCTGTGTTGTTTAGCGATTGCACTGGCTATTGTACCTTAATAGTCCAAGATATAGTGGTCGTTCGAAGTTGAAGCATAAGAGTTGGTATCCCAAGTGATTAAATACCCATTCTGCATGGATTTTGTTATTCCTTTGCAAGTTGCAGTCCAAGAAAATTGAAAGTGAGATTGTTTGTAATCAACCTGTGACTTAGCCAACGCCAACCGTTCATATGGATCTACTTCTCCACTAGGGCATTGTAGTTGCTTTCCAGCAGAAGACAAATAATCGGAGTAGACTATGAGGAGGAACGAGGCACTTGTCACAACATGCATATTGTTCCATTTTTGCCAGTACAATAGTCCACTAGTATTCGTTGTACATTATATCCATTCTTCTGAAGGCATGCATACATGTAATACTCGGCTTTTTCTTGGTATTGTTGCAGATCTACTTGATTTGATAATCATTTCCAACAGTTTACAAAGACCCTTGCCTTGTTCAGCTAGCCAATTTTGACCTCTGTTACAACACTAGGCTTGTCACTGGTGTGAAAATATTTGTTTGCATGCTTGAGCACAAGGGTTATCCCAAGCTCAACCTTCTTTAGTAGTTAATATTTCCTCTTTTACCCAACTATTTTATACCAGCACACATATTTTTATCAGACCCATCTAATTAAGAAAATACAAAAAGAGAACGTTTAAACTGGAGGAGAAACTTTCATAAGAATATATCATGTCAATCACTAAGTAAATCCCATCGATTATTTGGCCGGATCGACAAATCTAGAGAACCATTCCATTATCAAACACTGCAGAGTCTAATTGGGCCTCAATGGGAGGTTTGGTTTTTGTTTTTGAGTTAAAGGGATTTAGGACCCCTCAACAGAATTGGCGCTAGAGGGAGGGCATGAAGGAATGAATGACTAACAATATTTCTGATATAATATTTCACACAACCTATAGATTCAAAACAACTCACATGCATGGATAGTCATTCTCAAGACAACCCACATACAATGAGTACTCCTAAAACACTTAACTCACCCCAGCAAGAGGAATAAAATTTATTCCTTGAAATACCTTATGCTCTTCCCCATGAGGAGTTGAACTAGTTCAAAAGAATCACAAGATCTTACGCCCGAAAAATTAGAGCACTACCCTTAGCTCCATTACTTCCTCATAGAAAACACATAATCAGACCAATGGTTGACACCTTCGACTGGGTTTTTGTTCATATAGTAGAAGACCTGATATATTTATCCCTCACTAAGATCAAACACCCCCTCAATCTAATCATCGAAACACTAGTTGGTAACTTCTCTGAGCCTGACGATTTTAAGTCTGACGAGGAAGGTTTTAAATCGGATCACTCAGCTTCGAAGTCAGACGACATGGAGGATACAAATGATCATAATGAAGAAAGAGGAAATCCACCTCAAAATAATAAACCTTGGTTTGCCATAGATTCTTCGGTAATCCCCGAATGAGTACATAACCTTCCCTGGCATCCAAAAACGTTACTCCCTAAATTTGACCCTGAAACCTCAGGATTTCCTGAAGATCATATCAAAAAGTTCATACTGGCTATTATACTGATGAATTTCCAACATGAAGATGTAGTATGCAGGATTTTACCCTATACCTTTGAGAATTCATCCTCCACGTGGTATTTTATCTTTCCTGTAGGCTCCATAACTAGTTGGATGAAGTTTCAAAAGGATTTTTTAGAAAAATTTGTAGAAGAAACCACTACAAGAGCTTTGATGGCTGAGTTGTTTGCCGCCACCATGAGTTCAAAAGAGAAGGTTAAAGACTTAAATCAATGATTCACCACTATCCTGAACAAATTCCAACCCGAAGCTAAACCCACTTAGGAGTTGCAAATTGAAGTATACGCTAATGCTCTCCCTGCTTCTATTTCCATGTTTGTAAAAAGGGCTGCCAAGAAAACCCTAGCTGAGAATTTCGAGGAAGCCAAAACAATTAAATTCCAAATGAAGGGATGTAAAGATGTCCATGTTTCATTACTTAAGAAGGAAGCTCAACCTCCACCCAGGAGAGGATTCTTGTTGACCAGACCCCCAGGGAAACAAACAGAACAAGGTCCCGAAAAGGAAAGTGGAGAAGTAGAAGACCTACAATGGATTATTAAGAAGTTTTCAAATGAAATCATAGACATTAAAATAAGTGCAAGGGAATGAAACCAAGGCCAAAGGCCTTATAAACCCTTTTTAAAAAGAAACCCACTATTCAAATAAATTGAACCTCCCCCATGCAACTTAAACATCGACCTAGGAAATGTAGCATCCAACTCTTTCTGTAGCTATCACCAAGAGAAACATTCTGAAAAATATTGTCCAAAATGGGTGCATGCCATGAATTTGATGGCCAATCGGTTCCTAGACGAAGTTTCCCTTACCGAACAATCAAGCGGCTCAATGATGAATATTGTTGATCAGGAAGAAGTTGACCTGTCAGAAGAAACAACCATGTTGTTGTGGGACCCTGACCTTCCAATGCCTTTCGATGATCTATTTGAGGTTTAAGAACCACTCATTGTGGTCTAGGCTGTGCAAATGCGAAGTAGGGTTCAGACGGTCTCAAATGACCTTACAATTTCCCAAACTTCAAGAGGAAAACAAACATCCGATCACCCGAAAGTACCTTTTGTCTCCCAAAAAAACCCTATAAACATCCATACACGAGAATCACCCAAGCTAGACTACAACATAGTGGAAGATTTAAAAAAATTAAAAGAAAATGTATTAGTCATCGACATGTGTAGAATTTCACAACAAAAGTACTTTCTGTTACAAGCCTTTAAGTCAATAGAAAATCCTATAACAAGTACTGCCCAAGGATAAAGTACATCCCCCACTGATCTAAAAAATAAACCAACTATAAACGCGTGCTCTGAAGATAAAAAAAGGAAATCCTTTTGTCCCATCGTTCCTCGTGACATTTGCTCTTCAACATAAACCGCCATAATTGTTTGGTTGACTCGGGGGAATCCTCTAATGTTATGCCATTATCCATCTACAAGAAATTAAATGCAGTCCCTCTCAAAAGTGATAAACATGTGATACAACTGGACAAAACCCAGGTGAAAGTTATGGGATAACTCAAGGATGTCATGATCATAATGGCGACATACCCAAAATTTGTTCAAGTAATTGACATCATTGTAGTAGATATACCATAAGATTATGGATTGCTGTTAGTATATTTAAACACTTAGGAGTTAGTTAAGATCTACTTGGTCTATTGTGTCGTTAGGTAAAATGTGTTTTCTAGTGTGTTTCTTTAGTATGCATTAGTATGCATTTGTAGTTAGGAAATCCGATGGTCACGATATGTTCCTGACATAGAGTGATCCGACGGTTCATACTCTCCTCGATATTAACGACCATTGATCCATGGATTAGCACCTGATTGGTCCATGATCTCTATTTAAAGAGCATTGAGGGTCATTTGCCGATGATCGATTGTGAGATACTCTCTTGTAAAATATCTCTGTAATATTTTGCTTTGCATTGATAAATTGCTCCAAGTGGCCGCATTGGCTGGGGCCGTGGATGTTTCCCCGTAGGGATTTTACCACATGAAAACATCGGTGTGTTGATATTTGATCTAGTTATGTGAGTGGTTATTGAAGGTGTTCTTCCTCTGTTAGAATACTCGTGTTGTCGAACATGGTATCAGAGCCTATTTGAAAACCCACTCCTGTTGTAGATCGAGATCGTGAAGCCCAGTTGCCTCATCTCCATTTTCTGTCATTTTCGTATATTTATGGACTGAGAGGACTGTTCCATTGCATCTGAAGCACTCATTTCATTCAGGAACACTTTTCGTTTCACTCGAAAAGGTTTCTTTTTGCCCAAGATACGACCATTACAGTCAGATACGGAGGTATAAAGTTTGAATACGCATTTTTAATTTTTTTTGCAAAGAAGTATTTTGGTTTTATTTCGGTTTTGTATTTTTTATTTATGGGTTGCTATTATTTTAGATATGCGTATTCTCTTTTCCCCGCGCCCTGTATGATCTCGTCAAATCAGAAACAGATAGGAAAAGGTGCATCTTCCACGTAAGCTAACCAAGTTCTAACCCTTGTTGTCATCGAGAAGCGAAATTTTTAACATTACAACAACAACAACAACAACAATCCTCCTTCTGAACATTACAATATGTTTTGCTAGACCACTTGGTTAAAAGTTGCCTTATTAAGTAAGAGGTCTTGAGTTCAAGTCTCTTTTTTGTTACTTTTTTTGAAAAAGTTCATGCTAAAATTGTAAAGTGTATTTCACTTCAAGTATAAAAGTGAATCACTATAAGTAGCTTTAATATTTTATTTTAGAGTTATTTATTTTTCATGCAACTTTTCTTTGTAAAAGTGAGCCCCACTTCTCTTTATAAAAGTGGGTCACTTCATAAAACAACTTACACTTCCATGTGGTCCTTTGGTTACCGTTTATGCCTTTTTTAAAAAGGGCATAACTCTCACATTCGAAGTTCGTTTTCAGTGACATTTTTTAAAACCACATAAATTTTCGAGCTCTTTCCATTCAGATCATCAGTTTCAGTTTTTAAATCAATATTATCTACATATTTAATATGGATTCTATAAGTAATCTCTTACTTACCAGCACCAACTACTTCCAATGGAAATCCCATATGGAGGATTTATTAAGAAGTAAAGGCTTGTACCGGATTACCTTGGGAAAGGAAACAACACTCACTAATGCTGATAAGAATGCCAAAAGGGATAATAGGAATGAAAAAGCACATGGATTAATCATAATGTCCATCTCTCCTGATTTAAGGTTCCACCTTCAATCAATTGATAAACCCAAAGAAGATTGGGAAAAGATTGAATCTGTGTTTGGTAAACACAATATTATTCGAGCACAACAGTTAGAAAATCAAGTACTAACTTTGAGTCCAATTTATTTTTCTTGCATTGAAGACTATCTATCTAAGTTTAAAACACTCAGAACTTTATGTGAAGAATATAAGATAAAGATAGATGAAGATCGTTGCATCTATCTTATTCTTTCTAAGCTAGGTAGTGCATATTCTGTGTTTGTATCTACCTTTTATGCCATACAAGAGGCTGTAGGGGCAGCTTATCAAAAACCTACTCTTGAGAAATTTTGTGATTCTTTGATTAGAGAGAAAGATAAGATAGCATAACTTGGAGTGATCGACACTGTAGGTACCTCCAACAAAGCCTTAGTTGTCCATCAAAAAGATAAACCCAAGAATCCCAAGAAGCAACATCCTCGCCACAACAAAAAGAAATATAAGGGTCCCAAACCCACTCACACAGCGTTTGCTCCTAATGGAGACAAATGAGAAAAATATAAAAATAAGAATACTAACAGACATTGCAACTTTTGTGATAAACATGGTCATGATGAGTCCAAATGTTTCAATAAGATGACAGCTTTAGAAGCAACGATGAAGAAGAAAAACATCAATATTGATTCTACTTCTTCTTCTTCTTCTCATGGACATGCACTTTTTGCTTCTAGTTTCTCCTTCAATACACCTTCTACTTCTACTTCTGATGTTAAGGTCCTAACCCGCACATAGGTAGATCAATGTATTCGGATGTAATAAAGGTCAATATTAATAAGACCTTTCAATAAAATAGAATAAGGCGGATGTAAGAAGACCT
>JZKD02S1142392.1:226515-242098 GCA_000966675.3 Picea glauca | reverse complement strand
TGACATATGAGGGTCCTCCAACTTCGTAAGGCCATAAATCTCAAACCGTGAGGAGTTATGTGACGTTCTACATACCACCAGAAATGGCATGACATGTAATATCCATATAGAATAGCATTATTTGAAAATATATCATAACTCATATCATTACCCATCCAACAAACTTGGGTCCATTACCCAAACCTGGGGTCTCCAACTTCTCATGGCCATAACTCTCTAATCGTGAGGAATTATGTGACGTTACACATATCACTGGAAATGAAATGACAAGCACTATCCATATAGGATATTTTCCCTGACAAATTCATTTTCCTTCATCTCATTATTCCACAATTAAGCATGGGTTCTCTTACTCCACAAAGCGTCTTCCCGTGAAAAAAGCAATAATGAGATATATTTACATCAAACACTATTGGGTACATTACCCAAACCTTTGTGCTACGGGTCTTTCTTCAAGGGTTGACATCAATGACAACCAAACTTAATCAACAACAACTTCCTGCTCAAGCACGCTTTGCTGAGCCTGTAGGGTGTTTAGTAACCCTGTGAAGGTCCTCCTGTGAGACTTCTCCTTCCTCTGAACTCAGGATAGAGTTCTTTCTATGCACTCTATGCACTTGCTCAATGCCCTCCTGGTAGAGCTCTCCAAAATCTTCAGTGACTCTGTCTTCTCAATGAACTCGAAATAGAGTTCTCTCCCAATGCATCCAGTGAATTCGATCGATGCCTTCCTCGAAGAGCTTCCACATAATTCTCAGAAATTCTGTATGTCCTTTCTGTGCCTTCCTCTGCACAGTTCTTCCTTCAAGGTGTTCAACAACCTTGAGGCTTCTCCTTGAGTCAATGACTTCCTCTGGTGCACCCTCCTGGCATGTCTTTGTCTGAAATTCCATAGAATTCAGAAGTGCACTCCTGCACTGGTTCTCAGAGACCGTAGTACTCTGTCATGCACTCTTGCATGAAACCACAAAGAACCCAGACCTGGAATCAAAGAACTCACAGATAGATAAATAATTCTATCTATCACCTGTAGAGGGAACCTAACATACATCTACAACATATCATCAACACATAAAGACATTCATTCATGAACACACAAGCACATAAACAACATGCAGGAAAAAATGCTTTGCTTGTATTAATATGAAATGCCTCTTTACAATGTGTTCTCTGTTCTACTCTCTCGCAGAACTCTCTCTTCTCTTCAGAATCTACTTGACCAAAATAAGATCTAAGATATTTTACATGAGGGGGCTCTTTGAGCTCTTCCCTCCATCCTCACCAACTCTCATTCATTGCATTCAATTACATTGAATGGTTGTCTATTCTGAATCGGATCTAGATCTTAGCCTTACAACCATTTAAGGCAACCTTTCCTAAAGCCTGCGCATATGCATGGCTTTTGGCTCTACCGGCCTTACAAAATTTAATACATTAATTCAAATTAAAAATTTGAAAGTGAGAGGGCTGCGCCTCTCCTCTCCATTGAATGCACGCATTGATGTGTTGGTTGGATGGCACGTAGCTGGATTGGAGTGATGCTCCTGCATCATATGACGCAGATCCCCGACCCTCAGGCCAAGGTCCGCACAGGATCGTTCTTAACTCTCCTCGAGCCGAAGTGGCTCCTTTGATTCCCTGCTGGAACCTTCAACGAATTCGATCCATAGTTCCTTCGGAAACCCCACCTGTGCGAACATGCAGAAGGCATGAGATTCACCTCCTCCGAGTGACCACAACGCTATGACCAAGGCCTTAACACAAGCGCCTTTCACAACTTGTGAGTTCATGAGTCAAAGCTCTCGACTCCTCTTTCTCCAAACCTCTAATACCCGAGATGCGATATGGGTAGGCTCCTCCTTGTTAGCGCCTTCCACACGTAACCACCGGCTAGGGCTAAGCGCTAGCACTACTCACAACTCATGACCTTGCGAGTTGGAGTGTCAAACCTTCGTTCTCCTCCTCTATGAACCTTCGAGACGCGATAAGTCAGCGATGTGTTGACTCCTTTAGCACTACTCGCAGCTCGTGACTTCATGAGTTGGGAGTGTTGAGCCCTCGTGCTCCTCCTTTGTGAAACCTCGAGACACGATAAGTCAATAATGGGTTGAATCCTTCCAAGGTGATGTGTGTATGCCACTTGTCACCCGCTTTCACCTTTCTCTGGGTGTTTGTTGTTACGCCACCTATCAACCACGCAGTCCTCACCTAATGGATGTGCCACATCTTTGCACGATCCCTTGGCGCTCGGCACTTCACAACTTCTGTAGTCGAAAAGTGATTCTTTCAACCTCCGAACCCTCGATACACGATACCACGTGAGGGTTATGATCCAACGGTTCTCTCGTAGCTTGGATCCAACGGCTCAGATCTTTTCAGAATGTCGCCGATCTCTAACCACCTTGCAACTCTGCAAGATCCAATGACTCTCACAACTTCACGACTTCTTTCGCGAAGTGCCTCCACCGTCTGTTTCAGCTACTCTCCTGCGTGATCTCCCAGATGTTAAACTATGTGCGGCTTCCTCCGGATCTGATGACTATCGAGTCTCTGCGCTAGATCTGGTGGTTCAGATCTATTCTCCTGTGCGCTCTTATCCTTCTTCCTAGACATAGACTCCAACRGTCCAGATCTCRTCCTCTGCTCAATCCAACGGAAGCTGTAGCTCTTCCTTGAGCATGAACTTCTTCCTTCCCCTTGGAATATTTATCGAAGTATCGAAGGTCTCAACCTTCGTTCTTTCTCCTCTCTACAAGCCCTGCAACCTTGGTCTCGTCTGTGTTCTTGGGATGTTGTCCCTCCTGAGCTTCGTCGGCTATGAAAACTCAAAGGGTTTCTCGACCTCTGCACTCCTTGTAGGGTCCCTACACACAAATGTGTTATCCATCCTGAGCTTTATACTTGAAACAAAGTCTTCCTGCGCTTGCTCCTTGTGCTTGATGAGCCTTCAGACGGTTGTCTATCAACACTTCACTCGAGTGTTGGCCTGGTGCACTCCTTGCATAGGTCTTTGTCCTCCTTGAGCTTCAACTTCTCAGACTTCAACGGTCTCTGCCCCTTTCTCTCCTTGAAGGGATGGAAATGCCCTCTGCAAACTTCCTACTCAAGCACACTTTGTTGAGCCTGCAGGGTGTTCAGTAACCCTGTGAAGGTCCTCCTGTGACACTTCTCCTTCCTCTAAACTCAGGATAGAGTTCTTTCTATGAACTCTATGCACTTTCCTGACAGAGCTCTCCAGAATATGTAGTGACTCTATATTCTCAATGAACTCGAAATAGAGTTCTCTCCCAATGCATCTAGTGCATTCGCTCGATTCCCCCCTAGCAGAGCTTCCACAGAGTTCTCAGAAATTTTGTCTGTCCTCTCTGCGCCTTCCTCTGCACAGTTCTTCCTTCAAGGTGTTCAACAACCTTGAGGCTTCTCCTTGAGTCAATGAATTCCTCTGGTACACCCTCCTGGCACATTTTGTCTGAAATTCCGCAGAATTCAGAAGTGCACTCCTGCACTGGTTCTCAGAGACCGCAGTACTATGTCATGCACTCTTACATGAAACCACAAAGAACCCAGACCTGGAATCAAAGAACTCATAGATAGATAAAGAATTATATCTATCACTTGTAGATGGAACCTAACATACATCTACAACATATCATCAACACATAAAGACATTCATTCATGAACACACAAGCACATGAACAACAACATGTAGGAAAAATTTCTTTGTTTATATTAATATGAAATGCCTCTTTACAATGTGTTCTCTGTTCTACTCTCTCGCAAAACTCTCTCTTCTCTTCAGACTCTACTTGACCAAAATAAGATCTAAGATCTTTTACATAAGGGGGCTCTTTGAGCTCTTCCCTCCATCCTCACCAACTCTCATTCATTGCATTCAATTACATTGAATGGCTGTTTAGTCCAAATTGGATCTAGATATCAGCCTTACAACCATTTAAGGCAACCTTTCCTAAATCCTGCGCATATGCATGGATTTTGTCTCTACCAACCTTACAACATTTAATACATTAATTCAAATTCAAAATTTGAAAGTGAGAGGGTTGCGCCTCTCCTCTCCATTGAATGCGCACGTTGATGTGCTGGTTGGTTGGCACATAGCTGGCTTGGAGCGATGCTCCTGCATCAATTCCACTTGTGTGCAACATTCTGTTGCTGCAATATACTCAACTTCAGTGCTTGACAGAGAAATTGAAGATTGTTTCTTGCTTATCCAAGCAACTAGTAATTCTCCCAAAAAGAATGCTCCGACACTCGTACTTTTTATATCATCTATACTTCCTACCCAATCATCATCTGAATATGATTTTAATGTGAATGAGTCCTTGCTGGGGTACCACAAACCCAGATATATGGTTCCCTTTAAATATCTGAAGATTCTTTTTACAGCTTGAACATGACTCTCCTTTGGTTCTACTTGGAATCTAGCCACCATCCCAACAACTTGCTTGACATCAGGTCTAGAAGCTGTTACATAGAGAAAACTGCCAATCATTGATCTGTAATATTTTGTATCTATAGTTTTGGACTCATTATCCTTGCTTAGATTGCATCCAACTTTCATAAGTGTACTAACAGGTTTGCAATCCTCTAACTGGAATCTCTTAAGCATACCCTTAACATATTTATACTGATGGATAAAAAATCCTCTTTTGGATTGTATTATTTGTAATCCAAGGAAGAAATTTAGTTCACCAAACATGGATATTTCAAATTCTTGCTGCATATTTTTAGCAAAGTCTTCACTCATTTTTATTTCATTACTACCAAAAATGATATCGTAAACATACACTTCCACAATGATCAAGTTATTACCATCAATTTTGCAATAAAGATTGTTTTCTGCGGATCCCCTTTTGAGGCCTTGTTTTTGTAAATAAGAATCTAACCTTGCATACCATTCTCTAGGTGATTGTTTTAATCCATAGAGTGCCTTATTCAATTTGCAAATATATTCCCCTTTGTTGGTTAATTGGAATCCTTCTGGTTGCTCAATGTAGACTTCCTCTTCTAAATTTCCATTGAGAAATGCTGACTTGACATCCATTTGGTGCACTTTAAATTTTCTATAGTTGGAGAAAGCTAAGAACATCCTAATTGCCTCCAATCTGGCCACATGTGCAAATGTTTCTTCATAGTCTACTCCTTAAATCTGAGCATACCCCTTACATACTAATTTGGCCTTGTTTCTGATTACTTGCCCATCTTCATTCATTTTATTTTTATATACTCATTTAGTTCCAATGACATTTTTATCTTTTGGTCTAGGAACTAGCTCCCAAGTTTGATTTCTTTCAATTTGATCCAATTCTTTATTCATGGATTTAACCCAGTTCTCGTATTTACATGCCTCTTTTATTGAGCTTGGCTCAATATGTGACAACAATGCTAATTTTGTTTGATACAACAGTCGTCTTGTTGTTTGCACTCCATCATTCATATCTCCAATAATCAGTTCTTCGGGATGATCTTTCTGAATAATTCTTGAGGGTGTCCTTGTATCTCTTCTTGGAAATTCTTCTCTTATCACTCCATCTTCACTATCTTCTTCACTCTCACTAGTATCCATATCATCTTCTTCCCTTTATTTTTCACTCTCTTCTACTTCTTTTAGTTGGGTGTCGAATGTCTCATCATCATCTTCATCTTTATTTGTAGATATGGTCTCTTGATTTTTGATCCTTATTGTTTTTAGATCATCTACTTTGCATCTACACTTTCAACAATTTTATGTAATCTAATATTGTAGCATCTGTATGCCTTTTTTTTTGAAGCATATCCAAGAAAAATACCTTCATTAGATCTGGCATCAAATTTTCCAAGACTCTCATCTAGTATTTTGATGTAGCATTTACTTCCAAAGACTTTGAAGTATTTCACTGATGGAGCTCTTCAAAACCATAATTCATAAGATGTTTTATCACTATTAATCTCGAGCCGACCTCTGTTCAATATGTATACTGCTGTTCTTACATCTTCCCTCCAATATCCATCTGATAATTTTGCTTCATTTAACATGGTCCTTGCAGCCTCCTGAACTGTTCTATTCTTTCTTTCAGCAATCTCGTTTTCCTGGGGAATTCTAGTAGCAAAGAATTGTCTTTTTACTCTTGAGTTTCACAGAAGACATCAAACTCTCTTGAGGTAAATTCACCGCCATTTTCAGATCTAAGACATTATATTTTTGTCTCTTTTTCATTTTCAACAAGGGTTTTAAAAGCTTTGAATTTATTGAGTGCTTCTGATTTTTCTTTGAGAAAAAATATCCAACTCATTCTAGTAAAGTCATTAATGAATAACTTAAAGTAAGACTCTCCTTGCAATATCTTGGTTCTAGTAGGTCCACATAGGTCAGTGTGAACAAGTTCTAACGGTTTCAAGGTTGTGTATTCTTTTGCCTTGAACCTTTTTCTAGTTTGTTTCCCTAGTTGACCGTGTCTACACATAGCATTTGAAGGTTTTATGATTTTTGTAAAGTTTCTTACTGCACCAAGGTTGTTGACTTTCACAATATTGTCAAAGTTAATATGCCCCAACCTTCTATTCCATAGCCAACTTTCATCTACTGAATTTATATGACACTCTTCTTTTAATTTAGCATTTAATATGTATACATTTTCAGGAGTTCTAGGAGCAGTGCCAACTAATTTTCCTGTGTCTTCTCTCCTAATCTCACACTTTTGAGAGTCAAAGATACAGAAGTGTCCCTGATCACAGGTTTGATTGACACTTAATAAACTAGGCTTCAATTTATTGACAAGTAGTACATTTCTAGCTTTGTCTTTTCCTAGGCTAACAATGCCTTTCCCAAGTATGTTACTTGAAGCATTATCACCAAATGTAACTTTACCCTTTTGTTTCTTTAAGTCTAAAAACTTGTTCTTGTTACTTGTCATATGTTTTGAGCATCCACTGTCAACATACAAGAGATCCTTTTCATTTTGAGTTTTTAGGGCAATAAGGCAATCCCTCTTTGATGTTTTTACTCTCCAAAGTTTCTTCTACTCTCTAATTAACTTGGACTATTCTGAGGCTTCCATTAGTCTGCAATTAATGGATTTATGCCCATGGTTGTGGCATCTGAAGCATTGTAAGTCCCCTTCTTGTAAGGGTGCAAAGGGGTTATAGTTTCTTCCTATAACTGGTTTTGCTACTTGTTTATCTTTATGGATGTAGTTCTTAACCTTTAGATTCTTCTTTTTATATGCTCTACAATTTATAGCTTTGTGTCCAAAATTAGAGCAAGCACAGCAGTAACCAAGAAAAATGCGAGGATACCTGTTTTGATAAATCTTCTTTGGTATTGTCTTACCTTCTTTCCTAATGAGTGGAGGTAATTTTTTGGAGCTCTTGTCATTACTTGTCTTCTCTTCATTCTTCTTCTTGAATGTACTTCGAAGAGCATCTGCATAAGATTTTGAGTTAACATGGCTTTCCTTTTGAGAATAACCTATTCCATTTTTATTTTTAGGATCCCTTTGACCTGTAATAATCTTATCTAATATTTTAGAGCTATTTTCAAATTTTGTTTGAATGATTCTTGCATCCAGTTCCTTTTTCAGATGAATTATTTATGCCACCATTCTTTCACAAGTTATTTGTTTTTCCTTAAGAGACTTTTCCAATTTTTCTTCGATCTTATTTGCTTCTAAGATTTGTTTTCTCAGGTTTCTCATGAGTTTCTCCATTTCTTTTTCCTTTTGTTCATATTTTTCTTTTTGTTCAACTACAAAACCTTTCATGTGTCTATATYTGGTTTTGTATTTTCTTAATTCATCTAGGGCACTGAGAAGTTCTTCCTCCATATTGACTTATGCTTCATCTTCTATCTCTTCTTCATATTTGATTTTTTTTGTTTCATTAGACTCTTCAATACCTAAGAAGAGGACTTCATCATCATCAGATTCATTGTTATCAATGGACTCAGACGAACTGCTGTTTTCCTCTTTTGAATAAAAATTATTTTTTCCTCTGTAAAACTTTTTCTTAAAGTTGGGTTTTTCCTTTTTCTTATATTGAATATTTTTGTTTTCTTGATCTTCAAGGTCCTCCTTGGGGTAAGGAAACTTGGATGAAAAATGACCAATTTTTCCACATTTAAATCATTTGAACGAAACTTTCCTTTGCACTTCCCTGAACCTTTCTGAAGTTTTCTAATGAAATTGGCTTCTTCCAAATCATATTCTTCATGATGATTAGATTGAGGATTTTTCTTCTGATTTGTCTTTGTCCTGGATGATTTGAAGGTTGTTTCATATTTTATTGATTTATCATGCCCTGTTCTCATTTCATATGCTGTAAATATTCCATGGAGTTGATCAACTGTGACTGTTTTTAGATCAGATCTATCTTCTATTGAAGAAATCTTTGCATTATATCTCATAGGTAATGACCTTAGTATTTTTTGCACAATAGGTTTATCTGTAACTTCTTCTCCTGCTGCTCTAATTGAGTTGACCACTTCATCTACCCTGTGAAAGTACTCAACGATATTTTCTTCTTCTTTCATTTTCAGATTTTCAAATTGAGTTTTGTAGGTCTGTAGTTTAGCTTCTTTGACTTTGTCATCTCCTTCATATACAACTTCCAATTTGTCCTAGATTTCTTTGGCTGATTTGCAATGCATAACTTTCACACATATAGAATCAATAAACCTTGCTTGAATTCCATTAACTGCTCTTGAGTTATCATCGCAGATTTTCTTTCCTCCAGAGTCTTTGGGTGGAGTAGTTGGTGCAATGTAACCGTCTACAATAGATTTCCAGATATCAAAACCAAGTGCTAATAGGAAGTTTTTCATTCTTATTTTCCATAGAGCATAGCCTTCTCCATTGAATAATGGTGCTTTGTTGTTAGACATCCCTTCTTGTTGACCCATCTTCAAGATCTGCCTTCAAGTTTTTTAGACTATGCTGAAGGAACCCGCTCTGATACCAATTGTAGAATCAGATCATGTCATTGAGAGGGGGGGGGGGTGAATCAGTGACACAACAATTATATCAATTTTTCATTTATTAATGAAAACAAAAATTTGACACAGTGTTTTATTGTGGAACCAAAATGGGAAAACCACAATTTGTTTCTATTAACTGCAAAATTTGTTTTACATGTTACATAGAAGGAAGATGTACTTCCTCTTTGATCATCACCAACTGATCAGGATGCACCCACACCCTGTTTTAACAGCACCAACTGGTAGGAGGCTATGACCCCCTTGTTTAGTCAACTACAATTGACAAGGAAGCACCAACTCCCTCTGCAGGCACCAACTTGCCCTTGCACCACCCAACCACCCTTAATACATAGGTATTTGTATTTATTCCTGGACTCTGCTTCAGCTATTGATCTTCTGACTTGAACTGCAGAGACACTTTCTTCTCACCACTTTTTCTCGTTTATATAATCTTCAAACTGGTGTGAAATTTAAAACAATGTGTCCCTTTATTTGAACCATTGTACCTTTTCATTTAAAATGATAATCTAAAATTTAATTAATATCATTTTTATTTTTATTCTTTATTCATATTTTCATGATTTATTCTCTTTTAATCATGACTTTGTATCGGTTAATTTTTGTCATAAATTGATCACAGTCATGGATCAATTTAATCCTTTATACTTGATGCCTAATCTCTGTTATATTTACAGAGACTAGATTTCGTGAAGGTGCTTCCTTCAAACCATCACATATGACCATGCGTTACATAACCATGGGATTTACCAATTATAGTGACATGTTATAATTTTCTTTTATTATTCTTATATCATATGACCAACGACGGTGACTGAATGCTAAGCTTGAACGAGTGCTTGAGCTCTTTACCAAATCAACATTCGTGATTCAATCTCTTGACGAGATGGATGGCTGATGGGATTTTGGTGTTTATTCCTTCGAGTCTTCATATCCTCCAACTCTCCAAAACTGCCAAAAACCTAGAACAAGTGACGCGTGTCCCTTTCAGAGTTTTGACATTCGAGACTTTGTGCTTTTAGAGTATTTTATTATGATGCAAAAAATCCCGAGATGAAAACTCCCGATGTGACGTATACTTGCTAACATCACAAGAAGACTTGACACTTTCCGAGTACTTGTCACATGTCATTCACATCCATGGTTTGCATGTGCCTGAAATGCCATATTAACTTGACACTTGTCAGTGTCTAAGTATGCCACGTGCCATTGCTTACGTGGATCTTGCTAACGTGGATGCATGCGTTCTGACTGACATGGCCTGCTGTCGTGGTCTATCAACGTAGATCTCTTGATGTATATTTGATCGACGGTTAGAGGTCTTCCTTGATCCTCTGTGATCTGATGGCCCAGATTCTATCATGACCTTGCATATCGCGAGTTCCTACATTCTTTCATTTGACTTCTCCAACTCGCAAGTTAGCGATATGCCATGTGCTTGCCATGTGTCCTCTGGATGAATGAATCTTCTTCTCCTTTGATCGATGGCTTGAGATCTGCCTTGAACCTGTGTGATCCGATGACTCAGATCTTTTCGCAACCTCGCTTATTGTGAGTTTCATACAACATTGCTTTTGACTTTCCTGACCTGCGAGTCAGCGAAATGTCAATCACTCACCACGTGCCCTCTGTATCAACGACTCAGATCATTTCTTTGTTTTGGATTGTTAGATGACTCCTAGGCATATCCTCCTTGCGAATTCAGACACTTAATATTTCCGTGTCTAATTCTGTGGTTGAGATTTGATTCCAGACTCCCCTTGCCATACTGCCTTTACTGAAAGGGGGGGGGGTCTGGAATTGGAAACACAAGTCTTGGAAGATGGATATCAAGGAGCCTAGGTCAATGGTTAAGGTTGGATTCTGGATCCCCCTTTCCATTCTTCCTTTAATGAAGGGGGGGTCCAGAATGGGGTGGTTTCACGTGTGTCACCCTAAAACCACTCTCACTTCTCGCTGACATATTAATGTGGGTGCACCTTACCTGGATCTAACGTATGTTGATTCATGTTCTTGCGCATCTTACGGTCACGAATTAACATGGTCGTTTGATCAATCATCCAAAATTCCTTTTACTTGAAAATGATTCGACTTCTCAACAAGAACTTGGGTTTGATCCCACAGTTGATAGGTATATGGATAGTCAAAATCTCATCCTTTTCGATGGTCACGATCCTCTTGTGACCCTTAAGCCCATGGTCAACTTCTGATCGAATGACAACTGTTCTTTTCACAGTGATCGGACGGTTGTTGATTCTTCTCACCATCTTCTACACTCTGTTATTCCTTTAGAGCTTTCTTCATGTGCTAGCATTTCTGAACATCATCAGATTGTTGATCATATGATACAATGATGCCACCATAGTGCTGACAAGTGGATTTGAAATCCTCAGGAAAACCAACAAGGAAACAAGAAAAGGCCAACAGAAGGATCAAATGGAGAAGGAGAAGGATACACATACTAGACCAGAGTAGTCAGCCCAACTGAAGGACAGGGAAAAGGTGAAACTAACATTAAGAAATGAACACCTGAGAAATCAATGCCTCCTCTGGAAAACCCTCACAAAAATCAATTATAGCCCCCTAATAAAAATGAAAACATATATTAGAATGATGTAGTTGGCTAGGAAAACAATGGAAATGATGGCAAGAACAATGAAACAAATCACGAGACTAACACACAAACAAAAAATGGGAAAGAAATGAAGAAAAGCCCGATAATGATGACCAAGAAAACAAAGGAAATGACTCCGATAAAGACAAAGATAAAGAAGAATATAGAAACAAAGAGCAACAAAGTAAAAAAAGGAAAGAAAATAAGAAGAAGAAAAAGACGAATCACATAAAGGACAACACATCTAAGAAAGCCACATTCATAGAATTCAAACCAATCAAATCATTAGAACCAACTTCATAAACAATCTTTGGCATGTTGATTGCATCCGACGAGCATATATTCGACTTATATAACTAATTCACAAAAGAGTCATCCAACGGATGGAAAAGATCTGTGAGGGATGGAGACATATTCAAAGAATGAAAGGATAAGGATAAATAAATACTACATGGTTCTGTGGTATTAGCAAAAGAAAAACTTGGCATAAAGCACCCGACAGAAGGAATGGATCCCTTGTAATCATTCAAAGGATTAGTAGAAGCAATGATCGAGACAAGTTCCCAAAACCAACATGAAATCAAGGACCTCAAAGGAGAAAATAGAGAAATAAAGAAGTTGAATAATTAGACAATGAGAAACAACCAATACTTAACGACTCATCAGACAAAAACAATCCTCCAAACAAAATATGAGAAATTCAAGGAGGTCCAACAACATCTAGAAGTGGCTACCTCACAAGAAGCAACTAAATATAGTATTCAACAATTGGCCCTCATATTTCACCATGAATTACAACAAGATTAAGGCCTAGAAGAGAATAATATTCGAATTTAGGATGACTAGAGAGGTAATCATTGATCCAAAATCTAAATTGTCTCTAACAAATCATATTGCAAAAGAGAAGGAAGTAGAGGTTGAACTATCCAAGCAGGAAAGGGAATGGATGAGAGGAGCAAAAAAGGATCAAATGGAAACCAACAACACCATCATGCATATTTACCATGTTAAGGGTAAATCACAAGATACAAAACACAAATTCAATCTAGAGTCGACGTCGGTACAGGATGCCCCCTTAGTGGATAAACTAGATTTCTTAGCACAGTTAAAGTCATTGGAGATGGAGGCCCAATATTCAATTAACGAATGACATTTTTTCTCACATCATTTTCATAAAATGGCCCCAAATATCTATCAAACAACATTTGAGGGATTGTCACAACAAATTGTAGATAATTCGGGTGTTGCATCACCATATCAACAAAGATTCCATTTTTCAACCCAACGATGTTAGAGTTGAATTTCTTGACTGCCAACCACTAATCGATAACACCAGAAACGGTCGTCGAAGGAAAATAAGAGTCTCATTTGGAAAAGGGAACATTAGCATTTCATCCGCATGTAAAGTTGCATGAGTGGATGATCCCCAAAAGGAACAATTGGGAAGAGAGAGAAACCATAGGATCGGGTCCAACCTGAGAAAACACCTTGATAAAGAAGTTGATGCCTATTTCTTTTTTATTTTGTCGAACATATAAACCCTCCTACAAATTATTTTTCAATTCATTACTTAGAAAACTTTTGAGGTATGAGTTGGCTAGTTGACAAAATATCTAAGGCCCATCAACTCAATAGATTAGAGGGATGTTTTGAAGGAAATTGAGTTAGAACACACAATTCACATCATCAAATCCAACTTGAAGAAATCAAACTAAATGAGCACGGAACGACATCAAATTTTTTCTTCTTAATCATTCAAAACGATCTTACACTACTATGAAACTTCTTCAAAAGAATCCAACACGCCATTAGAAGGGAGCAATGCAAGAACCAACAAAACCATCCATCCTAAATATTATCTATTTCTCATTCTCAAAATTGTAACCTTTCTCCCTTCAAATTATACTCAAATAATGATAATAGTCAAATGTAACCTACTAGTGAAAACCTCTTTTGGGGTGCCAACAAGGTTTGACAAATTCTTTTCATATGTCATATTCACACTCCCCCTTTCTCAAGATGAGCAAGTAATTGAGGGGGGAGGGGGATGTTGTAGGGGCTAGTCAGCTCTGTCGACTAGACCTGCTAGTCAACCATATAAGTCAATTGTAGAAGACAAATATAGTAGTTGGTTTAACAAACAATTAGAGTCGATCGACCAAGATGTTAAGAAGTTGTAACTGATAGGTAATTGCAATGACATGTATATATATGTGACTATGTAACAAATAAAGTTTAAGGATGTTCTTATATATAATAAGTTACAAATTGTTGGTTCTCCCACTATTTTTTCATGCTTCCATGTGTGTCTCTGTGTGTAGGTATATATTGTTGTAACATATGTTTCTCTGTGTAAGGAACTATTGGTAACCTTCTTGTACTTTCCCTTATACTACAACAAGGTAGCTCGGATCCTGGGCATAATTTATTGGCAATATGCACTTGAGGGTGATCATTAATACACATATGATTATGGTCTTAAACAACTCCCCTCAATATATATAATGGATAAACCAATATTGTTGTGCCATATGCCTATACCAAAATATTTTTGCAGACTCCAAATTCAATTCTTACCCTAAAACAAAGTCTAGGTGATGCAAAAGGTATGTATAGAGCTTCAATTCTAGTACATTTTCATTGAAACTCAATCCACATGGCATGATCAAGGGGAAAAGGTTTTATTTTAGTAGATTGGGATAAAGAATTCCATGTTTCAATAAGTTATACACTGCAAGTCTACTGCGAATTTTCTATATATATTCCATATTGTTCTCATCATCCATTTAGGCCACCAACAAGTGTTACCTAATTTCTTCTTTTATTTCTTTATGTCTCTACAAAGTGCACTTATAATGTATCCATATAACACATTTACATTTCAATGGGTGCAACTAGTTATGATTTCTATTAGTAATTCTCCATATTACAATTCCTTAAGATATCTTCTATCTTCATCTATCTTTACTAAAGAAAAAATAGATCAATAATTATTGTGGCCATATATGCTTGGGAAGACTAGAGGAAGACCAAAGAGAAAACCCTACATTCTCGACTCTATTTTCCATGCTACCTTCCTGTCCCTATACAAGAGTACATAATTGTAATACTAAATTAATTTCATCCTAAGTTTGGGAATGCCATTCTCCACAAATTAAATTTTTTTCCCAATCTATATCAACTCCAAGATTAGTTGAAAATTCACTTAATGATTTGTTGATTTGAATATTCATTTTGTTGGCTTGTAATTATTATCTTATAAACTCTTTGTCATCATCTAGTGAGCCTCAAAACCATGCTTTGTGAATAAGATTTATATATAGGAGCTCCAATTAGCAGTAGAGGAATGCATTCAGGGAGACAAAGTTGAGGGTTGTCATGGAAGTGGTCTTGGATGGAATTCACATAGATACATAATGCCAACCTTAGGCTTACATTAATACCATATAGTAGACAAACAAACATAGTAAGACTTTTAGAAGTGTCTTGGATTGCAATAGACCTTGAGAATAAATTAAAGAACCATATAAAGCGTTACCAGAAACAAAAATATATGCAACATGCCAAGAATATTATATGATAAATTTAATGATGTAATCATTATAGTAGGAAATTGTGCTTGATAGAAATATCATGTCTAACATATTTCCTAATTCTATTACATTTCTGGTCAAATAAGAGAAAGCGGGACACGAAGAATATGACATGCTTTGTAGGACATATCAAATTGTAAGACACTACAGATAACAAATTTAAAGTATCATCCAATACTTCAAAACATATCTTAAAAATGGCTATAAACCATTATCCCTTGTATCACACATAAAATTATAGAAATATTCCAAAATACTGAGCTACTACATTTTTTTTTTTCTGTCTTCATACTCAATTTAAATTTTGTATCAAGTATATATAAATTTCCAAAATACGGAGATATCTCATGTCGGCTCAAGACCGCTTGAGCTAACCCTCGAGGCTATCAA
>JZKD02S1142392.1:198147-218639 GCA_000966675.3 Picea glauca | reverse complement strand
TATATATATAACTTAAAATGTTTTTTAAGTTACATCATTTATTTAATATATTATTTCAATATACTTACGTTTTTTAAATTACATTATTTATCCAACGGAGATAGGGAGAAGGAGGTGAGCGACTTCTTGTTTTTCTTAAATGAGGTTGACTAGAATGAGGTTGATTATTTTTATTTGTGTGTTATTAAAAAGAATGTTTTAAGAGATAATGAGATTTTTTTTTTAGCTAAATATTTTTGGATTATTTTTATTTCCACAGAGATATAATGTTAGAAATAAAATATTTCCTTCAAAACCATAGATAAGTATTATTCTTATCCTAAATATCAAAGAAGTATTATTCTTTAATAATCATCAATATTCTTCTTTATGTTGATGATATCATTGCCTCTAGCTCTATTTGGAGTTTTATGTCTCTTTCTTCACTCGTTTTTTCTAATGATTCTAACTCTATTTGGATTTTGGCATCTCTCTTATCTCCTTTTTTCTAATGATTCCATATAATCATAAAGGATATCTAGGGTGATTTTGGGGGGCCTCCCCCTGATAGACCTAGTTTTTGGAATAGGTGGTGGAGTGCTCATATTGAAAAGAAGAGAAAAAAGTAACAATTATTATTTTGAATTGATTTTAAAAATGAAAATGAATTTTCTTAATTGATAATAATAATATTAATTATTATCTATCAAATCAACTTTTACTTATTAAACTTTAAAAAATAGATAAAAGAGACAAATTATTATTAAATTTCATTAATTTTCACACGTTAATATATTTTAAATTAAAATTGAGTCAAAGTAAAAAGTGACTCACATGATTTCACATGTCCAGGTGCTCATCTAGTTGAAGAATCCAGAACTAATTTATGAACAGGTGCCCAAGTGCTCAACTGGTGGAGGAAGACAAAACTAAAAATTATTCAAAATTGCAGGGAGCATTATGAAAACCACAGAGAAGTTCCCCTCACCGAGAGACCGAGAGCTCAAAAACATAAAGAAGTATTGCGTTTCACATATCAAAGAGTAATTGCAGAGATTATTCTCGTAAAAAAAAAGGTAAAAAACACAAAGAAGTATTATTCCCATTCAAAATCGCAGAGATGTAATGTTAGAAATAAAATATCTCCTTCAAAACCACAAAGAAGTATTATTCCCATTCAAAACAACAAAGAAGCATTATCCCCATTCAATACTTTAATAATCATCAATATTCTGCTTTATGTTGATGATATCGTTCTTATGGCAAGGAGTCCCAATGATCTTGAAAACCAACTAAGAATCCTCAATGATTTTTTCTCCAATATGGGTATGACTATTAATACTGATAAGACTAAGGTCATGATTATTAAATCCAATAAAATCACTTATGATACCTTCATATATGACAACAACAACTTGGAGGAAGTGACTTCAGACAAATATCTTGGAATTGATATTCACCACAAGCTCAACTGGAATTATACCATTGAGAAAAGGATTATCGGGGGATGGAAGGCTTATTATGGGCTTGAAAACAATTGTAATTCAGCCGATATTTTGATTTGAGATAAGAAGAAAATCATATTTGAGACTCTCATTACACTTGTTATTATTTATGGATGTGAAGTATGGGGTTGTATTATCTCTCATGAATCCTGGAGAAATCGAGTCGTAACCACAACGTGACTATGACTAGATATTCAGAGCATGACTATGACTAGATACCTAATGTATAAGAAATCGAGTAGTATTCAAAGCATGACTATGACTAGATACCTAATGTATAAGAACAAGTTAAACAACATGGAAGACAATAAACTTCCTAAAATTGCTTCAAAATTGAGTCGTAACCACCATCGACTCAAGCGAGGATGGCATAAATATGCCCAATGTTGGTTAAACTATTGGGGAATCATGGAAGACGTCATTTTGCAGAATAAAGATACTATTAAAAATATCATCAAATCAAAATTTAAGGAGAAAATTTGGTGTGATAAAGAGTTAGAGGGAAAAAGAAATTTAAGGTATTATAAGGATGTAATCAACCCTAATATAGAAGATCAAAATTATCTTTTGGTTTTGATGAGTGTAAAGAAAAAAATAAGCATTGCTAAGATAAGAACAAATTCTCACGAGCTCCATAGTGAAACTAGGTGTTGGTCAATTCCTAAAACTCCATGGGATGAAAGAGTGTGTCACCTTTGTGACACTAAGAAGGTTGAATATGAAAAACACTTTCTCTTAGATTGTCCAGCCTATACCCAGATTAGATCTCATTTTCAAAATATTTGTCACACTACCAACCTTCCTGACCTCTTAACTCAACAAAACTATGGTGATATTGGAAAACTTCTCTTAATGTTTTTCAAGCACAGAAACAAAATTCTAAAGAATCGAAAGTAATCACTTACCCTCTTAAGGTTCGATAGACCAATTGGGTCTTAGTGGACGTTAATCATCATCGTCATCATCATAATCATTATTTATGTGTTATTAAAAGTAGTGTTTTAAGATTTTAAGAGATACAGAGAAGTTATTTTGATTTTGATTTTGATTTTTTCTCTAACATGTATAAAATATATGAGTTATATATATATATATATATATATATAATTTAAAAAAATATTTTTTTGAGGTGCTTTAAAATTAGTACAGATAACAATGTTTTTATTATATTAATGGAATATAATTTTTTTATGTATGCTATGTATGTTTTCTATGAATTAATATGAATTAATTGTTGATTAAAATTCTTTACATTATTATTGAGATTGTTAAAATATTAATAATTTTATTTCACCAAGTTTGCAGAAATAAAATCTATACTGACTGTGCCCAAAGGGGTTGGATCCAATGGTGGAAAGTGAGGAGTTTTTCACCATTGGGCATGGTTCAAATCCCATGAGGGCCTAACCTAGAGCCATGGGGGAACCTTGAGGTAGTGGTTGAACGTGTGGTTGCACCCAAAGATATTATATTAAATAATATCGTGACTCGTGCACACATAAGTGGATCAAATCCTACCCCCATGTCCTCTAAATTTAAATCCAAAAGGGGTTGGATCCAATGGTGGATAGCGAGGAGATTTTCACCATTGGGCAAGGTTCAATTCCTGTGAGGGAATAACCTGGAGCCATGGGGGAACCTTGAGGTAGTGGTCAAACATGTGGTTTCACCCAAAGATATTATATTAAATAATATCGTGACCTGTGCACACATAAGTGGATCAAATCCCACCCCCATGTCCAAATTTTAAAGCCCCCCGAGGGCATCTCAATTAGCAAGTGTCATGATATCAAGTGTTATGTTCGATGAGGTTCTGAGTTCAAATCCCCTCGAATTACTCGTTCCTGTAGAAGGGGCATATGTATGGCACCTGGAGGTTATAGTGGTAGTGGTCGGAATCGACCCCATGTCACGCGGGTACGAGACCGCCAAGTTTCCGATTCCGCCAGATACAAAAAAAAAATCTATATTGACCTCTACCTCCAAGCAAACTCTCATCACCACCTAGTTCAAAAACTAGGAGTCTTTAATACTCTTTTTAACCGTGCCCTTGGAATCTCTGATATTATTCATATTGACCATGGAAATTCTCACCTTAGGAATTCCCTCTCCAATAATGACTATCCCAACCTTAAAATCTCTAAATCCCCCCCACCTTAGGAATTCCCTCTCTAATAATGGTTGTTCCAACCTTCAAATCTCTAAATCCATCCAAAAAGTAAAGAATCCCATACTCAAATCCACCCCTCACACTAACATCTCCCAATACTTTCTTATTCATCAAAGGTACTATCGATAAAATCTCCAAAATCCTTCCAAAAGAGAACATCAATACCATATTTAAACCTCCCAAAAATATCCAAAACTCCTTTACCTCTCTCAAGGAAAAAATCAATCCCCTCAACCACCAAGGGGTCTATGAAATCCATTGTTCATGTGACACCTCCTACATTATCCAAATCAGACACTCCTTTCAAAGTAGATTCAAGGAGCATATATCATATACAAACCATAGTCAGAACCAAAAAATATGCTATTATCGAACACTCTTCCAATACTAAAAACATGATTTTCTTTGACCACCTTATTAGAGAAGCCATAGAAATCCAGAAACTGTAGAAATTTTAATACAAATTATGTATTGCCTGGATTATCCTGATCTAACAATTATATGCCATTGTTAAATACCAAATTGCTTCTACAAATATTATTTCGGAATTTAAAACATGATCACCAATTGCAATATCAAGAAGAAAGATCAATCACACATAACACAGATGTTTTACCGAGAAAGCATAAAGCTAAAAACCCCACTATCATATATTATTTATATATCATAGATCATGAAACAATATCATACAAAAATCTAATCCAAGAGGTCTCAATACAATATACAATTGTCTCACACTGTCATAGAAAAAATAACAAATTCATGTGCCAATTTTTTGCTTTCGGATAGCCTGCCTTCTCTGCGCAATCCCTACTAATGGAAAACCCTGCAAATGAAAATTCCTCTTGCCTAGGCTGCACAATCCTCATGGGCACATCCAAATGTGTGCATGGTTGCATGAGTGCACTCACTAATGTCACAATTGATAGTCAAATTGTCCCTTTCACCTGTTATCTCAACTGGGTCTCTACTGGATCTGACATGCATGTAGTTAACCGTGGTAAATCTTTAGTTGCATGTGAGATCACTGATTGTGAATTAATTAATAATTAATTCACTGATCTCTCACTAGTGTAAGTTCAGTTACAACTAGTACAATTGAGCTTAACTCACTTAACTGAGTTAAACTACTTCCCAACTCACATAACTACACATCCAACTCTGTTACAACTTCGAATCACTCTGTTACAACTAATTCGACTTGCATGTCCCACCAGTCAACCTTTGAACTCAAATTTCCTCTAGCTAACTGATTTTCCACTTCAGTTAACTATTTCCAAGTGCTCATTGAGAATTTATTAATATTTATTGTCCAACTATTATTAAGGGATAATAATAGTCGACATACATATATAAATAGAATTCACTCACCATCTATAAATAGACATCATCTATAAATAGAATTTGCTCATCATCTAAAAAATAGACTTCCACCTAAAAATAACCTGAGCCTCCATCCTAGTGTAGGTGCATAATTTTCACTAGGATCTTCTTGTTGAATCTCAACACTCCCTCTCAACAAGAAAGGGATTATCCTTCACCCCGATCCTGTCTATGGTATTCGAATTTGATCCCGATGAGCACCTTCGTCAGAATGTCTGCATCCAGATCTTCCGTAGGAATGTACTAAAGCAACATGATCTTCCACTCCACACAATCTCTGATATGATGATACCAAATATCTATATGCTTAGATCTATCATGAAACACAGGATTAATCGAGAGTTTAATGCAACTCTAATTATCACAATGAATCACTATCGGATCTAAATGAGAACCAAACAAACCAACCAAGATCTTTCTCATCTAGATAGCCTAACATGCATCTTGAATCAATTCCATGTATTCCACTTCCACTGAACTGAGTGCCATAGATCTTTGTTTCTTGTTGTACCAAGAAATATATGTGGATTTGATACTAAATATCCCCCCCGATGTGCTCTTTATGTCTGTTGGGTTGCCCGCCCAATCTGCATCCGTGAAGCCGTGCAACTTCACTTCATCTGTCTATCTGTACCATAATCCATACTTAGATGTGCCCCTCAGGTATCTCAGGACATGCTTACCCACCTTCCAAAAGGGGTTGGTAGGCTTAACCATTGCTTGACTCAGTTGGTTAACTGCATAGCAAATGTCTTGTCTCGTGTTCACTAGATACATTAGCGAACCCACTAACTATCGATAGACAGTAGCATCCACTACCTCTCCAGAATTAGCATCCTCTTTCCTCTAGTTTCCTAGAATAAGAGTATCCATGGGTTTGCAGCCCTCCATGTGAAACTTACCCAGTATCTCCCTTGCATACTTTCTTTGAGACACAAAAATTTCACCATATCGCTGCCATATTTCCAATCCAAGGAAATAATGAAGGAGGCCCATATCCTTCATACTGAACTCCTTTGCAAGGTCCTCCTTGCATGAGTGTATTAATTTCTCATCATCAGTTAGTATTAAATCATCAACATAAATAACAATGATTAAAAGCTTACCCTCCACCACAATTTGGTATAGGTTTGCATCCGCTTCACTTTTGGTGAAGCCTAGTCTGCTGAAAGAACTATCTATCCGTGTACCAGGCACGGGGTGCTTGCTTCAGCCCATACAACGCTCTTATGAGTCGGCACACATGCGAATCACTGTTGAAGATATCAAATCCTTCAGGCTGCTCTATGTACACCTCTTCCTCAATGATCACATTGAGAAACATAATTTTTACATCCATTTGATGCATGCGCCAACCCATCTGCGCTGAGAGTGAAAAGATGGATATTATGGAAGAATACCATGCGACGGGTGCAAAGGTTTCTTCATAATCTATCCCCTCAATTTGTGAGAAGCCTCAAGCCACAAATCTATCCTTGTATTTCTCCAAAGTCCCATCAACAACTTGCTTTACCTTGTAGATCCATCTCGAACCTACCACTGATTTTTCGATCGGTCTTGGGACAATTTCCCATGCACTGTTTTTGACAATGGAATCATACTCCTCCACCATTGCATAAACCCAAGTGGGATCCTGCACTGCTTCCTAAAGGAATATGGTTCAATCACAATACATTTTCTCATGAGATCCATGTATGTAGTAAATCGATCAGGAGACTGTCTCTGTCTTCGTTGTGAAGTAGGGGCTCCTACATTCTGTGCAGCATCTAGTCTCAATCTATCAGCTTCTGTGGTGTTCTTTCTACCATTTATGATGGATGGCTCTGCATGAGTGGCTTCCTCCACTCCATGAACCTCCTCATGTGTCTGATCCACATCTTGAGACTCATCTTTGGGAACCAGCAGTTCCTCCTCTGCATGCAAGTCTATCTCCCTCTCAAGCAACAACCGCATGGATTTCCCCTCATCGAATTTTATATCCCACATCATAACAATCATCTTATTGTTAGTCAAATACACACGATAATTACGGGGTGTTTTTGTGTACCCCACAAATATCCCAACTTCAATAGTCGGCTCTAGATTCTTCCTAGCGTTCTTGGTCACATGCACATAAACAGATGAGCCAAAAATATTAAAATGAGAAACATAAGGTTTCTTACCAGTGAAAGCTTCTTCAGGTGTACTCATGCCAAGTACTCTATGAGGACAACGATTTTGCACATAAACTGCAATGTTGCATGCTTCCACCCACAAATGCATTGGTAGGCCATGATCATGCAACATCGCTCGTGTTGCACCCACAATAGTTCTGTTCTTCCTCTCCGCGACCCCATTTTGTTGTGGGTTATGAGGCGATATGAGTTCTCTTCGAATTCCTTCTTTTCTGCAGAAGTATTTGAGTTCATTAGAGATGTATTCTCCACCATTATTTCTCCTCAAAGCCTTCACTTTCTTCCCCGACTCTTTCTCCACCAATGCTTTAAACTCACGGAACTTTGAGAATGTTTGAACCTTCTTCTGCATGAAGAAGATCCATCATTTACGAGAAAATTCATCAACAAAAATAACATAATACTTATGTTTTGTTGTTGAAGCAACCGAGAAAGGTCCACACACGTCTGTGTGAACTCTCTCCAAGATCATTGAAGCACGATTCTCATTTTCATGAAAGGTGGACTTTACATACTTCCCCATGGTGCAACCCTTGCACTGATCTAACTGAGCAAGTGTTTCCATTGGAAGTCCAGTAGATATTTGCTGCATGATTTTCAAGGCTCCATGATGAAGATGGCCCAATCTCATGTGCCATAATTCTCCCTCATCCCGGCTCACCAATTTTTCTGCCTTGCCCATTATGGCGGCGCAACCATCTACCTCCATCTTGTAGATATTCTTAACTCAAATCCCTATCTTATTAACTTGAACCATTGTTTTATGTCACAGGAAAGATTTTCCATCACTGAAAACAACGTCATAGCCTCTGTCCTCCAATATTGTGACTGAGACCAAGTTTTTCTTCAGACCTAGAACATGCATAACATATTTCAATTGAAATGGTTTACCTGAATCCCTCTGAAAGGTAATGGTACCAATGCCAATCACATTGTATCGTCCATCGTCGCCCATCTCTATATCCATTTTGAGATCTCTCTCCTCCAAGTCACTGAAAAGATCCTTATCTCCCGTCATGTGAAAGGAAGCGCCACTATCTAAATGCCACACTGATCCCAATGCACTTGACGCCATACATGCGATCAAGGAGAAGTCAAGTTCAAATTGTGAGGCAAGGGCCTCACCAACTTTATCTCTAGCAGCCTTCTTGTTCTTCTTCTTCTTCTGTGGATAGTTAGTAGCGAGATGTCCATGTTCGTGATAGTGAAAACACTTCACTTTGGACAAATCCAACTTCTTTACTTTAGACTTGGATTTTGAATGGAATTTCCTCCCCTTCCCTTTCCTTTCCTTGGAAGCCAAAACACAATCCTCTTCATCATCATGCTTTGATGAAGAGCCATCTTTGGTGTTCTGCCTGAAATCCTCCTACACCAAATCTGACCATAGTCGTTCCCAATCTGGTAATTTTTCCCCTCCATTGACAAAGTCTTGATAACTGTGCCAATTTTTTGGAAGTCCTAGGAGATACAAGCTCACCAAATCATCATCAACGACTGTTATTCCCACACTCCCCATCTCATCCCAACACTGGACAAACTTCGTGAGATATTTTGGAATGGAGTCGCCCTTCTCCATCTTGATCTTCCTAAGTTTATCTTTGAGCGCCAATTTCCTATGGTCGTTGTTGTTTTGGAATAGATCCATCAAAGTTTTCCACATTGCATGTGCTGTGAATTTTCCATGGAGTTTTGAGACAATTTTGTCTCGTACTCCCTCCAACAAGATCCTCCTTTCCTTTGCCACTTTTTTTTTCCATGCATCAAGATTTGCAACGTCTGCAACATCTGGCTTAGGAACATCTTTGTCAATGAATTCCTTCAAGCCATTGTCTTCGAGAACTGCCTCCATCCTGTCCTTCCAAGAAATGTAGTTCGAGCTTCCCTCAAGTGCATACTCTAACCTCAAGCCATTGAAATCCATTTCGATCTTGAATCAGCTGTAGTGCCAAGAAAGTCTTTCTACAAATTCGAATTCTATCCAATCACAAACTCAGCTTTTGCAATCTTCTGTGCTCTGATACCATGTAGAAATTTTAATACAAATTATGTATTTCCCGGATTCTCCTGATATAACAATTATATGCCACTGTTAAATACATAATCACTTATACAAATATTATTACGGAATTTAAAACACGATCTCAAATTGAAATATCAAGAAGAAAGATCAATCACACATAACAAAAATGTTTTAACGAGAAATCATAAAGATAAAAACCCCACTATCATATATTATGTATATATCATGGATCATGAAACAATCTCATACAAAACTCTAATCCAAGAGCTCTCAGTACAATATACAATCGTCTCACACTGTCATACAAAAATTGACAAATTTATGTGCCAATTTTCTGCTTCCAGACAACCTGCCTCCTCTGCGCAATCCTTGCTAATGGAAAACCCTGCAAATGAAAATTCCTCTTGCCTAGGCTGAGCAATCCTCATGGGCACATCCAAATGTGTGTGTGGTTGCATGAGTGCACTCACTAATGTCACAATTGATAGTCAAATTGTCCCTTTCACCTGTTATCTCAACCGGGTCTCCACTGGATCTAACATGCATGTAGTTAATAGTGGTAAATCTTCAGTTGCATGTGAGATCATTGATTGTGAATTAATTAATAATTAATTCACTGATCTGTCACTAGTGTAAGTTCAATTACAACTAGTACAACTGAGCTTAACTCACTTAACTGAGTTAAACTACTTCACAACTCACATAACTACACATCCAATTCTGTTACAACTTCGAATCACTCAGTTACAACTAATTCGACTTGCATGTCCCACCAGTCAACCTTTGAACTCAAATTTCCTATAGCTAACTGATTTGCCACTTCAGTTAACTATTTCCAAGTTCTCATTGAGAATATATTAATATTTATTGTCCAACTATTATTAAGGGATAATAATAGTCGACATACATCTATAAATAGAATTCGCTCACCATCTATAAATAGACATAATCTATAAATAGAATTTGATCATCATCTAAAAATAGACTTCCACCTAAAAATAGCCCGAGGCTCCATACTAGTGTAGGTGCATAATTTTCACTAGGATCTTCTTGTTTAATCTCAACAGAAACACCCTAATGATATTAATAAAGAAGACATTTTCCATCTTATCCAACCTTGGGCCCGACTAATTAACCTCTCCCTTAACCTCAACCACTAATTCCTTTTCCTCTGCCTCTTCCTCATCTCTTTCTCCATGTTTTCCATATTTCCTTCTTTTCCAGTGTGACTTATTTCAGTGCATTGCTTCAAAAAATTGGTCACCTTATTTTCCTCATCTACTCTCTTCCCTAAAGATGAGGAATGAATCTACTCAAAATGTTTGATATCTAAACTATTTTAAGCGATTCTAAATCCAAAAACCACACAATGGAAAATCGATTCTCACTTATAGATTTTAAACTGAACTAAAATATATTTAGATGTTTTTTAATAAAAATTATATAATCAATTATATAAACCTTAATCTATATTTTAAAAAAAACATATAAATTATCATTCTTATTTCCTATATATTATATGTATTATAAAAAAAAAACACACACACATATATATATATATATATATATATATATATATAATGTTTGTATTATAAAAAAAATGAATTAATTAGTGAGTTCATATATGATAATTGCTTACTCAGATTATAACCAACATATATCCATCTTAACCCCTAATCTATCAAGCATGGAGAGGGATCCAAGATGGATCTATGATGGTGCTACTATATTTGTTTTGATTATCACCTAGATTGATTAATTGAGTAGAGTTGTTGTTTATATGTGTTTATTTATTTATTATTTTATTATTAATTTATTTTTTTGTGAATTTATTATTATTATTTTAATGCATTATGTTACATGGACATATCTCCCATACTGGACTGTAGAGAGTCCCTTTCCCTGCAATCAACCAACTAAAATACGATATATTATAAATTAGATACATCAAAACAAATCCTCACTATACTATGTATAGTCAACTATATAATCTTAGTATATTTCATCATATCAACTAAATTAGGGATTAACTAAACAATTCATATTTTCAAACACAAGGATTGAGTATAATATTTTATTATATTAATTTAATTATATAAAATTAATAATAAATCTTATATAGTTAACCCTATCAATTATGCTTTATTATGTATATTGTAGGTAACCAAATTTGAGATGCCACAACTAGGAATCATCCTACACTTTAGATTGGAATGCTACCTGCATCTCTATGCCATTGCCCGTTTTTCCCTTAAAACTGCATGTACTAACTTTTCCTTCCTTGGAACTACGCACACTTACTTCTTCACTTTTTTCTTTGAATACAGTGTTTGACTGCGCATCTTTTGTGTCATAGACATCTTGTGTTGTATTTGTCTTCATGGCTAGCTTCAATGTCAATGGAGAATTTTTGTTGCTTGTCATCTAAATTCTTACAATAAGCTGATTGCTTGGACATCTGTCCAAAATCACACAGTGATTGTCTTCCATGTAGATTATGTATCCTTTATGTAAAAACTTCCCTGTGCTCATCAAATTATGTTTTAGACCAGAAACATAATATACATCATGCATAAATTTTTCCTCTCCTTGTTTAGTTAGCATGTTAATACTTCCTTTACCTAAGATAATGACTTGGATATTTGTTCCAAGTGCAACTCTAGTTTGGAATGACTTATCCAAACTAGAAAACAATTCTAAATTTCTTGTCATGTGATTACTATGGCCTGAATCTAGATACCATGTGTCACAAGGAATTTCTTGAGCAACATTGCATTCAACTAGTGATATTATAGGAGTTGCTTTAGCGCATGCCATAAACATAGGACTGGAGGGAGTATTTTCATTATTTAACTGATATTGACCTTGCTTGTTCTGATTATATTGTCTCTTTTTTCATTCATATGCATAATGTCCATACTTTTTACAGTAATTCCACTGAATCTTTGATTTATCATATCTTTGACTACTTGACTAACTGGTATTTGGATTTTGTCCTCTTCTGCCAATGTTTGCAGGATTGCTACTCTGTCCACCTCTGATAGAACTTCTTCCTCTGCCTCTAGAGTTATCTCTCTCCCTTCCTCTTCCACGAGTTATAGATGATTGCATGGAAAATGCATTTTCTAATTCCATACTTGACCTATTCAATCTATGTTCATGATTAATGAGGTAGGCTTGCAACTCACTAGACTGAAATGACTCAGGTATTTGTTCTCTTCCAAATTCACAACAAGGGTATCAAATTTAGTAGGAAGACTCCTAAGTACTTTCTCAACAACCTTTCTTGTTAAGAATAATTAAAAATTACCTAGGCAAGTGTTTCTCATCACCTAGGTGCCTACGGGGTGAGAAAGTGCCTAATGTGGACCCTAGTCATTTAATTTGTGAGATACAAATTAAAAGGTGACTTTATGAATTAAGTGAGGGGGTGAGTGAATAAACACTCAATCTCATCCACTCATCTAATCAAATCTCAACCGTTGGATTAAGAGACTCTTCACCTACCACCATGAGGTCGACTAGGGTAGGAGGGTGCACCCTTTCTAGGGTTGATTGTTCATTGTTGAGAGAGCAAGAGAAGAGGAGAGGGCAAGCTGAAGGAGGCCATTATCTAATCTAGGGCACACATTCCAAGACAACATAGAGGCAAATGTTGTCAAGAAAATTGAGGAGAGAGTACAACCATTAATTGTAGGTTGTATTGTACAGATTTGGAGGGTCGTATAGCTTTAAAGTCAGCACAAAAATCGAGGGAAGGTACAACATTAAAGGAGGGTCATTTTGTACAAATTTTGAGGAGGTCGTACAGTCATTAATTGCACAGAAATCGAGGAGCAGGGTACAGTAAAAGAGTTAGTCCATACTGTATAGATTTTAGCAGTCCATACTGCTATTTATTGCTGCACAGTTTTTGAGGTATTTTGATGTGGGATTTTTCTTAGTTTTGGCACAGTTCCCAAGGCAGACATACAAGCATTTATTGCCCAAAAAATTGTTGTTGTTGTTTGACACAATTTTTGAGGTGACTGTACAGTCAAAGAGGGTTCATAAATCGAGGAGATGACTTGTGCTTTAGTATAGGAAATTCTGTTGTGAATTTCGAGGAGTTTAACTCAACATTTTGAAGACAAAGCTTGGCACGGTTTTTGAGATAAGTCTGTATTAAATTTATGAAATTATTAACTGTTGTAAAAGACATTTCCTCTGACCTTAGAAATAATAAAACTCCCTCTCTCACTGGTTTTCCCCTTGTAGGTTTTTCCAGGGTCGTTGTTAGACAAAAAATCACTGTGTTATAATTTTTTGAGTTATATGTGTTGCTGATATGTTTTTATTTTTACGTTAAATGATGTTCAGAATCCTCATGTTTCAGTTCTAAAAATTATATTTTATGCTGAGTTTAATTGATTGTCATAAAACTGGGTTTGGGCATTAAACATTGGTTGAAAAATCAGCGAGACTTGAAACTGGGTGGGTATGAAATTTTACATGGTATCAGAGCCGAGTTAAAGAGAAGCAAAGATATTTTAGCAAGTCATAAAATTGGGACAATAGTCACTTCACCGGACAAAACTTTGAATTTTTCATTTTCAGCAAAAAGGGGTCAATGGATACAGGTTTAAGGGTTGAGGACAGACTTGATGGGGCAACAAACTTTGTTTCTTGGAAAGAGAGGATGATCTTGTTGTTGCAAGAAAATGCGTTGTGTGACATTATTGAGAATTCCACAATAGATCCTGTAGTTGTACCTACTGATGCTACTCTTCTTGCAGCATACACTAAAAAGAGTATCAAGGCTAAGAGGATTATTCTTGATGCCATCAAGGAACATTTGATTCCTCACTTGACGGGGAAGACAAATTCCTATGAGATGTGGGAATCTTTGACAAAGTTGTACCAGAGTACAAATGAAAACCAGAAAATGGTTTTGAGAGAAAAACTAAAGAGCATTAAAATGACCAAGGCTGAAAATGTGGTCACATATATTACCAGGTTGACACAGGTGAGAGATGAGCTTGGAGTTGTGGGGGAGGCCATAGTTGACAGTGATCTTGTGAGGACAACATTGAATGGAGTTTCCAAAAAATGGGTTTTTTGTTGTTGAGGGCATTATGGCTAGGGAGAAGCTTCCCAATTGGGAACGTCTTCAGGATGAATTTTTTCAAGAGGAGACCCAGAGAGGTTATGTACATGGCAGTTCATATATAGGTCAGGACGAGGAGAATGTTTCTCTTGCTTCCAACAACAAGAAGAAATTCAAAAAGGGTACTAAGGGAGGAAACAAACTGAAGGGTGAAGGGAAGAAGGACATGAGAAAAGTCAAGTGCTTTGCATGCCATAAGTTTGGGCACTATGCATGTCAATGTATGAACAAGAAGAAGAAGTATACAACAACTTCAACAATAGTGGAAGAGTTCTCCACCAAGTTTGATAAGGATTTTTCATTATTTGTGTGTCTTTCCACGAGGACCACTCATTATGATGTGTGGTATATTGATAGTGGTGCCTCCTACCATATGACATGGGTTCATGAGAACTTGACAAATCTTACTCAGATTGGTGATGTTGAGGTCGTGCTTGGAGATGATTGGGTGGTCAAGGCAGTTGGTTGTGGGACTGCATCATTTCAGAGGGAGTCTTTGCCTCCCATGTTGTTGAGAGAGGTCTTATATGTTTTAGACTTGAAGAAGAAATTAGTTTCAATTTTTGTTATTGAGGAGAGGGGCTATGAGGTGTTGTTCCATGATGGGAACGTGCTCCTTTTCCCCAAGGGATCTAGTATCACTTCAGACAAAGTGAGTGGGACTCGACATGAGAAGTTGTACAAACTCATGTTCCAACCAGTGAGAGCATTGTTTCATTATACCAACAACAGTGATCTATGTGAGCTATGTCATGGGAGGATGGAACATTTGCACCATGGGGCCTTAAGGGTACTGAGGGAGATTGTGACTGGAGTTCCATATTTCAGTACAAAGCACTAGGATTTGTGAAAGGGGTGTGCTTTGGGAAATTACACCAAGACTTCTTTTCCTAGAAGTGGCAGTAGAGCAGCATGTATCCTTGATCTTGTTCATTCTGGTGTATGTGGCCCGATGTCTTCGACATCGTTGACTAGTTTTTTATACTATGTTATATTCATTGATGACTTCTCATAGAAGTCTTGGATTTTCTTCATGAATACCAAAGGACAGTTCTTCAATCGGTTCCAAGAGTTCAAAGCTCTTGTGGAGAACCAAACCAGGAAGAAAATCAGAGTTCCTAGGATAGACAATGGGGGTGAGTATACCTCCAAGGAGTTCATGGAATTTTGCACATGAGAGGGCATCATGAGAGATTTGACTGTTCCTTACAACCCACAATAGAATGGAGTTGCTGAGAGGAAGAACAGGGCCATAGTTGAGGCTGTGAGAGCCATGCTTCATGATCAAGGGCTGCCACTATTTATTTGGGTTGAGGCATGCTACACTGTAGTTTATCTACAAAACATGAGTCCACACAGGGCAGTGGGGAGTATGACTCCCGAGGAGGCATTTTCTGGGAAGAAGACTGAGGTGGGGCACTTTCAGATTTTTGGGTGCATCACATATTCACATGTCCCTTCTGAGAAGAGGAAAAAGCTATAACCCACGACAGAGAGAGGGATCTTGGTTGGGTATAGAGAGGCTTCAAAGGATTTTCGTATATACATTCCTTCCTTGAGGAAGACAATTTTTAGGAGGGATGTGAGATTTGAGGAGGAGGGAGCCTTTAGGAAGTCACGAGGGACAGAGAGGGGTGAGAAGTCATCACCTCAAATTCAGGTGAGTCTGCAACATAATTTAGTGAAATAGACTTCGGGGCCACCAGTTTTGGTGATGACTGGTCCACAAGTGACAGGGCCACAGATGTCAGGACCATATGTTACTGGTCCACAAGTTTCAGGATCAAGTACACCAGATTCTACTTTAGGATAACAGTCTTCAGGAGATGGGGTTGAGCAAGGAGATTCCCCTCCATGGGACACTTCTTCAGAGAAGAGGAAGCCCAAGTGGCTTCAGGATACTTTGAGGGAGGCGCAGAGTTCAATGGGGAATCCTAGGCAGGCTGTGAGGCAGAGTAAACCTCCTGAGAGGTTTTTCACCTACATTGTGATGGTGAGAAGTATTCGGGAGTCCGAGACTTCCACTTTTTAGGAGGCTACTGGTAGACAGTTTTGGAGATATTCCATGATGGAAGAGTACAATTCCATCATGAAGAATGATGTTTGGGAAATTGTTCCTAGACCTGAGGAGAAGTCAGTGGTGACTTCCGGGTGGCTCTATAAACTCAAGCATGTTGCAGATGGTAGCATTGAGAAGTACAAAGCTTGATTTGTGGCTCAGGGGTTCTCATAGGATAAGGGAGTTTATTATGATGAGACCTTTGTGTTGGTTGCTAGATATACCTCGATTAGGTCGGTGATTTCCATTGCAACAGATATGGGTTGGAAGATCCACCAGATGGATGTGAAGACCACATTTATGAATGGTATTATATAGGAGGAGGTGTATACTGAGCAACCATTCAGATTTGAGCTACATGGGAGAGATTCTCATGTGTGTATACTGAAGAAGGCATTGTATGGGTTGAAACAAGCTCCCAAATCTTGGTATTTGAGGATTGATACCTATTTGCAGTAGTTGGGACTTGAGAAGAGTGAGGTGGATCCCAACCTATACTACAGTGTGGTTGGAGAGGATCCTCTCATTCTCTTTCTATATGTGGATGATATTTTCATTACAGGGGTAGAGAGACTCATCACTAGCTGCAAGGAGAGCCTTGCTTCAGAGTTTGAGATGACTAATATTGGACTGATGCACTATTTGTTTGGGATTGGAGGTTTGGAAGGAGCGTGGACACATCTTCTTGGGACTGGGGAAGTATGTGTGTGATATTTCGATGATATTTTAGATGGAGGATTGTAGTCCCATGACCAGTCCTATGATTACCAACTGGAAGAAGCTTTATGCTTCTGAGTCACAGTTGGTGGATTCCTAATTCAGATTATTTTCGGCACGAAATGAGAGCCGAGATATAATAAGGAAATGCATAGAGATATCGCGTATATACAATAATATAACAAAAATGTATCAAATATGCAACCATAAACACAGATATACAGTAATACAAGATTTCTATTAATTAAATAAATGTACAGAGACTGTAAAATACAGAGTGAAAGACTCGCTAGAATGGTGGCAGCTTATCTCTGAGAAGAGATGTGATGGCTACTTGCATCCATGAGGAGATGATTACAATGAGGATCTCAAGGCCTTTTTACAATAAACAGGAATGCCAAAAGTCCTAGGCATCCAAAAACCTAACCCTAGGAGATGAAGCGCCAAAAGTCATGTGGGCACCGTTTGGTTAAGTGAGTACATCAACTTCCTGGGGTCGTAACTTTTGCATACGATCTCCGTTTTAGGCATATGATAGCTCCTTGGAAAGGTATCTTTGAGGAGATTCATTTTGGGGGCTCAATCATGCCTTTAACTATCATTGAGAACCTCGATCTCGAAAAACATTCATTTAGGCCCTCAAAATGGCCCCAGAAGTTAAAACCTGCTAAAAATAGTAAATTGCCAAAATTGCCAGAAAACTATTTTGAGTCAATCAGAAAAGGTGGGTGGCCATCGATATCCACCTGGATCAATCCTCCCTCCTTAGGAAGAAATGGTATCCATTGCATTGAGTTCCCGGGGGAGAGGGAAAAGTGTTTGCTGGATCTGCATCTTGGTGATATGTTTGTATTTTTGGAGACGTCGCGCTGCTTAGTTTGTGGAAGTCTGTCATGAACCTATTGAAGCTGAGGATATTCAACAAGTCAGGCTACATGAGAGGACGGTGTGTAGAAGGAATATTTTCTCTTTGCTACAACCTTGTCGACCTGCTTCTGTTGGATAGAAGGTGCTTGGGGCGAGGTTGTAGTAGTTTCAATGTCCTTCTGTTCCCCTTTTGAACAGATTGTGAAGAAGCTAAATTTTGCAGTATGAGATACTACCTTGCGACACTTTTTTGGTGGAACGGTAGTCAGAAATACCTCTAGTATTCTATAGAGATGACCCCCCAAAGTAACAATGACACTGCGGGGTTGAGACTCATAAACAACATGGCGCTTCCACATATATGGTTGGCCCAAGAGAACATCACAGACATCTAGTGGGGAAACATCACATAATACCTCATCCTTGAAGGGTTGGATGCCATATGAAAATCGACACTGTTGGCTGACACAGAGATCTCGTCCTTGTCGAAGCCACCCGATATTGTATGGCTGCGGGTGTGGTGTTGTCGACAATCCCAATTGTTTGACGACCTCTGTTGAGATGAGATTTTTTTGGCTTCCGCTATCAACAATAAAATGCAGCGGGGTCCCCTTCAACCACATCTGTGAATGAAAAAGGCACTCCCCCTCTTCAGGATCTGTTAGTTCCTCTGGTTGAACTACTACAGTTGCGAAAATAGAAGTGGGGTTTGCGTCAATGATCTTTCCTTTACCAGTATTTTCAGAATCCGATTCAGAATCAGGGTTTGGCTCCTTGTCTTTGATCTTGGCCACTAATGACTATTTTGAGCGACATTCATCGGTGTTGTGCCAGGGGATTTTGTGGAAATCACACCATTTTCTAGTGTCCTTCTTTGTCTTCCCGTGACCCTCCTTTTCCCATGTCTTGGACTGGTTTTCGAGAGACTGTTTGTTAGGTCCGTCTTTGTCATACTTTGGTTGTTCCGGATTTGCAGACCCAAATTCCAATTTGTTCTGGTGCTTAAATTTCTTCTCAATTTTAACAACATATCGATAAGTAGCACCGAGTGATGAGATGTCCAGAAAATCCATTTCAGTCTGGATGTATCTGTGTAGAGACCCACGGTATTTCAGAACCAAATGTCACTTAGATTATTTGATACCCATCTTGGTGCGCAAGGTATGGAAGGTATTGGTGAACTCCGGAACTGCTTGGCCCCTCTCTTGCTGTAGTGTGGTCCATCTCATGTACTGGTCCTCATAGTTGCCAACAGGGTAATATTGTTCCTTTACCGCATCCACAAAAAAATCCCAAGTGGGATCGGCCCCATATATTCCAGACTCCTCTATGGAAATTTTCTCCTAGTAAGTTTCCCACCAATGTTTGACATGAGGGAGATCTTTAAGGAGTGTGAAGGTGATCTTTTCTTTGTCGAAAAAATTGTGAACAGAGAAATAACCTTCTAGCAGAGTTAACCATTTTTCTAGGGCTTTTGCATCTATCTGTCCTTCAAATACAGGAATATCAAAATTAACTTGTACCTTGAAAGGTGAGGTGCCTCCGAAGTGGTCGCTTGATGAAGATGCACATGATGCTATCGACAGATGTTTAAGGATGTGGGAAAAATTCTCCATCATTTCATCCCTATGTCGCGTGAGAGCTTGCTCAAGCAACAGACTGATAGGATCGTCTGCTCCATCGTTTTTATTTTCTTCTGCCATTGAGGGTTTCTTGGGTGTGCGAGTGCGATTTTCCTCAAGAGAGACAAGATCGAGACCCAAATTGCTATACTTGGACCTCGTCGGGGACATGCACTGAAAAATGATCAAGAGCATCCTGCTTTGATACCACTGATCCGGATTATTTTTAGCACGAAATGAGAGCGGATATATAATAAGGAAATGCACAGAGATATCGCATCTATCCAATAATATAACAGAAATGTATCAGAGATGAAACCATAAACACAGATATACAATAATACACGATTTCTATTAATGAAATAAATGTACAGAGACTGTAAAATACAGAGTGAAAGACTCGCTAGAATGGTGGCAACTTATCTCTGAGAAGAGATGTGACGACTACTCGCATCCATGAGGAGATGATTACAATGAGGCTCTAAAAGGATTTTTACAATAAAAAGGAATTCCAAAAGTCCTCGGCATCCAAAAACCTAACCCTAAGAGATGAAGCGCCAAAAGTCATGTGGGCACTGTTTGGGTAAGTGAGTACATCAACTTCTCGGGGTCGTAACTTTTGCATACGATCTCCATTTCAGGCATATGATAGCTCGTTGGAAAGGTATCATCGAGGAGATTCATTTTGAGGGTTCAATGATGCCTTCAACTATATTTGAGAACCGCAATCTGGAAAAACCTTCATTTAGGCCCTCAAAATGGCCCCGGAAGTTAAAACCTGCTAAAAATAGTAAATTGCCAAAATTGCCAGAAAATTGTTTTGAGCCAGTCGAAAAAGGTGGGTGGC
>JZKD02S1142392.1:177562-197324 GCA_000966675.3 Picea glauca | reverse complement strand
GTTAAAACCTGCTAAAAATAGTAAATTGCCAAAATTGCCAGAAAATTGTTTTGAGCCAGTCGAAAAAGGTGGGTGGCCACCGATATCCACCTGGATCAATCCTCCCTCCTTAGAAAGCAATGGTATCCATTGCTTGGAGTTCTTGGGGGAGAGGGAAAAGTGTTTGTTGGATCTGCATCTTGGTGAGATGTTTGTATTGCTGGAGACGTCGTGCTGCTTAGTTTGTGGAAGTCTGTCATGAACCTGTTGAAGCTGAGGATATTCAAAAAGTTAGGCTACATGAGAGGATGGTGTGAAGAAGGAATCTTTTCACTTTTCTACAACCTTGTCGATCTGCTTCTGTTGGATAGAAGGTGCTTGGGGCGAGGTTGTAGTGGTTTCAATGTCATTTTGTTCCCCTTTTGAACAGATTGTGAAGAAGCTGAGTTTTGCAGTATGAGATACTACCTTGCGGCACTTTTTTGGTGGAACGGTAGTCGGAACTACCTCTGGTATTCTATAGAGATGATGCCCCAAAGTAACAATGACACTGCGGGGTCGAGACTCATAAACAACATGGTGCTTCCACATATATGGTTGGCCCAAGAGAACATCACAAACATCCAGTGGAGCAACATCACATAATACCTCATCCTTGAAGGGTTGGATACCGTATGACAATCAGCACTGTTGGCTGACACGGAGATCTCGTCATTGCCGAAGCCCCCCGATGTTGTTTGGCTGCGTGTGTGGTGTTGTCGACAATCCCAATTGTTTGACGACCTCTGCTGAGATGAGGTTTTTTTGGCTTATGCTATCAACAATAAAATGCGGTGGGGTTACCTTCACCCACATCTGTGAATGAAAAAGGTGCTCCCCCTCTTCAGGATCTGTTGGTTCCTTTGGTTGAACTACTACAGTTGTGACAATAACAGTGGGGTATGCGTCAATGATCTGTCCTTTACCAGTATTTTCAGAATCGGATTCTGAATCAGGGTTCGGCTCCTTGTCTTTGATCTCGGCCACCAATGACTATTTTGAGTGACATTCATCGGTGTTGTGCCAGAGGCTTTTGTGGAAATCACACCATTTTCCGGTGTCCTTCTTTGTCTTCCCGTGACCCTTCTTTTCCCGTGTCTTGGAATGGTTTTCGGGAGACTGTTTGTTAGCGTCGTCTTTGTCATAATTTGGTTGTTGCGGATTTGCAGACCTGAATTCCCGTTTGTTCTGGTGCTTAAATTTATGCTCAATTTTAACAGCATATAGATAAGCAACACCGAGTGATGAGATTTCCAGAAAATCCATTTCATTCTGGATGTATCTGTGTAGAGCCCCACGGTATTTCAGAACCAAATGTCCGTTAGAGTCTTTGATACCTAGCTTGGTGTGCAAGGTATGGAAGGTATTGGTGAACTCCAAAACTGCTTGGCCCCTCTCTTGCTGCAGTGTGGTCCATCTCATGTACTGATCCTCATAGTTGCCAACAGGGTAATATTGTTCCTTTACCGCATCCACAAAAAAATCCCAAGTGGGATTGGCCCCATATATTCCAGACTCCTCTGTGGAACTTTGCTCCCAGTAAGTTTCCCACCAATTTTTGACATGAGGGAGAGCTTTAAGGAGTGTGAAGGTGATCTTTTCTTTGTCGAAAAAATTGTGAACAAAGAAATAACGTTCTAGCAGAGTTAACCATTTTTCTAGGGCTTTTGCATCTATCTGTCCTTCAAATACAGGAATATCAAAATTAACTTGTACCCTGAGAGGTGAGGTGCCTCCAAAGTGGTCGCTTGATGAATATGCGCCTGATGCTATCGGCAAGCGTTTAAGGACGTGGGAAAAATTCTCCATCATTTCGTCTCTCTGTCGCGTGAGAGCTTGCTCAAGCAACAGACTGATAGGATCGTCTGCTCCGTTGTTTTTCTTTTCTTCCGCAATTGAGGGTTTATTGGGTGTGTGAGAGAGATTTTCCTCAAGAGAGACAAGCTCGAGACCCAAATTTCTATACTCGGACCTTGTCGGGGACATGCACTGAAAAATGATCAAGAGCAGCTTGCTCTGATACCACTGATCCAGATTATTTTTGGCACGAAATGAGAGCGGAGATATAATAAGGAAATGCACAGAGATATCGCGTATATCCAATAATATAACAAAAATGTATCATAGATGCAACCATAAACACAAATATATAGTAATACACAATTTCTATTAATGAAATAAATGTATAGAGACTGTAAAATACAGAGTGAAAGACTCGCTAGAAGGGTGGAAACTTATCTCTGAGAAGAGATGTGACGGCTACTTGCATCCATGAGGAGATGATTACAATGAGGCTCTGAAGGCCTTTTTACAATAAACAGGAATTCCAAAAGTCCTATGCATCCAAAAACCTAACCCTAGGAGATGAAGCGCCAAAAGTCATGTGGGCCCCGTTTGGGTAAGTGAGTACATCAACTTCCCGGGGTCGTAACTTTTGCATACGATCTCCGTTTTAGGCATATGATAGCTCATTGGAAATGTATCATCGAGGAGATTCATTTATGGGGATCAATAATGCTTACAACTATCATTGAGAGCCTTGATCCCTAAAAACCTTCATTTAGGCCCTCAAAATGGCCTCGGAAGTTAAAACCTGCTAAAAATAGTAAATTGCCAAAATTCCCAGAAAACTGTTTTGAGCCAGTCGGAAAAGGTGGGTGGCCACCGATATCCACCTGGATCAATCCTCTCTCCTTATGAAGCAATGGTCTCCATTGCGTTGAGTTCCCAGGGGAGAGGGAAAAGTGTTTGCTGGATCTGCATCTTTGTGAGATGTTTGTATTGCTGGAGACGTCGTGCTGCTTAGTTTGTGGAAGTCTGTCATGAACCTGTTGAAGCTAAGGATATTCAACAAGTTGGGATACATGAGAGGATGGTGTGCAGGAGGAATATTTTCACTTTTCTGTAACCTTTTCAACCTCATTTTGTTGGATAGAAGGTGCTTGGGGCGAGGTTGTAGTGGTTTCAATGTCCTTCTGTTCCTCTTTTGAATAGATTGTGAAGAAGATGAATTTTGCAGTATGAGATACTACCTTGAGACACTTTTTTGGTGGAACGGTAGTCAGAACTACGTCTGGTATTCTATAGAGATGACCCCCCAAAGTAACAATGACATTGCGGGGTTGAGACTCATAAACAACATGACGCTTCAACATATATGTTTGGCCCAAGAGAACATCACATACATCCTGTGGGGCAACATCACATAATACCTCATCCTTGAAGGGTTGGATGCCGTATGACAATCGACACTGTTGGCTGACATGAAGATCTCGTCCTTGCCGAAGCCACCCGATGTTGTATGGCTGCGGGTGTGGTGTTTTCAACAATCCCAATTGTTTGATGACCTCTGCTGAGATGAGGTTTTTCTGGCTTCCGCTATCAATAATAAAATGCAGCGAGGTCCCCTTCACCCACATCTGTGAATGAAAAAGGTGCTCCCCCTCTTTAGGATCTGTTGGTTCCTTTGGTTGAACTGCTACGGTTACGACAATAGCAGTGGGGTCTGCGTCAATGATCTATCCTTTACCAGTATTTTCAGAATTGGAGTCTGAATCAGGGTTCGGCTCCTTATCTTTCATCTCGGCCACCAATGACTATTTTGAGCGACATTCATCAGTGTTGTACCAGGGGATTTTGTGGAAATCACACCATTTTCCAGTGTCCTTCTTTGTCTTCCTGTGACCCTTCTTTTCCCATGTCTTAGACTGGTTTTTGGGAGACTGTTTGTTAGGGCCGTCTTTGTCATACTTTGGTTGCGGATTTGCAGACCCGAATTCCCATTTGTTTGGTGCTTAAATTTCTACTCAATTTTAACAGCATATCGATAAGCAACATCGAGTGATGAGATGTCCAGAAAATCCATTTCAGTCTGGATGTATCTATGTAGAGCCCCACAATATTTCAGAACCAAATTTCGCTCAGAGTATTTGATACCTAGCTTGGTGCACAAGGTATGAAAGGTATTGGTGAACTCTGGAACTGCTTGGCCCCTCTCTTGCCGTAGTGTGGTCCATCTCATGTACTGGTCCTCATAGTTGCCAACAGGGTAATATTGTTCCTTTATTGCATCCACAAAAAAATCCCAAGTGGGATCAACCCCATATATTCCAGACTCCTCTATGGAACTTTGCTCCCAGTAAGTTTCCCACCAATGTTTCACATGAGGGAGAGCTTTAAGAATGCGAAGGTGATCTTTTCTTTGTCGGAAAAATTGTGAACAGAGAAATAACCTTCTAGCAGAGTTAACCATTTTTCTAGGGCTTCTGCATCTATCTGTCCTTCAAATACAGGAATATCAAAATTAACTTGTACCTTGAAAGGCGAGGTGCCTCAAAATTGGTCGCTTGATGAAGATGCACCTAATGCTATCGACATGCATTTAAGGATGTGGGAAAAATTCTCCATCATTTCGTCCCTCTGTTGCGTGAGAGCTTTCTCAAGCAACAGACTGATAGGATCGTCTGCTCCATCGTTTTTCTTTTCTTCCACCATTGAGGGTTTCTTGGGTGTGTGAGAGAGATTGTCCTCAAGAGAGAAAACCTCGAGACCCAACTTTCTATACTCGGACCTCGTCGGGGGCATGCACTGAAAAACGATCAAGAGCAGCCTGCTCTGATACCACTGATCCAGGTTATTTTCGGCACGAAATGAGAGCGGAGATATAATAAGGAAATGCATAGAGATATCATGTATATCCAATAATATAACATAAATGTATCAGAGATGCAACCATAAACATGGATATACAGTAATACACAATTTCTATTAATGAAATAAATGTACAGAGACTGTAAAATACAGAGTGAAAGACTTGCTAGAATGGTGGCATCTTATCTCTTAGAAGAGATGTGACGACTATTCACATCTAGGAGGAGATGATTAAAATGAGGCTCTAAAGGAATTTTTACAATAAACAGGAATGCCAAAAGTCCTAGGCATCCAAAAACCTAACCCTAGGAGATGAAGCGCCAAAAGTCATGTGGGCCCCGTTTGGGTAAGTGAGTACATCAACTTCCTAGGGTCGTAACTTTTGCATACGATCTCCATTTTAGGCATATGATAGCTCATTGGAAAGGTATCATCGAGGAGATTCATTTTGGGGGATAAATCATGCCTACATATATCATTGAGAACCTAGATCTTGAAAAACCGTCATTTAGGCCCTCAAAATGGCCTCGAAAATTAAAACCTGCTAAAAATAGTAAATTGCCAAAATTGCCATAAAACTATTTTGAGCCAGTCGAAAAAGGTGGGTGGCCACCGATATCCACCTAGATCAATCCTCCCTCCTTAGGAATAAATGGTCTTCATTGCGTTGAGTTCTCAGGGGAGAGGCAAAAATGTTTGTTGGATCTGCATCTTGGTGAGATGTTTGTATTGCTGGAGACGTCGCGCTGCTTAGTTTGTGGAAGTCTATCATAAACCTGTTGAAGCTGAGGATATTCAACAAGTCAGGCTACACGAGAGTATGGTGTGCAAAAGGAATCTTTTTGCTTTGCTGCAACCTTTTTGACCTACTTCTGTTGGATAAAAGGTGCTTGGGGCGAGGTTGTAGTGGTTTCAATGTCGTTCTATTCCCCTTTTGAACAGATTGTGAAGAAGCTGAATTTTGCAGTATGAGATACTACCTTGCGGCACTTTTTTGGTGGAACAGTAGTCAGAACTACCTTTGGTATTCTATAGAGATGACCCCCCAATATAACAATGACACTACGGGGTCAAGACTGATAAACAACATGGCGCTTCCACATATATGGTTGGCCCAAGAGAACATCACAGACATCCAGTGGGGCAACATCACATAATACCTCATGCTTGAAGGGTTGGATGCCATATGACAATCGACACTGTTGGCTGACACAGAGAACTCATCCTTGCTGAAGCCACCCGATATTGTATGGCTGCGGGTGTGGTGTTGTCGACAATCCCAATTGTTTGACAACCTTTGTTGAGATGAGGTTTTTCTAGCTTCCACTATCAACAATAAAATGTAGTGGGGTCCCCTTCACCCACATCTGTGAATGAAAAAGACACTCCCCCTCTTCAGGATTTGTTGGTTCCTATGGTAGAATTGCTGTGTTTGAGACAATAGCAGTGGGGTCTATGTCAATGATCTGTCCTTTACCAGTATTTTTAGAATCAGATTCTGAATCAGTGTTCAACTCCTTGTCTTTGATCTCGGCCACCAATGACTGTTTTGAGTGACATTCATCGGTGTTGTGCTAGGGGCTTTTGTGTAAATCAAACCATTTTCCAATGTCCTTCTTTGTCTTCCCATGACCCTTCTTTTCCCGTGTCTTGGACTGGTTTTCAGGAGACTGTTTTTTAGGGTTGTCTTTGTCATACTTTGGTTGTTGTGGATTTGTAGACCCGAATTCCCATTTGTTCTGGTGCTTAAATTTATGCTCAATTTTAACAACATATCGATAAGCAACACCAAGTGATGAGATGTCCAAAAAATCCATTTCAGTCTGGATGTATCTGTGTAGAGCCCCACGGTATTTCAGAACCAAATGTCGCTCAGAGTCTTTGATACCCGACTTGGTGTGCAAGGTATGGAAGGTATTGGTGAACTCTAGAACTACTTGGCCCCTCTCTTTCCGCAGTGTGGTCCATCTCATGTACTGGTCCTCATAGTTTCCAACATGGTAATATTGTTCCTTTACCGCATCCACAAAAAAATCCCAAGTGGGATCGACCCCATATATTCCAGACTCCTCTGTGGAACTTTGCTCCCAGTAAGTTTCCCACCAATTTTTGACATGAGGGAGAGCTTTAAGGTGCGAAGATGATCTTTTCTTTGTCAGAAAAATTGTGAATAGAGAAATAACCTTCTAGCAGAGTTAACCATTTTTCTAGGGATTCTACATCTATCTTTCCTTTAAATACATGAATATCAAAATTAACTTGTACCTTGAAAGGCGAGGTGCCTCCAAAGTGGTTGCTTGATGAATATGCGCCTGATGCTATCGGAAGGTGTTTAAGGATGTGGGAAAAATTCTCCATCATTTCGTCCCTCTGTCACGTGAGAGCTTGCTCAAGCAACATACTGATAGGATCGTTTGCTCCATCATTTTTATTTTCTTCCGCCATTAAGGGTTTCTTGGGTGTGCGAGAGCGATTTTCCTCAAGAGAGACAAGCTCGAGACCCAACTTGCTATACTCGGACCTCATCGGGGACATGCACTGAAAAATGATCAAGAGTAGCCTGCTCTGATACCACTGATCCGGATTATTTTCGGCACAAAATGAGAGCGGAGATATAATAAGGAAATGCACAGAGATATCACATATATCCAATAATATAATAGAAATGTATCAGAGATGCAACCATAAACATAGATATACATTAATACATTATTTCTATTAATGAAATAAATGTACAGAGACTGTAAACTACAGAGTGAAAGACTTGGCTACTCACATCCATGAGGAGATGATTACAATGAGGCTCTGAAGGCATTTTACAATAAACAAGAATGCCAAAATTCCTAGGCATCCAAAAACCTAACCCTAGGAGATGAAGCGACAAAAGTCATGTGGGCCTCATTTGGGTAAGTGAGTACATCAACGTACATCAACTTCCCGGGGTCGTAACTTTTTCATACGATCTCCATTTTAGGAATATGATAGCTCATTGGAAAGGTATCGTCGAGGAGATTCATTTTGTAGAATGAATCATGCCTTTAGCTATCATTGAGAATATTGATCTCGAAAAATATTCATTTAGGCCCTCAAAATGGCCCCGGAAGTTAAAACCTGCTAAAAATAGTAAATTGCCAAAATTGCCAGAAAATTGTTTTGATCCAGTCGAAAAAGGTGGGTGGCCACCAATATCCACCTAGATCAATCCTCCATCCTTAGGAAGTAATGGTCTCCATTGAGTTGAGTTCTCGGGGGACAGGGAAAAGTGTTTGTTGGAACTGCATCTTGGTGAGATGTTTGTATTGTTGGAGACTTCGCGCTACTTAGTTTGTGGAGGTCTATCATGAACTTGTTGAAACTGAGGATATTCAACAAGTCGGGCTACATGAGAGGACAGTGTGCAGAAGGAATATTTTTTCTTTGCTGCAACCTTGTCGACCTGCTTTTGTTGGATAGAAGGTGCTTGGGGCGAGGTTGTAGTGGTTTCAATGTCCTTCTGTTCCCCTTTTCAATAGATTGTGAAGAAGATGAATTTTTCAGTATCAAATACTACCTTGCGAAACTTTTTTTGGTGGAATGGTAGTCAGAACTACCTCTGGTATTATATAGAGATGACCCCCCAAAGTAAGAATGACACTGTGGGGTCGAGACTCATAAACAACATGGCGCTTCCACATATATGGTTGGCCCAAGAGAACATCACAGACATCCAGTGGGGAAACATTACATAATACCTCATCCTTGAAGGGTTGGATGCCGTATGACAATTGACACTGTTGGCTGACATGGAGATATCGTCCTTGCCGAAGCCACCCGATGTTGTATGGCTGCGGGTGTGGTGTTGTCGACAATCCCAATTGTTTGACGAACTCTGCTAAGATGAGGTTTTTTTGGCTTCTGCTATCAACAATAAAATGCAGCGGGGTCCCCTTCACCCACATCTATGAATGAAAAAGGCGCTCCCCCTCTTCAGGATCTGTTGGTTCCTCTGGTTGAACTGCTGCAGTTGCAACAATAGCAGTGGGGTCTGCATCAATGATCTGTCCTTTACCAATATTTTCATAATTGGATTCTGAATTAGGGTTCGTCTCCTTGTCTTTGATCCGGGCCACCAATGAATGTTTTGAGCGACGTTCATCGGTGTTGGGCCAGGGGATTTTGTGAAAATCGCACCATTTTCCAGTGTCCTTCTTTGTCTTCCCGTGACCCTTTTTTTCCTGTGTCTTGGACTAGTTTTTGGGAGACTGTTTGTTAGGGCCGTGTTTATCATACTTCGGTTGTTGATGATTTGCAGACCCAAATTCCCATTTTTTTTGGTGCTTAAATTTCTGCTCAATTTTAACAGCATATCGATAAGTAGCATCGAGTGATGAGATGTCCAGAAAATCCATTTAAGTCTGGATGTATCTGTGTAGATCCCCACGGTATTTCAGAACCAAATGTCACTCAGAGTCTTTGATACCCAGCTTGGTGCACAAGGTATGAAAGGTATTGGTGAACTCTGGAACTGCTTGGCCCCTCTCTTGCCGCAGTGTGGTCCATCTCATGTACTGGTCCTCATAGTTGCCAACAGGGTAATATTGTTCCTTTACCGCATCCACAAAAAAATACCAAGTGGGATCAACCCCATATATTATAGAATTCTCTGTGGAACTTTGCTCCCAATAAGTTTCCCACCAATGTTTGACCTGAGGGAGAGCTTTAAGGAGTGTGAAGGTGACCTTTTATTTGTCGGAAAAATTGTGAACAGAGAAATAACCTTCTAGCAGAGTTAACCATTTTTCTAGGACTTTTGCATCTATCTGTCCTTCGAATACAGGAATATCAAAATTAACTTGTACCTTGAAAGGAGAGGTGCCTCCAAAGTGGTCGCTTGATGAAGATGCGCCTGATGCTATTGGCAGGCATTTAAGGATGTGGGAAAAATTCTCCATCATTTCGTCTCTCTGTCGCGTGAGAGCTTGCTCAAGAAACAGACTGATATGATCATCTGCTCCATCATTTTTCTTTTCTTCCACCATTGAGGGTTTCTTGGGTGTGCGAAAGAAATTTTCCTCAAGAGAGACAAGAATGAGACCCAACTTGCTATACTCAGACCTCGTCGGGGACATGCACTGAAAAACGATCAAGAGCAGCCTGCTCTGATACCACTGATCCAGATTATTTTCGGCACGAAATTAGAGCAGAGATATAATAAGGAAATGCACAAGGATATCGCGTATATCCAATAATATAACAGAAATGTATCAGATATGAAACCATAAACACAGATATATAGTAATACACAATTTCTATTAATGAAGTAAATGTACAGAGACTGTAAAATACAAAGTGAAAGACTCGCTAGAATGGTGGCATCTTATCTTTGAGAAGAGATGTGATGGCTACTCGCATCCATGAAAAGATGATTACAATGAGGCTCTGAAGGAATTCTTACAATAAATAGGAATTCCAAAAGTCCTAGGCATCCAAAAACCTAACCCTAGGAGATGAAGGGCCAAAAGTCATGTGGGCCTCGTTTGGGTAAGTGAGTACATCAACTTCCCGGGGTCGTAAGTTTTGCATACGATCTCCGTTTTAGGCATATGATAGCTTGTTGGAAAGGTATTGTCGAGGAGATTCATTTTTGGGGATCATTCATTCCTTTGGCTATTATTGAGAACCTAGATCTTGAAAAATCTTCATTTATGCCCTCAAAATGGCCCCGGAAGTTAAAACCTGCTAAAAATAGTAAATTGCCAAAATTGCCAGCAAACTGTTTTGAGCAGGGATGATTTTAAGGATGGAAATTTATTTTAAAATGTAGAAACCTTGGCGAATATTACTTATCCTTCATATGCCAAGTATAAATGTTTGGTGATATTTTTGTAAAAATATTCAAATTTCTAAGGATTTTATATAGTTTTTATAAAATTTTGGCGATTTTTAAGGTAAAATAATTTTATCCTATAGAATTTGGGCGAAACATTTTTAAAATAGAGAATCTCGTTTTTGGAAAAACCATGGAAAATTAGCCCATGAGCGAAATTTAGCCCCTAAAATCATCTATGGTTTTGAGCCAGTCAAAAACGGTGGGTGGCCACCGATATCCACCTGGATCAATCCTCCCTCCTTAGGAAGCAATGGTCTCCATTGCGTTGAGTTCCCGGGGGAGAGGGAAAAGTGTTTGTTGGATCTGCATCTTGGTGAGATCTTTGTATTGTTGGAGATGTTACCTTGCTTAGTTTGTGGAAGTATTTCATGAACCTGTTGAAGCTGAGGATATTCAACAAGTCGAGCTACATGAGAGGACGGTGTGTAGAAGGAATCTTTTCACTTTGCTACAACCTTGTCGACCTGCTTTTGTTGGATAGAAGGTGCTTGGGGTGAGGTTGTAGTGGTTTCAATGTCGTTTTGTTCCCCTTTTGAACAGATTGTGAAGAAGCTAAATTTTGCAGTATGAGATACTACCTTGCGACACTTTTTTGGTGGAACGGTAGTTGGAACTACCTCTTGTATTCTATAGAGATGACCCCCCAAAGTAACAATGACACTGCGGGGTCAAGGCTCATAAACAACATGGTACTTCCACATATATGGTTGGCCCAAGAGAACATCACAGACATCCAGTGGGGAAACATCACATAATACCTCATCCTTGAAGGGTTGGATGCCGTATGACAATCGACATTGTTGGATGACACAAATATCTCGTTCTTGTCGAAGCCACCCGATGTTGTATGGCTGCAGGTGTGGTGTTGTCGACAATCCCAATTGTTTGACGACCTCTGCTGAGATGAGGTTTTTCTAGCTTCTGCTATCAACAATAAAATGCAGCGGAGTCCCCTTCACCCACATCTGTGAATGAAAAAGGTGCTCCCCCTCTTCAGGATCTGTTGGTTCCTCTGGTTGAATTGCTGCAGTTGCGACAATAACAGTGGAGTCTACGTCAATGATCTTTCCTTTACCAGTATTTTTAGAATCAGATTCAGAATCAGGGTTCGAATCCTTGTCTTTGATCTCGGCCACCAATGAATTTTTTGAGCGACATTCATCGGTGTTGTGCCAGGGGCTTTTGTGGAAATCACACCATTTTCTGGTGTCCTTCTTTGTCTTCCCGTGACCCTTCTTTTCCCATGTCTTGGACTGGTTTTCAGGAGACTGTTTGTTAGGGTCGTCTTTGTCATACTTTGGTTGTTGTGGATTTGCAGACCCGAATTCCCGTTTGTTCTGGTGCTTAAATTTATTCTCAATTTTAACAGCATATCGATAAGTAGCACTGAGTGATGAGATGTCCAAAAAATCCATTTCAGTCTGGATGTATCTGTGAAGAGTCCCACAGTATTTCAGAACCAAATATCACTCAGAGTCTTTGATACCCAGCTTGGTGCACAAGGTATGGAAGGTATTAGTGAACTTCGGAACTTCTTGGCCCCTCTCTTGCCGTAGTGTTGTCCATCTCATGTACTAGTCCTCATAATTGCCAACAGGGTAATATTGTTCCTTTATCGCATCCACTAAAAAATCCCAAGTGGGATCGGCCCCATATATTCCATACTCCTCTGTGGAACTTTTCTCCCAGTAAGTTTCCCACTAGTGTTTGACATGAGGGAGATATTTAAGGAGTGCAAAGGTGATCTTTTCTTTGTCGGAAAAATTTGTAATAGAGAAATAACCTTTTAGCAGAGTTAACCATTTTTCTAGGGCTTCTGCATCTATCTATCCTTCAAATACAAAAATATCAAAATTAAATTGTACCTTGAAAGGTGAGGTGCCTCCAAAGTGGTCGCTTGATGAAGATGTGCCTGATGCTATCGGTAGGCGTTTAAGGATGTGGGAAAAATTCTCCATCATTTCGTCCCTTTGTCGCGTGAGATCTTTCTCAAGCAACAGATTGATAGGATCGTCTGCTCCGTCATTTTTCTTTTCTTCTGCCATTGAGGGTTTCTTGGGTGTGCGAGAGAGATTTTACTCAAGAGAGACAAGCTCGAGACCCAACTTGCTATACTCGGACCTCACCGGGGACATGCACTAAAAAACGATCAAGAGCAGCCTGCTCTGATACCACTGATCCAGATTATTTTCGGCACGAAATGAGAGCGGATATATAATAAGGAAATGCAAAAATATATTGCGTATATCCAATAATATAATAGAAATGTATCAGAGATGCAACCATAAACACAGATATATAGTAATACAAGATTTCTATTAATGAAATAAATGTACAGAGACTGTAAAATACAGAGTGAAAGACTCGCTAGAATGGTGGCAACTTATCTCTAAGAAGAGATGTGACAGCTACTCGCATCCATGAGGAGATGATTACAATGAGGCTTTGAAGGCCTTTTTACAATAAACAGGAATTCCAAAAGTCCTAGGCATCCAAAAACCTAACCCTAGCAGATGAAGCGCCAAAATTCATGTGGGCCCCGTTTGGGTAAGTGAGTACATCAACTTCCTGGGGTCGTAACTTTTGCATACGATCTTCGTTTTAGGCATATGATAGCTCGTTGGAAAGATATCATAGAGGAGATTCATTTTGGGGGCTCAATCATGACTTCAACTATCATTGAGAACCCCGATCTTGAAAAACATTCATTTAGGCCCTCAAAATGGCCCCGGAAGTTAAAACCTGCTAAAAATAGTAAATTGCCAAAATTGCCAGAAAACTGTTTTGATCCAGTCGAAAGAGGTGGGTGACCACTGATATCCACCTGGATAAATCCTCCCTCCTTAGGAAGCAATGGTCTCCATTGTGTTGAGTTCCCTGGGGAGAGGGAAAAGTGTTTGCTGGATCTGCATCTTGGTGAGATGTTTGTATTGTTGGAGACGTCGCGCTGCTTAGTTTGTGGAAATATGTCATGAACCTGTTGAAGCTGAGGATATTCAACAAGTCGGGCTACATGAGAGGACGGTGTGCAGAAGGAATCTTTTCTCTTTGCTGCAACCATGTCGACCTGCTTCTGTTGGATAGAAGGTGCTTGGGGCGAGATTGTAGTGGTTTCAATGTCCTTATGTTCCCCTTTTGAACAGATTGTGAAGAAGCTAAATTTTGCAGTATGAGATACTACCTTGCGGCACTTTTTTGGTGGAACGATAGTCGAAACTACCTCTGGTATTCTATAGAGATGACCCCCCAAAGTAACAATGACACTGAGGGGTCGAGACTCATAAACAACATGGCACTTCCACATATATGGTTGCCCCAAGAGAACGTCACAGACATCCAGTGGGGAAACATCACATAATACCTCATCCTTGAAGGGTTGGATGCCATATGACAATCAACACTATTGGCTAACACGGAGATCTCATCCTTGCCGAAGCCACCCGATGTTGTATGGCTGCGGGTGTGGTGTTTTCGACAATCCCAATTGTTTGACGACCTCTGCTGAGATGAGGTTTTTCTAGCTTCCGCTATCAACAATAAAATGCATTGGGTTCCCCTTCACCCACATCTGTGAATGAAAAAGGCGCTCCCCCTCTTCAAGATCTGTTGGTTCCTCTGGTTGAACTACTGCAGTTGTGACAATAGCAGTGGGGTTTGCGTCAATGGAATTTCCTTTACCAGTATTTTCAGAATCAGATTTTGAATCAGGGTTCGGCTCCTTGTCTTTGATCTCGGCCACCAATGATTGTTTTGAGCGATATTCATCGGTGTTGTGCTAGGGGATTTTGTGGAAATCACACCATTTTCCTGTGTCCTTCTTTGTCTTCTTGTGACCCTTCTTTTCCCGTGTCTTGGACTGGATTTCGGGAGACTGTTTGTTAGGGCCGTCTTTGTCATACTTTGGTTGTTGCAGATTCGCAGACTTGAATTCCCGTTTGTTCTAGTGCTTAAATTTCTCCTCAATTTTAAGAGCATATCGATAAGTGGCACCGAGTGATGAAATGTCCAGAAAATCCATTTCAGTATGGATTTATCTGTGTAGAGCCCCACAGTATTTCAGAACCAAATGTCGCTCTGAGTCTTTGATACTCAGCTTGGTGCACAAGGTATGTAAGGTATTGGTGAACTCCGGAACTACTTGGCCCCTCTCTTGCCTCAACGTGGTCCATCTCATGTATTGATCCTCATAATTTCCAACAGGGTAATATTGTTCCTTTACCGCATCCACCAAAAATGCCAAGTGGGATTGACCCCATATCTTCCAGACTCCTCTGTGGAAATTTTCTCCCAGTAAGTTTCCCACCAATGTTTGACATGAGGGAGAGATTTAAGGAGTGCGAAGGTGATCTTTTCTTTGTCGGAAAAATTGTGAACAGAGAAATAACCTTCTAGCAGAGTTAACCATTTTTCTAGGGCTTCTGCATCTATCTGTCCTTCAAATACAAGAATATCAAAATTAACTTTTGCCTTGAAAGGCGAGGTGCCTCCAAAGTGGTCGCTTAATGAAGATGCGCCTGATGCTATCGGCAGGCGTTTAAGGATGTGAGCAAAATTCTCCATCATTTTGTCCCTCTGTCACGTGAGAGCTTGCTCAAGCAACAGACTGATAAGATCGTCTGCTCCATCGTTTTTATTTTCTTCTGCCATTGAGGGTTTCTTGGGTGTGCGAGAGCAATTGTCCTCAAGAAAGACAAGCTTGAGACCCGACTTGCTATACTTGGACCTCGTCGGGGACATGCACTGAAAAACGATCAAGAGCAGCTTGCTCTGATACCACTGATCCAGATTATTTTTGGCACGAAATGAGAGAGGAGATATAATAAGGAAATGCACAGAGATATCACGTATATCCAATAATATAAAAAAAATGTATCAGAGATGCAACCGTAAACACAGATATACAGTAATACATGATTTCTATTAATGAAATAAATGTACAGATACTGTAAAATACAGAGTGAAAGACTTGCTAGAATGGTGGCAACTTATCTCTGAGAAGAGATGTGACGGCTACTCGCATCCATGAGGAGATTATTACAATGAGGCTCTGAAGGCCTTTTTACAATAAACAGGAATGAAAAAAGTCCTAGGCATCCAAAAACCTAACCCTAGGAGATGAAGTGCCAAAAGTCATGTGGGCCCCGTTTGGGTAAGTGAGTACATCAACTTCTCGGGGTCGTAACTTTTGCATACGATCTCCGTTTTAGGAATATGATAGCTCATTGGAAAGGTATCATCGAGGAGATTCATTTTGGGGGTTCAATTATTCTTTTAGTTATCATTGAGAACCTCTATCTCGAAAAAACTTCATTTAGGCCCTCAAAATGGCCCCGGAAGTTAAAACCTGCTAAAAATAGTAAATTGCCTAAATTGCCAGAAAACTGTTTTGAGCCAGTCGAAAAAGGTGGGTGGCCACCGATATCCACCTGGATCAATCCTCCCTCCTTGGGAAGAAATGGTATCCTTTTCATTGAGTTCCCGGGGGAGAGGGAAAAGTGTTTGCTGGATCCGCATCTTGGTGAGATGTTTGTATTGCTGGAGACGTCCCGCTGCTTAGTTTGTGGAAGTCTATCTTGAACCTGTTGAAGCTGAGGATATTCAACAAGTCGGGCTACATGAGAGGATGGTGTGCAGAAGGAATCTTTTCTCTTTGCTACAACCTTGTTGACCTGCTTCTGTTGGATATAAGGTGTTGTTGGACAACTGAGAGGGGGGGGTGAATAAGTTGTTATCGTGCTTAAAAAATTATGCTTCTTTTAAGTTCTTTGTAGAAAAACTGAATGATGATCACACTAATGTAGAGAAATAAACAATGGCACATTCAACATCAATCACATATATGAGAAACACAAAGACATATATTTCTCGAGGAAACCCATACAGGGTAACAACCTCTTTTTCTTTATATGATAAGTAATAGTTACATTCTTTACATTATCATACATATGAGAACCAACTCATCATGAGGCTACAACCTTTGTTTTGCAAGCTGCAACTTGCTGAGAGCACCAACTCTCTATTTTCTCTAGAACCCACTAGAAGGAAGCACCAACTCCCTGGTTTCTCTAGCACCAACTAGAAGGAAGCACCAACTCTCTGGTTTCTCTAGCACAAACTAGAAGGAAGCACCAACTCCCTAAGTGTTTCCAACACCAACTGGATGGAAGCACCAACTTCCAATCATACAGACACCAACCTGTATAACAGAGAACAAGAGTTCTCCCTTGCACCACCCTGCCACCCTGATTTCTATGGCTGTAACCAGATGGAAGCTACAACTCCCTGTGTTCAAGCACCCACTTGAACCACTGAGGACAACATTCCTCCCTAGCACCTCCCAACCACCCTAAAATATAAATATTTGCTACTGAAACTTATTACAGTGATATAATGTTCAACAATGGCTTACCAGACTCATCATTGTTCTGCTGCATCTCGTTGCTCTGTCTGCCACATTGCCTTTCTACACACATCACTTGCATTGTCCTTTCTTCTGCATTTTATCCTCTGTGCACCATGTCCATTCATTGCACAGTTCCTCAACTGTGCATTTCTTCTCCTGCGCTCTGCCTCCTTGCACACACCTCAATTCACCTCCACAGTGACAACAACAACTCCAACAACAACTGCCACCTCATCTCTTCTCTGTATCATGTACTTATAGCTTCTGTGCACCTTGTGCATGCAATGTGTGCAATCCCTCTGCATACTCACACCGCGCCGATATCCTCCACCTCTCGAGTGCTCTGCCTGATCATCATGGTAACTCTTCAGCTTCTCTGGCAGTTTTCCCACGCGTTCAGCTTCACTGGGTGTTATGCCGAGATTCCTTTTTCTCTCTGGCAGTTGAGACTCTTTGTCTTCTCTGTTATAGTCGAGCTCATCCTTTCTGTTTTAGTTACAAGCTATAACCCTCATCCAACTGTCAATTTCCTCCACGAATCGTCTTCATTCCACTGGCAGATTCCATGTAACTCTTCAGCTCTTCTAGAAATCACATAGAAGTCTCTTCGCATCCTTTGGTAGAAACCATCAATGGTTTCTAGCAGTTTCATTGTATCATGCAATGGTATCCCTCCGATCTTGTTCAAATTCACCTGCACCATTGGATTGAATCCATGGGATCTTGCATTCATTTTGGCATTTCAGCATTCGACAATTCTGTGCTGAGTGTCTCGATACTTCATTTTTCGATCTCCGAAGTTTCGATACATAAATTTTCTACACTAGCTCCTTCCCCAATATGACTATGGTCATAATGAAGTGCCTATGCAAAAAACGCTTTTCGTGATTTCTAATTTCGTGAATTTCAACACTATGCTCCATTGAACTTAAGTCAGCAAACTTTCGATTGCTTGCCACATGTCCTGTGATTCGATGGTTCAGATCTGATCTTGATTCAATCGCTACAATTGAATCGCGATTTCACGATTTTGACATTCTTGTTGCATTGGGTTCTTTGCCTCTCTATGTCACGATTCATGAAACTCTGATATGGAGTTTGATCAATGGTCCAGATCTGATCTCTATTCAACGATTGTGATTAAATCAAGATTTTGCATATCGCGATTTTGACATCCTTGATGTCCAGTGTTTTTGTCACTTCAAAGTCCCGATTCACGAAACTCCGACATGAGGTCGGATCAACGGTCCAGATTTGATCTCGATTCAATGGCTGAGATTAAATCGTGATTTTGCATATTGCGATATCAGGATTCCTGATGTTAAGAAACTTTGACATCTCCAACTCTCGATCCCGCATACCGCGAAATGGTGTGGGATCAACGGTCTTGATTAGAGCTTCATTCAATGGCTGCGATTGAATCGCAATTTCACATATCACGAAATCGGCATTCTTGTTGCATTGTTTACTTGCCACTCCATGTTGCGATCCCTGAAACTCCGACACGGACTGGAATCAACGGTCCATATCAAATCTTGATCTGACGGCTCAGATTACATCGCGATTTCGCATATCATGATATCGGGATTCCTGATGTTAATAATCTTTGACATGTTCAACTCACGATCCTCGAAACTTCGACATAGACTGGAATCAACGGTCCAGATTCAACCTCGATCTGACGGCTCAGATTAAGTCACAATTTCGCAAATCGCAATTACACCCTCTTCTCCTTGTACTTTAAAGATCATGCAGGTTATCCTCGATCCAATGGTGGTCGAACCATGCACTCATATCTAACGCCTGAGATCTATCCTCCTCTTCAACGCTCTCTTCTTGTCTATATTCAGATCTGACATCCCTCATTCCTTCGGGAACTTTTAATGGAATCCAACGATTAGAGATTCTTCTCACACTTTACGGGTCTTCGATCACTCGATCAATGTTGTGTTGCCTTCAATCATTCACCTTCCATCATTCGACCTTCCTGAACTTATCTTTTGTTTGCCTGTCGAGTACAAACTTCCTGTACTCATGCCATCTTCACTGTTGTACTTGCCATCAATGACAAATATATGCTACTTGTAAAACATGCCAACAATCCTCTGTACATTCTTCCTGTACTCATGCAATATATGCTGCCTGTAAAACATGCCAACAATCCTTTGTACATTCTTCCTGTACTCATGCCATTCGCTGTCTGTTATATATTTGCCAACAATCTCCCCCTTTGGCATTGATGGAAATACAAGTACCTACATGCGTTTGGACTTGAATCTCCTCCTGAACTCTTTTCGCCCCCTTTGACATCAATGTCAAAGAGAAAATGCTCCCCCTGAGCTGTGGTAGCATTTTTAGGAGGTATCAGATATTAAGATCAATACAAACTCCCCCTAACAGGAAGGACTCTCTTATATGAGGCCTGCAGATGTTTATATCTAAACCAGAGTCTTCTTTTTCTGATTCTTGGACTTGTTCATCTTCAGCTTCCGCTGTATCCTCTGTAGAATACTCAAAATTGCTCACGTCTCTTACTCGGACTCCTTTATCAATCTTCTCATGAGTGGATGACTCCCCCTGTCACTGTTATCTCTCTGCTTCTGACTATTTTCCCCCTTTGTTCCTAAAAGGTTAACTTTCCTTGACAATGTCTTTCATCTTATTGTCTCTACAGGATGTCATGTACATCATATTGTACATTAGAATTTTGTTGTCCTACTTGAACACTGTGCAATTGTAGCTTGTACTTTTTAAAGAGCCCTTGGATCTCCCCATTGAATTTCATCGATATCTATTACTGCAATTTTCATTTTTCTTCCATG
>JZKD02S1142392.1:148865-173669 GCA_000966675.3 Picea glauca | reverse complement strand
CTAGCACAACAGGCTTTATGTATCCAGTCTCTACTACATCCCATACATCAGCTCCTAAGGCCATTAGGTATGTTCTCATTCTAACCTTCCAGAAGGCAAAATTCATTCCATCAAATAGATGTGGCTTAGAGGCTGAAGTCCCTTCATGACTTGTCATGTTTAAGCTTAGAGATCTACCTTTGAACAAAAGTAACCCGCTCTGATACCAATTGTTGGACAACTGAGAGGGGGGGGGGTGAATCAGTTGTTACCGTTCTTAAACAATTATGCTTCTTTTAAGTTCTTTGCAGAAACACTGAATGATGATCACACTAATGCAGAGAAATAAACAAAGGCACATTCAGCATCAGTCACATATATGAGAAACACAGAGATAGATATTTCCCGAGGAAACCCATACAGGGTAAAAACCTCTTTTTATTTATATGATAAGTAATAGTTACATACTTTACATTATCATACATATGAGCACCAACTCATCATGAGGCTACAACCTCTGTTTTGCAAGCTGCAACTTGCTGAGAGCACCAACTCTCTGTTTTCTCTAGCACCCACTAGAAGGAAGCACCGACTCCCTGGTTTCTCTAGCACCAACTAGAAGGAAGCACCAACTCCCTGGTTTCTCTAGCACCAACTAGAAGGAAGCACCAACTCCCTAGTTTCTCTAGCACCAACTCCTTGAGTGTTTCCAGCACCAACTGGATGGAAGCACCAACTTCCAATCATACAGACACCAACCTGTATAACAGAGAACAAGAGTTCTCCCTTGCACCACCCTGCCACCCTGATTTCTCTGGCTGCAACCAGATGGAAGCTACAACTCCCTGTGTTCAAGCACCCACTTGAACCACTGAGGACAACAATCCTACCTAGCACCTCCCAACCACTCTAAAATATAAATCTTTGCTACTGAAACTTATTACAGTGATATAATGTTCAACAATGGCTTACCAGACTCATCACTGTTCTGTTGCATCTCGTTGCTCTGTCTGCCACACTGCCTTTCTGCACACATTACTTACGTTGTCCTTTCTTTTGCATTTTATCCTCTGTGCACCATGTCCATTCATTGCACAGTTCCTCAATTGTGCATTTCTGCTCCTGCGCTCTGCCTCCTTGCACACACCTCAATTCACCTCCACAGCAACAACAACAACTCCAACAGCAACCGCCACCTCATCTCTTCTCTGTACCATGTAATTATAGCTTCTATGCACCTTGTGCATGCAATGTGCGCAATCCCTCTGCATACTCACACCGCGCCAATATCCTCCACCTCTCGAGTGCTCTGCCTGATCATCATGGTAACTCTTCATCTTCCCTAGCGGTTTTCCCATGCGTTCAGCTTCACTGGGTGTTATGTCGAGATTCCTTTTTCCCTCTGGCAGTTGAGACTCTTCGTCTTCTCTGTTACAGTCGAGCTCATCCTTTATGTTTTAGTTATGAGCTATAGCCCTCATCCAGCTGTCAATTTCCTCCACGAATCATCTTCATTCCACTAGCATATTCCATGTAACTCTTCAGCTCTTCTGGAAATCACATAGAAGTCTCTTCGCATCCTCTGGTAGAAACCATAAATGGTTTCTAGCAGTTTCACTGTATCGTGCAATGGTAGCCCTCCGATCTTGTTCAAATTCACCTGCACCATTGGATTGAATCCATGGGATCTTGCATTCATTTTGGCATTTCGGCATTCAACAATTCTATGTTGAGTGTCTCGATACTTCATTTCGCGATCTCTGAAGTTTCGATATAGAACTTTTCTACACTAGCTCCTTCCCCAATATGACTATGGTCATAACGAAGCGCCTATGCAAAAAGCGCTTTTCGCGTTTCTAATTTCGTGAATTTCAACACTATGCTCCATTGACCTTAAGTCAGCGAACTTTCGATTGCTTGCCACATGTTCTGTGATTCAATGGTCCAGATCTGATCTTGATTCAACGGCTACGATTGAATCGTGATTTCGTGATTTCGACATTCTTGTTGCATTGGGTTCTTTGCCTCTCTATGTCGTGATTCGTGAAACTCCGATATGGAGTTTGATCAACGGTCCAGATCTGATCTCTATTCAACGGTTGTGATTAAATCACGATTTCTCATATTGCGATTTCGACATCCTTGATGTCCAGTGTTTTTGTCACTTCAAAGTCCCGATTCACGAAACTTCGACATGAGGTCAGATCAACGGTCCATATATGATCTTGATTCAATGGCTGATATTAAATCACGATTTTTCATATCACGATATCGAGATTTCTGATGTTAAGAAACTTTGACATCTCCAACTCTCGATCCCCCATACCCCGAAATGGCGTGGGATCAACGGTCCTGATCAGAGCTTCATTCAACGGCTGTGATTGAATCGCAATTTCGCATATCGCAAAATCGGCATTCTTGTTGCATTGTTTACTTGCCACTCCATGTTGCGATCCCTGAAACTCCGACACGGATTGGAATCAATGGTCCAGATCAAAGCTTGATCTGATGGCTCAGAGTACATCACAATTTTTCATATCGCGATATCGAGATTCCTGATGTTAATAATCTTTGATATGTTCAACTCGCGATCCTCAAAACTTTGACATAGAATGGAATCAATGGTCCAGATTCAACCTCGATCTGACAGCTTATATTAAGTCACGATTTCGCAAATCGCGATTACGCCCGCTTCTCCTTGTACTTTAAAGATCATGCAGGTTATCCTCGATCCAATGGTGGTCGGACCATGCGCTCAGATCTAACGCCTGAGATATATCCTCCTCTTCAGCGCACTCTTCTTGTCTATATTCATATCTGACGACCCTCATTCCTTCAGGAACTTTGAATGGAATCCAACGATCAGAGATTCTTCTCACACTTTACGGGTCTTCGATCACTCGATCAATGTTGCATTGCATTCGATCATTCACCTTCCATCATTCGACCTTCCCGAACTTATCTTTTGTTTTCCTGTCGAGTACAAACTTCCTGTACTCATGCCATCTTCACTGTTGTACTTTCCATCAATGACAAATATATGCTGCCTGTAAAACATGCCAACAATCCTCTGTACATTCTTCCTGTACTCATGCAATATATGTTGCCTGTAAAACATGCCAACAATCCTCTGTACATTCTTCCTGTACTCATGCCATTTGATGTCTGTTATATATTTTCCAACAGGTGCTTGGGGCAAGGTTGTAGTGGTTTCAATGTCCTTCTGTTCCCCTTTTGAACAGATTGTGAAGAAGCTGAATTTTGCAGTATGAGATACTACCTTGCGACACGTTTTTGGTGGAACAGTAATTGGAACTACCTCTGGTATTCTATAGAGATGACCCCCCAAAGTAACAATGACACTGCGGGGTCGAGACTCATAAACAACATGGCACTTCCACATATATGGTTGGCCCAAGAGAACATCACAGACATCCAGTGGGGCAACATCACATAATACCTCATCCTTGAAGGGTTGGATTCTGTATGACAATCGACACTATTGGATGACACAGAGATCTCATCCTTGCCGAAGCCACCTGATGTTGTATGGTTGTGGGTGTGGTGTTGTCGACAATCCCAATTGTTTGACGATCTCTACTGAGATGAGGTTTTTCTGGCTTCCGCTATCAATAATAAAATGCAACAGGGTCCCCTTCACCCACATCTGTGAATGAAAAAGGTGCTCCCCCTCTTCAAGGTCTGTTGGTTCCTTTGGTTGAATTGTTGCGGTTACGACAATAGCAGTGGGGTCTGCGTCAATGGTATATCCTTTACCAGTATTTTCATAATCAGATTCTGAATCAAGGTTCAGCTCCTTGTCTTTGATCTCGGCCACCAATGACTATTTTGTGTGACATTCATTGGTGTTGTGCCAGGGGCTTTTGTGGAAATCACACCATTTTCCGGTGTCCTTCTTTCTCTTCCCATGACCCTTCTTTTCCCGTGTCTTGGACTGGTTTTCGAGAGATTGTTTGTTAGGGCCATCTTTGTCATACTTTGGTTGTTGCGGATTTGCAGACCCAAATTCCCATTTGTTCTGGTGCTTAAATTTTTGCTCAATTTTAACAGCATATTGATAAGCAGCACCGAGTGATGAGATGTCCAGAAAATCCATTTCAGTTTGGATGTATTTGTGTAGAGCCCCACGGTATTTCAGAACCAAATGTCACTCAAAGTCTTTGATACCCAGCTTGGTGCGCAAGGTATGGAAGGTATAGGTGAACTCTGGAACTGCTTGGCCCCTCTCTTGCCGCAGTGTGGTCCATCTCATGTACTAGTCCTCATAGTTGCTAACAGGGTAATATTGTTCCTTTACCGCATCCACAAAAAAATCCCAAGTGGGATCGGCCCCATATATTCCAGACTCCTCTATGGAACTTTGCTCCCAATAAGTTTCGCACCAATGTTTGACATGAGGGAGATCTTTAAGGAGGGTGAAGGTGATATTTGTGAATAGAGAAATAACCTTCTAGCAGAGTTAACCATTTTTCTAGGGCTTCTGCATCTATTTGTCCTTCAAATACAGGAATATCAAAATTAACTTGCACCTTGAAAGGTGAGGTGCCTCCAAAGTGGTCACTTGATGAAGATGCGCCTGATGCTATCGGCAGGATTTTAAGGATGTGGGCAAAATTCTCCATCATTTCGTCCCTCTATCGCGTGAGAGCTTGCTCAAGCAACAGACTGATAGGATCGTCTGCTCCGTCGTTTTTCTTTTCTTCCGCCATTGAGGGTTTCTTGGGTGTGCAAGAGAGATTTTCCTCAAGAGAGACAAGCTCGAGACCCAACTTGCTATACTCAGACCTTGTCGGGGACATGCACTGAAAAACAATCAAGAACAACCTACTCTGATACCACTGATCCAGATTATTTTCGGCACGAAATGAGAGCAGAGATATAATAAGGAAATGCACAGAGATATCACGTATATTAGATAATATAACATAAATGTATCAGAGATGCAACCATTAACACAGATATACAATAATACATGATTTCTATTAATGAAATAAATGTACAGAGACTGTAAAATATAGAGTGAAAGACTCGCTAGAATGGTGGCATCTTATCTCTGAGAAGAGATGTGATGGCTACTCACATCCATGAGGAGATGATTACAATGAGGCTCTGAAGGGATTTTTACAATAAATAGGAATGCCAAAAGTCCTAGTCATCCAAAAACCTAACCCTAGGAGATGAAGCGCCAAAAGTCATGTGGGCCCCGTTTGGGTAAGTGAGTACATCAACTTCCGAGGGTCGTAACGTTTGCATACAATCTCCGTTTTAGGCATATGATAGATCGTTGGAAAGGTATCGTCGAGGAGATTCATTTTTGGGGCTCAATTATTCCTTTGACTATCATTGGGAACCTCAATATCTAAAAACCTTCATTTAGGCCCTCAAAATGGCCCCGGAAGTTAAAACCTGCTAAAAATAGTAAATTGCCAAAATTGCCAGAAAGCTGTTTTGAGCCAGTCGGAAAAGGTGGGTGGCCACCGATATCCACCTGGATCAATTCCACTTTATATTGTCAGTTGATTGAGTCCTTGATGTATTTGGTCAATACCATGCTAGATATTTGTTTTTCTGTCAACACTCTCAGTCAATTTATGGTGGAGCCTAGGAGAGTGCACTGGGTGGCAACAAAACATGTGCTCAGGTATCTTTGTGGTACGGTAGATTATGGTCTGGAATATCAGAGAGGGGATGGAGTTCGATTGGTGGGCTATACATATTCAGATTGGATAGTATGTGTCAGTGACTAGAAGAGTACTTTAGGGCATTGTTTCAGATTGGAATCAACAGTTGTGTCTTGGTTTAGTCAGAAGAAAAATTGGCTTTGAGTTCTGCAGAGGATGAGTATATGGCTTCCAGTCAAGACATTTGTGAGGTCCTTTGGCTTCGCAAGTTGTTGGTGGGATTTTTTGATGTGCAATTGAGGCCTACCTTGATTTACTATGATAATCAGAGTTGCAATAAAATCTCGGAGAATCTAGTATTTCATGACATGTATAAGAATATCGATATTCGTTATCACTTCATAAGTGACTATGTTCAGAGAGGAGCAGTGGAGATACAATACATATCTACATATGAGCAGGTTGCAAACATACTCACTAAAGCATTGGGCAAAGGAAAGTTTTCATTTTCTAGGGACAAGATTGGAGTGGTGAGTAACACTTTCCTCGGTAAGAGGGAGTGTTCAAAATAATTAAAAAGTACCTGGGAAAGTGTTTCTCATCACCTAGGTGCCCAAGGGGTGAGAAAGTGCCTAATGTGGACCCTAGTCATTTAATTTGTGATATACAAATTAAAAGTTGACTTTACGAATTAAGTGAGGGGGTGAGTGAATAGACACTCAATCTCATCCACTCATCTAATATAATCTCAACCATTGGATTAAGAGACTCTTCACCTACCACCATGAGGTCGACTAGGGTAGGAGGGCACACCCTTTCTAGGGTTGATTGTTCATTGTTGAGAGAGCAAGAGAAGAGGAGAGGGCGATCTAAAGAAGGAGGCCATTATCTGAGCTAGGGCACGCATGATACAAATTTATGCAGGAATGCAACAGAATACACAAATAACCCTGAATACAAATATGCAACGGAAATAACACTTCATTTCATTAATATCAAAGAACTAAAATTTGTTTACAGACATAATAGAAATAAACTAGCTAGGGCGTTGATAGCTTATCTCGGAGAAGAGATGTGGTGGATACAGGCCTTTGAAATCTATGTTACAATGAGTCTTGAAGGCCTATATATTATTGAGAAATAATGGAAACCCTAAACATCCAAAAAACTAACCCTAGGAGGTGAAATGCCAGAATATAGGCCTTGTCGGGGTAAATTGGTACATCAATTTCCCGGGGTCGTAACTTTGGCATACTATCTCCGTTTGACGCATATGATACATCATTAGAAATATATATCTGAGGAATACAACTGGTGGCAATGAATATCATGGTTTGGAATGGACTAATTTTTGTCGAAATTTGATGCCCAAAAAATGTCGTTTAGGGCCTCAAAACGGCTCCAGAAGTTCAGGACCCGAAAAACTGCCAAAAATAGTAAATTGTGCTACAATTAAGGAAACTGAAAAAATGAAAGAAACAATGGTGGGGGTCCAAGTGGAATAGGTGGGTGGCCACCAATATCCACCTGGATAAGTTCTCCACCCTTAGGAAGCAATGGTCCCCATTGTGTTGAGTTCCTCCATGAGATGAGGAAACTTTTGTTGAACTTGGTCCCTGGTAAGCCACTTGCCCTGGTGAAGGAGTTGGCCTACTTTGACAACTCCATATAGCTATATCCTCTGCTGGTAGGTGTACTTGATCTGTGTGTCCATAATCTGATCAGCTGTGGCTTGTTCCTTGCAGTCTGGGTTTAACTCTGTTGGTGTGAGTTGTTCTGCCATGTCGGATGTGTCCAATAGATGTGGAAAGTAAGGCTGAAGGAGGTCCACATCGAACACTGGGTGCAGACCAAGGAATGGTGGGATACTGAGCTTGAAGGCATTGCCCCCTACAGACCTTAGTGATGGTGTATGGCCCATATCGGAGCAGGAAAATCTTATGGTGGGGTCCAACGAGGTGCTCCTTCTACAAATGTAGCCACATTTTTTCGCCCACCTACAAGTTGTGTTGCACATGATTCTAATCATTCCACTTATTGTACTTAGAATTGACTTTGTCTAATATGTCATGAACCTATTGGAAAATGTGTTGAATGCGCTCAATGAATTTTTTCACCTTGGTATCTTCAGACTAGACATGATTCAAATCAGCCTAAGTAGCTACAAATGGTATGGCTACGTCAATGGGACATATTGGCTAGAATCCCAAGCCCACTTGAAAGGGGTTGTGGTCGGTTGAGTTATGGAGGGATCGGTTATAACTATGTTGTACATAGGGGAGGCTCTCATCCCATGTGCATGGATTCTTTGAGTTGTACATGCGCAAAATGTGTAGGATCATCCTGTTGACGACCTCTGTCTTGCCATTAGTTTGGGGATCGAAAGTTGTGGACTTGGTGAGCTTAGTGTCCAACATTGACCAGGGGCTGGACCAAAATGTACTAAGGAACCTATTGTCCTGATCTTAGATGATATATTGTGGGATCCCAAAGTGTACCGACATTCATTCAAAGAAGAGTTTAGCAGTGGATTTTGCTGTGATATTCTTCTTGTAGGACGCCATAATGGCCATCTTCAAGAATCTATTGAGGACCATGAAAACACAGTCGTTGCCATGCTTAGTAGAAGGAAGGACCGACATGTAATCCATGGAGATGGATTCCCAGGGTCGACTAGGGGTAGGTAGTGGAGTATAGAGGCCTTTCTTCTTGATGGTCGGTTTGGCAATGGCGCAGGTAGTGCAAGATCTGATGTACTTCCTGACACCTTGTTGAAGGTTTTGCCAATATAAATACTTTTGCAATACTACCATTGTTTTCTTGACCCCGAATTGCCCAACAACCCGACTACAATGCGCTTCCCAAATCATCTAGGCACGCTCACTTGAAGGAACACAAAGGTGTCCTAGGTGACATAGTAGTGCATCCTGGAGGTGAAATTTTGGAACTCAGTTACCCTCCAAGAGCATCTTGTATGTGTAGCCGAAATATGCATCGCTCTTGTAGAGAAGCGGCCAATTAAAATTCTCGTGCCCACAAGAGTTGAACATGGTGGTTATCGCCACGATTGGTAGTTGGTTGAGACAGTCTGCATCATTATTGGTGCTTCCCTTCTTGTACTTGATGTTCAAATGAAATTTTTGCATATATGTGGATCACTTCTGATGGTGATCGTTCTGCAGCTTCCCTTGTGTCTTTATGAACTGCAGGGTTCGATGGTATGTGTGGATGATCGTTTCCTTCCCCAAAATGTAATGCTTCCATTGTCAGCAAGCTTGCACAATGGAATACATTTATTTGTCATAAGTGGGATACTTTCATACTGTGTTGGACAATGTCACACTATGATATACCACTGGATGCCCCTATTCAGTAAGAACTACCCCAATATCATAGTCAGAGACATCTATGTCGATCTCAAATGGTTGTTGCAAGTCTGGTAGTGTGAGAACTGGGGCACAACAGAGGCGATGTTTTGATTCTACGAACGCTTTCTGTTGATATTTCGACCAAAGTAATTTTTCTTTCTCTCCTCCCTTGGTGACTTGACTCAAGGGCCAAGTGATATGAGAGAATCCCAACACAAACCTGCGGTAGAAATTAGCAAGACATGGAAAGATGTGAAGCTCTGTTAGAGTGGTCAGGGTTGGCCAATCCCGGATGACTTGGATCTTGGTTGGATCCACATGCACCCCATGCTCATCAATAATGTATCCTAGATACTGAACCTGGGTCATGCCAAAAGTGCACTTCTCCAAGTTGGCACACAACTTGTGTTTCCACATTGTTTGGAGGACCTATCGGATGTGGTGGAGGTGCTCTTCCCAAGTCTGGATGAATATCAGGATGTCATCCAAGTACACTACTACAAATTAGTTGGTGAATGGCCACAATATGTCATCCATTAGACTCATGAATGTTGTGGGAGCATTCGTCAACCCAAAAGGCATGACCAACCATTCAAAAAGTCCTTCCTTGGCTTTGAAGGCAATCTTCCACACATCGGACGGTTCAATTAGTACCTGGTGATACCTGGACTTCAAGTTGATCTTGCTGAAATATTTCTCCCCTTTGAGTTGGTCCAGAAGGTCATCAATCCGTGGGATTGGGTACCTATTTTGGACAATGGTCTTGTTCAACGCTCAATAGTCAATACAGAGTCTCCAAGTCCCTTCCTTCTTCTGCACCAACACGATCTGGCTCCCACAGGGCGATGAACTTGGCTAGATGTGACCTTTTTGCAGCAGCTACCGAATCTACCTCTTGATTTCATCGTTCTCTAGAACAAAGCACCGATAAATTGGTCCATAGGGAAGTGGCACACCTGGCGTCAGATCGATAGGGTGCTTGACCTAACAGTGCAGAGGCACCCCTGCGGGTGAGGTGAAGATGTCCCGATAATCCTCCAAGACCTTGTCCATTTGTTATTGTCGTGCATAGGAGACCTATATGGAGGTCATGGCTATAGTATTCTTCTTTCACTAAGGGTGAATCATCAGGAAAACCAATTTCTTGGTTTTGTAAATGAGCTTACTGCATTTTTTTGCAGTAACCAAAGAGATAGCGACAGATGGTGGTACCTCTAGTATCCTGTACAACTTATTTCCCAAGGTAGCAATAACATTGTGAGGTCGGGACTCATACACAACATGTCGCTTCCACAAGTATGGTTGGCCTAATAATACATCGCAAACATCAAGAGGAGCAATGTCACATAATACCTCATTGGTGAAGGGCTTGATGTTGTAGGGAAGGCGACACTACTGGCTGACACGAAGATCCATTCCTTGGTGAAGCCACCCAATGGTGTACAACTGTGGGTATGTTGTGGTCGAAAATCCCATACGCTTCACGACCTCTGTTGAAATGAGGTTCTTTTGGATCTCACTGTCGATAATGAACTATAGCGAGGAACCCTTTACCCACATCTAGGAGTGGAAGAGATGCTCCTCCTCCTCTGGATCTTCTGGTTCTTCCTTTCGGATCTTTGTGGTGCCAATGATGGCATTGGGCTCTGCATCGATAATATGCTTCCCCCTGTCATTCCCCTTCTCGAGTTCTGATTCAGTGTTGGAGCATGCATTTGATTCAGAAGCCCTCATCTCGGCCACCAGTGACTGTTTGGCCCGACACTCACTTGTGTTGTGAGTGGAGCTCTTATGGAACTCACACCACTTTCCCATGTCCTTCTTCGGCTTTATGGTGTTGTTCTTTGCTTGCAGATTTGGCAGGTTGTCTTGAGCCTCCATGCCTTGGCTTTGTCCTTTGTTTTGCGGTTTGGGGGCACCTTTCGCTTGCTTTTGATTCGCATATCCAAAGTCTCGCTTCTTCTGTTTGAATTTATGCTCAATCTTAGCAACATACCAATATGTCGTACCGAGCGAGAAGATGTTGAGGAACTCCATTTCCTCCTGAATGTATCTATGTAGACAACCGTGGTACTTCAACACCAAATGTTTCTCTAAATCTTTGATACCCAACTTTGTGTGCAGGGTATGGAACAGATTCGTCAGCTCATGCACATCTTGATCCCTTTGTTTCCACAGTGTAGTCCATTGTATGTACTTGTCCTCATAGCTCCCCACAGGATAATATTGTTCCTTGATGGAGTCTCGGAAAGAATTCCAAGTGGGTATGAATGAGAATAGAGAGGGTTCCTCCTTGTCCTTTTTCTCACATTAGGTTTTGTTAGCACGTAAACTTATCAAAGTCTTGTGAGTTATGGTTTCTTCCTAAATGTGTATTTTTGCCCGTTTTTCCTCCTTTTGCAGACCTGATCATAGTATTTTCCTCTCGTCTTGTAGTTTTATGATTTTTGTCTTCACCCATCTGATAGACCTGTTTTCATGGATTGGACGCCTAAGAAATATCGACCCTATATTTTTTGTCTCCTCTAAGTTAGACCACTTCCCTCCTTACCTCTATCACTGACTCTTTGCTTTCTTGAGCCTTTAACCAACCACCCAAGTATTTATTTAGACAGATCACAATCATGAGGACAAAGAACATCACTTAGAGCGGTCTGATATGGACTAAAATCAAGCGAGCGAGCAAGATCATCTTTCAACAACGAAGATCCACTAGGCAGATCGGATCAATGACCATCGGGCGATCGAGATCATAGAGTTACACGAAATTTAGCGTTAGATAGAGTTTTGAAATCGTGGGGCCATCCTAGCCATCGATCTTGGGAAGGACACGTGGCACAAGGTTATAATTTTGCTAACTCATAGAATGGAGAAGTCAAAGGGAAGATTCATGAGGACTCGCAAAATGCGAAGTTGCGATATGATCTGGGCCGTCCTTTCCAAAGGACACGTGGCGCAGGATATGCACCGTACAGAAAGTATTTTTAGGAAGGCTGAAGTGAGAAGTGACGATGATCTGAGGTCCTGAAATGATGATATGATCCAGGCCATCCGATGCAAAGAGATGTGTGGTGCCTGATCCAAGAGATCATGATTTCGCAACTCAGAGGTTTGCGCATGAAGCACATTGTGAGTTTTTGAAAAGAGAAATCGCGACACGCCTTGGAGTTGGGCCCACGATCACAGCCCGTGGTCATATGGAAGTAGGGCCATAAAGAAAGGGAGAGCGCCTTTCAAGCAATGAGTGGCTAAAGTTGTTTAAGGAAATGATCATGGTCATCAAATCCAAAGTAGATCCGACCATCGATCCATATGGGTCATTTCGTGAGATTGAGTATCGAAATATTTGAAATCAAGGGGAGTGAAGACTCCCATAATGCAAGATCCCAAAATTTCATATGGGATATGAGTGAGGTCATGGCCCGAGGTCGCATGGAGTGATGGATAGAAGCTGTGCCAAGGTCCAAAAGCGCTCGTCTTGGTCTCATTAGAATATTTGCATGGTTTTGAAGTGTTGGGCTTGACTTGGAGGAGTCATGAACGTCTCCTGGAGCATTCATGGGTGTCAGGATCCATCCCAACCCTGGTGCAAGTAGTTAATGGAAATGGGGGAGGTGGTTGAAAACTTGTCTCACCCCATAAATGGAAAGCATGGAAAGACGTCCATGTAGGAATACTGTCATGCGAAAGTTCCCCTGTCAGCGGATTCTCCTGAAAATCCTATACTGATCTGAGATCGCGTCTGATAGAAGAATGCAAGTGTAGACTGACATAAGAAGATGTAGACGCGAGGCTTTAATTGTAGTGTCTAGGTCACACTCCTGGTGGTGGAAACTGTTCTGAGTATAAATACTTAGTTTTGATATTTTGTTAGGGTCGATGGTTGAGCTAAGCTCCCATATTGTAAAGTTTTAATGAAGCCTCTGGTTCTCTGGTTATGTGTTGCCATTTGAGACTTCTTGTTTAATGAAAGTCAATTCTCTTATCATCTCTTTTGCTTATGATATTGAAGACTCGGGCATGGGTGATCCAGTCGATTTGTTGTGAATGTGTTGTAATGTATGTTTGATTGCAATATTGTTATGACGTTTTCAGTTTCCTAAAGTTTTGGGTTCAAGAGGATCTTGTATTCGAATATTTTCCTCCTTAGGCTGCTGGAATATCCGATGTCCATAGCAGACTTCTACATTTCCTCACTAGTTCCTCCCCCTACTCACTCTTTACTACAACTTACTGACTAAAGTTAGATCAAGACCTCATCTGCTTATGCATGCCAGCCTGGTTTTCTGAGTTAAAGCGCGATAATACTGCGATTGCATCCATTATACCACCCTTAAATTTATTTATCGTGACATAAAAAATGATGGGTACTGGGCTTACCTCTGCCGCAATCCAGAGGTGACTTCTAGTGTTAACATTTTTGGCACTGTTTTCGAGGATGAATTGAAGATTTTCCATGGGATTGAATGACAAAGCTTACTGATTCTGAAGCTAGTGCATCAAAACTCAGTACATTGAAGATTTATACTGTGCACCTGGCGACTCCACTGGTTCAGTTGTGGCTTCCAGAGGCAGACACACGAGGTCTACCCTACAGCTGCCTCTAGCAACACCTGAAGCTGACCCAGAGAAAATTGTCAGAATATGAAAGACCCCTCAGGGAAGTACTTCGACTGCTGAACCAGGTATTTCTGATGATTTTCACCATCCTCTTTTAGAAACTCCAATATCTGCTTCTCATTCTCCTGTTATACCATCTGTTGGATTTTCCTGAAGTTTAAAGTTTGGGAGTGTTCCTGTTGATTACCCCCCTCCTGGTCCTGGATTCGAGGGAGAAATATTTTTCACTCCTATCTCCCCTGAAGTTGTAGCCTGGTTTAAAACTGGGATCTCAGAAGATTTTCCCACTCATGTCTTCACAACTCCTCCTCCTATCACAGTTGTTTCTTTTACAGTGAGGGAAACCTCTATTCCCTCCAGCCCTGTAAATTTTTCCTCAAATCCTTCGTTGTTTCCCTTTCCTCTCGGAAACACTCCCCCAGTCTCCCCTGTTCAAACTCCATCCCCTCCTAATTCTCCTCCACCTCACATCCCAATGGCAGGTGATAATCCCCCTAGGAACATAATGGATTCCATAGTGGCTGCAAGATATGACCCTCTAATTTTAACTTAGCCAATGAATGCCCTCCCTGCTAGAGATTACCTGAAATACATGCCCAAATTCACATGAGAAGAAGACGTAACTGCTGAAGAACACCTTGTTGCCTTCTACAGTTATGCAGATAATCTAAATATTGAAAATGAAGATGTGTGGATGAGAGTCTTTGTCCAGAGCCTTGATGGTGAGGTTAGGAAATGGTTTAGGGGATTGACCCCTGGATTCATTGTTGGGATTGAGGATTTGGATGATGTTTTATTGAGACAATGGGGGGATAAAAAATACTTTATGTATTATATCACAGAGTCTGAGTCACTAAAGAGAAAAGAGGGAGAATCTGTCTCTGACTTCTCCAAAAGATTCAACAAAATGTACAATACAATATATGTTGAGATAAATCCTACAAAATCCTCTTCCAAAATTACCTATGTTAGTGATTTTGGCCTTGATATCTTCCTCTTGTTAAGAGAGAGAAGAGCTACTTCCTTGGCTCATATGCAAGATGCATCCCTGGAAGTAGGGTCTAATGTATTGGCAGTAAACCAAATCAGGAATAAGGTTGATAGGGACATACCAAGGGGAATATATGAAGCCTCCACCTCTGGTTCCTTTGCTTCTGCCCCTCAAATGGATGAAGTAACCAAGTTACTAAAATCACTTTCAACTAGAATGGAAAGATTGGAAGTAGAGGGGAAGAAAACATACAAAAATCCTCAAAATGTTGATAATAGAGGAAACTTCAAGAGGCCGAATAACAATGATCCTTAGATTATGCAAAGGGAACATAGGAAAAGAGATAGAGAGGATCAGAAATTCCAGAGCCCTCTTCAAAACAACCTTGTTGCGGATGAGGGTGGAGAGGAAGAAGACCTCGATTGAAAAATCCATTGTCTTGAAGACACATCCTCTTCTCCTCACTTAACTCAGTCATCATACGAGGATTCCCTCATGGACATCCAATTAAATGAGTTGAGCAAGGGGGAAAAGGCCAACAGTAGCCCAAATAGATACAACCTCAGGTCAAAAAATAAAGAAGGAAAGCCTGATGTTCCTGATTAGTCTACCAAAGTGGAAAATCTTGCCAAAGTTGTAGCAGACGACATCAAAGGTAAGAACATTCAACCCCCCCCACCAGTAGCCAACGATCCTATCCTAGAAGTAAGAGAAATTCTAAATCCCCCCTCCTCTTTCAAATTTAATCATGAAATTCAAAAAATCAGGATCCCTGTGCCCCTTTCAGAGCTAGTCAAGCATGAAGATTTCAAGAAATCCCTCTCCAAATTGTTGCAGCCCGAGCCTTCATCTTATTCCACAGACTCAATAAACCTTAAAGATGAAAATATAGCAGTTATATTAGGTCCCATGATAGAAGACATAGATGATTCATCCCCTCCCTTCTATACATCCCTAAATATACATGATAAGGTGTTGCATAATTGTTTTATGGACTCAGGCACATCTCATAATATCATGCCCAAAACTGTCATGGATGAATTGGGACTAGCAGTCACAAAGGATTATCATGACTTGTATTCTTTTGATTCTAGGAAAGTGAAATGTCTTGGGGTCATCAAAGATCTGGTTGTGACCTTGTTTCAGCTGCCCATGAAAAGTGTGGTCATGGACATTGTGGTAGCTGACGTTCCCCCGAAGTTCGGCATGTTGTTGTCAAGATCTTGGATTAAAAGACTCGGAGGAACATTGAATATGGATCTCACATATGCTACCATCCCTGTGTTTGGGGCGGAGCATAGGATACTTTACAGGGAAGCTCAGTTGGCCTACATTATTAGTGATGAAGCAGACCCCACCAACCATCCTATCTTTACGCTTGACACTGATTTGAGGTCTAGTTTGTTACAACTCATTGATGCTTCTGAGCCTCCCCTTAAAAGCAGAAAGAAGTTCATTACTTTTCATGAAGATTATCCTCTCACCACTTCTGTTTGGAAAAATGTTCTTTGATGGAGCCTCTTCTAAGGATATTTCTGGTGCCAGAGTGGTTTTTGTTTCACCATCTCGAGAGACCATATCTCTGTCCTACAAAATGGAATTTGAAGCTACCAATAATGTGGTAGAGTATGAAGCTCTATTTTTGGGCTTAAGGGCTGTGAAGGAAATGGGGATCAAGGAGATATCTGTGTTTGGGGATACTGAATTGATTTTTAATCTGATTAGAAATATTTATCAAGCTAGACATCCCAAGCTCAAAACTTATAGAAATGTAGTGTGGGCCCTGATTGACAGTTTTTTCTTATCTTTCAACATTTAATTCATTCCAAGAGAGGAGAATACTATCATTGATTCTTTGTTTGCCTCAGTGAGTCATTTCAGGATCCCACCGCCACCTAGGCTCAGGTATGATGTTGAGGTAAGATATAGGCCCTCTGTACCTGATAATATCAAGTATTGGAAGGTATTCGAGGACGATCTTGAGATCAAAAAATTCCTTGAGTCTGTTGATGAGGTATTTGCATTACACACTGATCAAGATCATGATTCTGAAGGTGATCCTCATGCTGATTTATTTCTAAATCAAATTACTAATCACCTTATTTTTCAGTTGCCTAGCAACCACATTCCCAAAGGACTAGTTCCTTTAGAAAGATTGTTCGATGGGAATGATGTGGCAGTAAAGTTTAAAGGCCCAACTAAGGATGTTGATGTAGCTGAATGCAATATTGGTACATAGGAGGATCCAAAGTTCATCAAGTTGTCAAGTAGCCTGTCAAGCGAGACGAGAGTCGAGTTTATTGAGCTATTAAAAAAAAATGTTGATGTGTTTTCCTGGACCTATGAATAACTCAGGAAATACGACACAGTTGTCATTGAGCATAAGATCCCATTGAAAGAGGAGACCAAACCATTTAGGTAGAAATTAAGACAAATAAATCCTATGTTGTTGCCTATTATGGAAAGGGAGGTAAAGAAGCTGCTAGATGCCCAAATCCTTGTCCCTTTGAGATATTTTGAATGGGTTGCCAACTTGGTTCCAGTCAGAAAAAAGAACAGAGAAATCAGACTCTGTGTTGATTTCAGGAATCTGAACAAAATATCAAAGAAAGACAATTACCCTTTGCCAAATATGGAACACATGTTGCAGAGGGTGACAGACGCATCCAGGATCTCCATGATTGATGGATTTTCTGGCTACAATCAGATCTTTGTCCTGCCTGAAGACAGAGAAAATATATCCTTCACCACTCCTTGGGGCATATTCATGTATGCCAAAATTCCCTTTGGATTGATGAACGCAGGAGCAACCTTCCAATGAGCCATGAAAATCACCTTCATTGGAGAAAGAGACAAATTTGTGGTCATATATCTAGATGACATAACAATATTCTCCAAATCTGATAAAGAACATGGTCAACATTTGAGAAATGTCTTCTCAAAATGCAACAGGTTTGGTCTCTCCCTAAATCCCAAGAAGTCTCTATTTTCCATGCAGGAAGGAAAATTGTTGGGACACATTATATCAGATGAGGGGGTCAAGATTGATTCAAGCAGGGTAGAAGATATTCAAGCCTTATCACTTCCCAGATCCAAGAAAGAAGTTCATTCCTTCCTGGGCAAAATCGATTTTCTGAGAAGGTTTGTTTCAAATTTTGTTGAATTAGTGAAGCATATCAGATCCATGCTCAGGAAGGGGAATGAAGTAAAATGGACTGTCGAATCTAGAGAATCCTTAAACCAAATAAAAAAGGAACTGACTGAAGCACTTGTGCTAGTCAGTCTTGATTATTCCAAGGATTTTCTAATTTTTTCCTTTGCTTCGTTTGATACAGTGGCAGCTGTTTTACAACAAAAGAATGATGCAGGGTTGGAGCAGCCTATTTATTTTTTCAGCAGAGCACGAAGAGACATAGAGGTCAGATATGACATCATGGAGAAGCATGCCTACACTTTGGTGAGATCCCTCAAAGATTTCAGAGTCTATGTTCTTCATTCAAAAATCATTGCATATGTTCCTTTAGCTTCTATGAAGGATATTCTCATTCAGCCTAACTTAGATGGAAGAAGGAGAAAGTGGATTGCCAAAATCCTTTAATTCGATTTGGAAATAAATCCCATGAAACTAGTTAAAGGCCAAGGTTTAGCCAAGCTATTGGTTGAATCTAATTGTAAATTTTTGGGGGTCAATTTCATCAACACTTGCTCAGAAAATCAACAAGCTGAGTTGTCTGATAAAGGTTCTCAGGACAACCCTCCATTGGCAGAATGTGCCTGGTACAAAGACATTATACATTTCCTGCAAGAGTTAAAGCCCCCTGATGGTATGAGAAAAATTAAGGCAAGAGATTTAAAGCTCAAAGCAATTATATATTGTCTTATTGACCAGGTCTTGTAGTGGAAATACCCTCTAGGTGTGTTTTTGAGGTGTTTAAACCCACAAGAGGCCCAAAAGATTATTTTTGATTTTCATGATAGCCTATGTGGGGGACATCATTTCTGGAGAACCACAGCCTACAAGATTCTCAGGACTGGGTACTTTTGGCCTACTCTATTCACTAATGTCTATGAAAAAATTAGGGCTTGTATCAAATCTCAAAAATTCGTTGGGAAGCAACAGCTCAAGTATCTACCATTGAAGCCTGTGGTAGCTTCAGGACCCTTTCAGCAGTGGGGCCTAGACTTTATTGGGGAAATCCATCCTCCTTCAAGTGGTCAACACAGGTGGATCTTAACCGCAATAGATTATTTCACCAAATGGATAGAAGCTATNCCAACAAAAATTAGGGTATTATTATTCCACTTTATATTCCATCACCACACACATGTAGAAAACCATTACCACCCTCATGTAGAAAATGAAATGCCTAGCCAAGATGACAGCTACGGTCCGTATGGAGATATGGAAAAACGTGGCAGAAGTTGTAAAAGATAAAATGTTTGGAGCAAATTAGGGAAAATTCATAGGCTGCGGTTAAAATGCACAATGATCCTGAGCGAATTAGGGTATTACTATTCCACGTTATATTCCATCATTATCTGAGGTTATATTCCATCACCACATGCATGTAGAAAACCATTGCCACCTGCATGTAGAAGATGAAACATCGAGTGCTAATATGACAGGTGTGCGATCCATAGCTTTATGGAGATATGGCCAAACTTGGTTGAAGTTGTAAAAGATAAAATGTTAATAGTAAGTAAATATTTAATGTCACTTAAGTTTGTTAATCACTTAAACGTAACAATTAGGGATTAACAAAACAAATCATATTTTCAAACACAAGGATTGGGAATATTATTTTATTATATTAATTTAATTATATAAAATTAATAATCAATCTTCTATAGTTAACCCTATCAATTATGCTTTATTATGTATATGTAGGTATATTATTGATAAAGTAGTATGTTTTGAACTCTATGGACAACTATAAATTCATAGAACCAATCACAGAAATTAATAAAAATTTACTCGATGGAGTGTAAGTTTCTTCGGATATCAATTTATTCAGAGGCGGTGCATTTATAGTAAGAAATGCGCTACAATCAAGCTAGCACAGACTACCATTTTCCATTTTAAGATGCGCTATCATCAGCAGAACTCAGAGAGTATAAGCAATGGTAGCCCTCGTAGAGTGTGATATTCACGCGGAGACGGAAATAAACATCTCCCTCGAACGCATCGGTGGAGATGGTGGCGATTCCTCTGGCCATGATGAAATCCCCGGTGCCTCCCACCACCGATATATCTCTGTATTTAGTAAGGATTGGGTCGGCTCCAGCGAATGTGATGGTGCCTCTGTGGCCTGTAGAGTTGAGAACGAAGGTGAATCCGAGCCAAGCGCTGAAGGTGTTCTTCATGTCATAAAAGTAGAATCCCTGAGCTCTGCCCACTGGAGGGGAGTGCAGATTATTGTCTAGCGTGATGGGATCGTCGAAGACCACCAGATCTCCAAAGTGGTTATTGCCAGTAAGAATGGTGAGGTTGGCACCTTGGGGAGCCGCCACAATCGCAGATGTGGCGTTCTTGGCGTTTTTGCCATTGTAAAGTATATCGTGGAAATACAGAACCTTATTCCAACAAGGCATTGGGTGTTTACGCTTCTTCCAGATAAACCCATCAGTCGATTGCAACAAGAGAGTGGAAACCACAAGCCATACAATGCACAAGTGCACAGCTCTACTACTAGCCTTCACTGACATTGCCATTATATGCAAAAGGCCAATGTAAATTACAGAGATACAGAAGATGGGAATCCGGGAATGAATATTGATTAGCAGTGTCTGCAGCGAAAGCTCTGTGAGTGCCTTGCTTTTATAGCAGTTTTTCTGGTCTATACGCTTACCTACTTTGGATTATTTTTATTTTTCAAACAGTCAGGTTCCTTCAATACTCAATCGGTGGCCGTGTTCACAAGATCATTGAGTGATAACGCAAAAAATATAAAAGCCGTGGCTAGCACGCATGAGAAACACCAGACCTAAAACGCACGTGGGGCTAGGTGTCATGGAGATTTTGGAAGAGCTTAAGCTTAAAGGGAGATCATGGATCTAAAAGTGGAGAGCAGTATCTATGAGATCTACGCTAATGGCTGGTGGGAGCTGATCAAGCATGGAGGAAAACACACTGTTAGAAATTGATTGGGCATCTCACAATCATGCAAGTTTGTACTTCACTAATACATACCTTTTGAATGAAGATGATACTATGAGTGTTCTTGCACCTTTGGGCCCCACCCAACGAGTGCACCACATAAAGTGAGTTGATGATGATTTGTAGACTGGAAATTATCCTCCATATTTGTACATTGAGGAAGAGACTTAGTATCAGAGATGTTTGAGGAATTATCCTCCATACTTACATTTATGAAGAGGGACTTTGTATCATAGATGTGACTGGCAATTTATCCAAAAGGAACTTTTCCAAAGATTACTAGGAAGAGAAGGTGATTGTAAAATTTATGGAACTAATCATGAATTTTTTCCATACAATTTTGTTGAGATACACGAATTACTTTTTTCCATAAAATTATGGTTAGAAAACTACACATTATTGGATAAAATGAAAGTAAAGATTACCACAATTGTAAAATTTAGACAAATAAGTAAAAGATATCATAATTTTTTTCCATAAAATTTTGTTGAAATGAAGTGAATTATTTTCTTTTCCATAAAATTTTATTGAATTAAAGTAAATTACAAAATTGTTGGATAAAATGAAAATAAAATTGGAATCAAATTCAAATAACATGTAATAACATCGATACATAATGATCATCACATTTTATAATAAAGTTAAATGAAAAATTGATAAAATGATTAACATTAACATGATTTTCCTTTTTCCCTGTGGATGAGTCACAAGGGATCATTTCCATTTCCATATAAAACAAGAGACATTCACGAAACAAGCTTGCATTTATAACCCATTCCCTACATCTTTTAATGACGAGATTTTGCAAAGAAATCTTATTCATTCATGGATGTGATTTTAACTTACCACCAAGTGACGAGATTTTGCAAAGAAATCTTATTCATTCATGGATGTGATTTTAACTTACCACCAAGTGCACATATAAGATGAAAAAAAAAAAAAAAAACATTTTTATTACATAATGATATCTTTCCTATAATGGTATGTCCTTTGGGCTTCCAAAATGATCGTGGCATCTTTTTTATAATGTTATGCCTTTTAGGCCTCCAAAATTATCATGGGTGTTTGAGCTCTATTAACAATTGAATTTGTATATTCCCTATCTATTAAGGATTGCAAATTTTATTGTATATTCCTTAATTTCGTGTATCCATAACATCCCTTTGTATATTCCTTATCTATTAAGGATTACAAATTTTATTGTATGTTCCTTAATTTGGTGTGTCCACGACATCCCATATTGTGTGCAAGGATGACTTTTTATTTAAGCATACTAAGTTTATTGCTATTTAGATATGCCATTGTTATAAAATGTTTCGATGTCATATTATACACTTGGACACATAAGGTATTGTATAAAATTATATAGTACATAAAATTGACACTTTGCATTAGTGATACCCTACATTAGGATGGCATAAGCATTCATATACACTTCTTTGATGAACATTTTGTATAAATGTAACATAATTTTTTTATATGAGACATTTTATTTGTAAACTTATTAATGACTTGTCATTAAGATAGTTGAGAGTTGTTACTTAAACTACTAGTGGAGAAGTGTTTGTTACATGCATTAATGACTCACCACTAAGTTAATGGAGAGGTGTTAGTATGGGAGTTGTATTAAAATGGTTCTTTTCCTTCAATTGTACTCATTCAATTTTATTATTGATATTTTTCAGTATTATTTTTCATGGAGATTTCTTCCTCCATATTTTAGAATTTCAAGGTGTAATATAACTTTAGGTGTGTAGGTTCCCTTTAACCTTGTTTTTTTACTTCATTGTTGTTTAGTTTTCATATGTTTGTTACTACAAATATTTGATACAGTGGTAGTATCCATTTGATTACAAGGACATCACATTTGATATCAAAACTCAAGTTGATTTTCTCTCTTGTTGTATGGTTACAAGAAAAGAGAGAAGAGGAAAATAGAAAACAATCGGGGAAATGACATTTGAAACAATTTCTAAATCCTTTCCATTAGATTTTTTAGAAACTAATTGCATAAATGATGCATGATTTCACCAAAAAAATCACTCGAATTGGAATTCGTATGACCAACATAATGAAGCTCCAAAATAATTTATTTTTGGTATAATTATACTATAGTCATGGCTCTATATTTTGGTGTTTTCAACATTTTATAAGAAGAAATTCATAGGTTTGTCTTATCCATTACAAAATTCAATTTCTTAGCTTCATATTGATGTATCATATGAATGAATTGAGAACTTATGATCATTTCAAATTGGGTGAACGCAATCTTGTTTTTTCATGGTATAAATATGTTTCTGTATTGCAGAGATCATAATTTTTGGTAGACTACCCAAAGCGAAGCCATATTTATTTATTTTTATGCTGGCGGAATCGGCAACTGGGTCGGTCTCGTACTCGCGTGACACGGGGTCGATTCCGACCGCTACCACTATAACCTCCAGGTGCCATACGTATGCCCCTTCCGCAGGCACGGGTAAGTCGGGGGGATTTGAACTTGAGACCTCATCGTACATAACACGCTATATCATGGCACTTGCCAATTGAGCTGCCCCCCGGGGGCTAATCGAAGCCATATTAGCACCATTTAAAAAATTAGTTTTGTGGCTACATTTAAATATATGATATAGGATATACTTTTGATAAATAAATATTAAGTGATGTCTTTCCAAAATTGTCCTTTCAAAACTATTATTTTAAAATAGTTGAAATTTTTATAACATAAATTCATTCACCACTTAGAGAGAAAGATTAGACAATATGACAATGAGAATGAGATCTATCTTCTACAAGAATTTCCTAAAGAATATTCCCATATAACTTAGAAACTTTGGCACCAATACTTGTAACTATCATCTATTCAAAAAGAACAAGAGTTAAAATGTTAGGAAGATGGAGAAAATATAGTTGCTAAGATTGAACCTTCTCAATTCTATGATCAATCTCCTTATGAAGAGAATTTATAAGAGGCCATAAAAATATCAATGTATGTGTCATGAATCTCTTCTTCTCCATGACGAATCTTTGGTGACAATAATGACAAATTTCATCATGAAGGGGATTTACAAGAAGACATAATCATTGAACCTAATCAAGAAATAAAGGAGACTCTACTAATATAACTTATCAAGGCAACACTAGTTGGGGCATTTTCCTCTTTAGCAAAAAGGAATGATGAAGTTTAGTATAGTTACAATGATATGTCCCAATATCCCATTGATAATACACAAATTATCACCAATATCAAACTCCACCACACCTCTAAGAACATGTTGAATGTAGTGGTAACAACGAACTCAAGGTTGTACATTATAGAGTGAATGTAGTGGTACCAATCAAGAGGTTTGCACCATCGACTAAAAATATGAAGTCAAACTAGTGACTAACTACTAGATACCAATGAGAGAAGGTAACTTGTGATCTTTATTGGTACATCATGTGGCCTAGATTGTTACATAAAATGTGTGGTTATGTAGGTCTACTAATTTCCAACTTGTGGGATTTATGGGTACATCATACAACTATTGTTACATAAAACATGTGACTACATAGGTCTAATTAACAATATACAATGAATAATTACATCTCCTAACCCTATTTAATAGCTATGTGATGAGCTCATTTAGGTTTCTGTGGTGAGATAATTGTTCAGAAATTGCCGGAGGAACCACAGTGCTAATGATAGTTTGTCGTCGACGTTTCGGATCCACAACAGGATTCATCATCAGGACAGAAAAATCCTGAGGAAAAAATAAGAGAGGAGCCTTAATTAAATAGTGAAAAGTGAACCCTAGGTTTGGGGAGGTTTCTCAAATTAGGTATTTAATTAATGAAACAAAATGATAACCCGACGGTGTTTAATCAAATTATACGTTAAGGATAGGCTAAATTTTAGGGTTTACCCTATTATTAAAAATAATCTAATATTAATTTTATTAACACAAAATTAATATTAGATTATTTTTAATAATAGGGTAAACCCTAAAATTTAGCCTATCCTTAACGTATAATTTGATTAAACACCGTCGGGTTATCATTTTGTTTCAT
>JZKD02S1142392.1:125057-135321 GCA_000966675.3 Picea glauca | reverse complement strand
CCAATATTTTACAAGATTTTATAATTCAGTGAAATATTCGCCAATATTTTACAAGATTATATAATTGACTAAAATATTCGCCAAAAAATTATATATACATTTTACATTATTGATAGAATAGCCTTCAATTTTTCTTATGTATCATGGGGATTCACCCATTTATTATACATATAAATTTAGGGGGGGTTCTTAAAATCACCCCTGGTAGGGTTTTTGGTTTTGGTAGAGCTAAGATTCACACACACACACACACACACACACACACACACACACACACACACAGAGATAAAGTTGGTCAAGGATGAAGAAGATGGCTAAGGAAAACATGGTTTTTGCAGAGGGTAAGGTTTTTGTTTTTGGTAGGGCTAAGTTTGGAGGGTGAAAATTCAATCTTGTTGGAGGGGGGAATCTAGATCTTGATGAAGGAATATTCCAAGTGTTGCAGTCAAATCATCTCTAATGAGAGGAATATCTCTTTACCTCATTATTGGATTCTCAAAATCATGGCTATGCTAAAGAATAGAGCCCCATTTAGTTACTTTTGTGGGAGAAATCCTCTATCAGCCAATTTTCTCTCATGGATTAGGGAGACGTGGGTAAAGGTAATTCCTAGTAAGGTTAAAATATCTAAATAGAATTTTTTTTATCATTTTTCTTTGAAATATTGAAGGAAAAGGATGGGTTCAGGATGGAGGGCCATGGTTTTTATAGAAATGTGGGTTTGTTATTTCTCCCTAGGATCAATACTTTCATTTCTCTTGGGAGAATGAAGATAGGTAGTTGTTGTGTGTTCATATGGAAGGATTTCCTCTTGACATATGGAATTCAAAAAAATGAAATTCATAGGGGATTTTTTGGGTTCCATTCAGTGTGTAGTGGATACCATAATGCTGGAAGGTGTTCCCCATATTATTTTTTAATGTGTCTGAATGAGATAATTCTAGATAAATATTCTTGGAATGTGGGGAAAAATAATGGATGTATGAGACAAATTATGATAAACATAATTTCTATTATTTATTTTGTCATGAGGTTGGTCATATTTTGTGGGACTTCTCGAGGAGGGAATTGATGTATAATAATGAAGATTGCCTAAGGGTCATAGCATATATAGAATTCCAAGGGAAGATGGTGGTGGAGTTTCCCTTGTCATAGCTATGGTAAATGGAGGGAAACTTTATGAATCACTCCCTTTGGACTCCAATGGGAGGTCACTAGGTGGAGGAGAAATCAACTCTAATAGTGGTACGACATGGAAGGATCATTTTCCAGATCATTAAGCTAATTGCATTATCCCATGTTGGCACATGTTAGTGGTGGATGATTTGGGTTATAATATCATAGTGCATATCATATATCCATGTTTTTCCTACATCTATAAATTATACACGTGGTTCTATTAATAGATCCAAATGTCTTGATATAGGAACATGAATCACCACACAAAGATATCTCAAGCTAGGAATGGGTTAACATATATTTATGTTTTTCTTGGTCTGGAAGTTGTTGTTTGATAGGTTATAATGGAGAGTAATGATTTCATTGAGTAAGAGTTAAGGGTGATTCCAATTCCCCTTATCCTTGATGTGTTTCCTAAAATTCAAAAGGAGGTTATTTTTTCTTCTATGAAAATTGATGCAGACCCCCCCCTACATCTGTAGGGTCCGCTGACCTCCCGGTTAAGGATCGTTCTTAAATTCCCCGAGATAAATTAGCTCTTCGATTCCCTGCTGGAATCCCATGAACAAATCCATGGGTCCTTTGTGAAACTCGACCCGCGTGAACAAGAACCAGGCGCAAGCTTCCACTCCATGTGACCACTGTCTTAACCCCTTAAGGCACATTGGGTTTCACGATGTCGGGACTTTTGTTGCAAGGAACCCCGACTCCTCTGATTCTTGAAATCTCGAAATGGGCTAACGATTCCTAGCTCTTCCCTTAAGTCCTTCAATGATGTGACCCTCGGCTGTGACCTGGGGCCCAACTTTTGAGCGCGTCGGGATTTCGCGTGTAGGGGATTCCTGATGTAGCTTTTATCCCTTCTCTCGATGTCCTAACTCCCGATGCTTCATATCAATGGTCCCGATTCCTCCACGATCTGACAGTTCAAATCGCGTCAGGATTTCACGTATCGCGACCTCCGAGTTACAACTTCCTCCACGTTCCCAACTTTCGAAATGTCGATATTTCGGAGTAGAAATCAATGGCTCAGATCCTCTGAGATCTGACGGCCCCTATAAAATTGCAAACTTGGGCCTCACAAGTTCCCACGATTCTCCCCTTTGACTTCTTCGATGTGTGAGTTAGCGAAAATTTGATCGCTCACCATGCGTCCCTTTCGATGGATGGTTCTGATAACTTCGAGACTTCGCGCTTCGCGAAGTTGAAAGGCTTCTCACCTTAGATATTTCGATCCCTGAAATGTCGATATTCTTCTTGGACAATCAATGGTCCATGCTTTCTCCTTGATCAACGGTTGTGATCTTTTTGCGAGTTCTCGCTTCGTGAACTCTCACAAGTCCCCTTTTGATGGACGGTCCTGATGATTTCAGGACTTCGCATTTTGGGAAGTTGGATTTCTCTTCCCCGAAATCCTTCCAATGTCCAATTCTCTGAACACCCAAAATCTGCTAACACCTGTCCTCTGATGATGGATGGTTCCGATCTTGTCGGAACTTCAGGACTTTGCAAATTCCACTCTTTTGTACACTATCGAAGGGTTTAACCCTCGTGCACCTTCCTCCAGATCCAACAACTGTTGGTCCACATGCTTAGATCCTATGGTAAGATCTGTTCTCCCCATTGTGTTCCTATTGTGTGTCTAGACATGAGATTCAAAGCTCCAGATATCCTCCTCTGCAGCTAGTCTAATGGCTGTTGTCGCTCCTCCTCCTGAGCTTTGGTTTTCTTCCTAGAATTGGAAGAATTCAAGTTTTTTCAAAGGCCTCGACCTTTGATTATTCTTCTGTGAGCCCGATGTCTTGAGTCTCACCCGCGTTCTAAAGACGCTATCTCTCCTCAGCTTTGAGACTTGATATAAATCCACTCTTGCACACTCCTTGTGTTATCTCTTCTTAGCTTTGAACTCGCTCAATCTCTAAGGGACTTATCCCTTCTGCGGCTTCCCAAAAGACTTCTGGTGCCCTCCTGGCATGTTCTGCGCTCGACCTCCTGAGCTTTCGAACTTGAAACAAGTTCTCTCTACGTGAACTCCTTCCTCTCTGACCAGCCTTCAAATGGATGTCTTCAACACTTCGACTAAGTGTTGGCATGGTGCACTCCTTGCACAGGTCTTCCTTCAGAGTGTTCAACAACTCTTCCTCCTTGAGCTTCAACTGCTCAAACCTCAAAGGTCTCTATCCCTTTTTTCCCTTGAAGAGATATAAGTTCCCTCTTGGCAACTTATGCTCAAGCAATCCTTGCCAAGCTGATAGAGTATTTAGTAAGTCTGTAAGTGTCTTCTCCTTGAAACCTTTCTTATCTCTGAACTCAAAACAAAATTCTCCTTGTGCACTCCTTGCACTCACTCAATGCCCACCTGGCAGAGTTTCACAAAATCCCCAACAATTCTATCTTCTCTCTCTATGCCCTCCTCTACACAGCCTTTCCTCCAAGGTATTCAATAACCTTGAGGTTCTCCTTTGAGTTTATGATTCTTCTGGTGCGCCCTCCTGGAACATTCTTGCATGAATTCCAAAGAAATCATATATGCACTCTTTGCATTGGCTCACAAAGTCCTTAGCACTCTGTCATGCAACCCCTTGGATTAAGCCACACATAACCTAGACTGAAATCAACAAACCCACAGATAGAAATTCTATCTATCCCTGTAGATGGAATCTAACATACATCTACAACATACGCATATAAAAACATAAAAGACATTAATTCAATTACACATAAAGACATAGAAACACACAAAGAATCTTATGCAGGAAAATATGCTCTTTGTATTAATCTAAGAATGCCTGTTACAATGTGTACAAAGCTCGGAATGTTACAGAGTCTCGACTCTCTCTCTTCACTCCTATTCTTCCTATCTCTTCTACTAATAACTAATTAGATAAAAAAGATCTTTTTACAAAAGAGGGGCTACTCGAGCTTTCCCTCCAAGCTACCTACCCTCATTAATTTACAATGAATTACATTCAATGGTTGTCTAGTCTGAATCGGATCTATATCTTATCATCCTGTCAACCATTAAAGGTGACCCTATCTACGGCCTATACAAAGGCATTGATTTGGCTCTTCCATACTTACAAACATTTAATTACATTTTAAAATTTAAAATGAGAAGGCTGGTGCCTCTCCCTTCCTTGAATGCACATTGAATATGTTGTCTAGCTGGCGTGTTGCTGGGTTGGAACGATGCTCCTACATTATACTCCACTGCTATGAAAAATTCATGAGCTCCTTCTCATGAGCTTCCCAGCTCTTTTGAAATCCAACTAGATCCCAAAATGTTCTTTGGAGCTGTCCATCTGCTCCACTACTTCACTGTTGTTGTTGTTGATCTATTGTGCTTGCAGGCTCCCTTTTGTTCAGCTTCTTCCTGCTGATAGATTCTTTCTCTGACCTCAACATCAACCTCCTTATTTATTCTATCTCCTTGTCCAGTTGTTCCAATGGATGACTCTCTTTATGCAGTCTTCTCCGCTGCACTCCCTCCTCGTTGATGGGAAGATTAACTTGATCCCTCTTGCGATTTTCTCCATCTCTTGTGGCCCTATCTTTCCACCTTGCTGTAGACTTCAGTTCTGCAGTCTCATCGTTGAGCTGCTGCTAAGCTTCTCTTTTTGACAACTTTGCTTCTGCCAGTTCTCCTGCTGGTTCATCTCCAACTTCCTCCAGATGCTCCCCAAACTAGAATTCTGCTTCATTTTTTGCTGCAGGCTTTAGTGCTGTAGTCATCTCCTATTCATCTTCTTGGCTGAAATTTCGGAGCAATTCTGTCAAATTCTCTTTCCCCAAAATCTGCATGATTGTCTTCTCATTACAGTCATATACTAGCTCTAGATTGTTTAACCAATCCTCCAGCATCTCCAACTCCTTCTCCCATGGAGTGAGCATCTTATCTGCATGCTCTTCTTCTTCTAGGGAAGATTCTGATGTCTTCTCCATTTCTTCTTCCTCTATGAAAGTCACTGTTGGCTATCCTTCTTTTGTTGTTGCATCTGCAACACATTCTCTGGCTTCGACTAGGCTGCTTGGTAGGAATATATCAATTCCCCCAATGATCAAAATACTCCCCTGATCCTCCTCTATCAACATTCCTTGTTGATCCAAACTCACCTCTGAGTTCATGAGACTATCAAAAAGTCTCATCTCCTCTCCCTTGTCCATCTGGAAATTTGGGATTTCTGCCCCGCCCTCCTGGCAGTCTATGAGATTCTCCAATGATCCCATCTCATTTCCCACCTGAAAATATGAAATTTCTTCACTTCTCACCTGGAAGTTTCTGAGATCAACCATTGACCTCTTCTCATCGCCCTCTAAGAAACCTGAATGTTCCTCACTGCTCACCTGGCAGTTTCTGAGACCCTTCTTTGATCTCTTCTCCTCATCATTACTGAGACTCTTCCTAGTTTTTGGCTCATAGATATGAACCATATCCTCTTCACCTCTGAGGATTTCACCATACCTCAGCCACATTCTCAACAACTGTCACTGTCCTCTGGCCAACAATTTCTTGACTGGCCACTTCACCTTCTTCTTCATGGGCCACTCATACACCCAATGCACTTTTGCATCCTACTGCATTTTAAATGGAATATTCTCCATTTATTCTCTTACCTCATTGAGTTCTTTGTCCATCTCATCCTTGCTTTTCTGCTGGTGGTATTTTCCTTGACCACTCCTTTGGCCTTTAGTAGCCATCCTCCTCTTTCTCCACCTGCCCTCCTGAAAAGTCTGTTGTTCACTCTGCAATTGAGAGAATTCCCAGCTTCTCCATTTTCCTTTGCCTACGATCTGCAGACAAATTCTAAGCTCTGATACCACTTTGATGCATACCCCCCCTACATTTGCAAGGTCCGCTGACCTCCCGGTCAAGGATTGTTCTTAAATTCCTTGAGCTAAATTAGCTCTTCGATTCCATACTGGAATCCCACAAACAAATCCACAGGTCCTTTGTAAAACTTGGCCTGCGCAAACAAGCACTAGGTGCAATATTCCACTCCATGTGACCATTGGAGTGACCACAACCTTAACCCCTTAAGGCACGTCGAGTTTCACGATGTCGGGACTTTCATTGCAAGGAATCCTGACTCCTCTGATTCCCAATATCTCGAAATGGGATAATGATTCCTAGCTCTTCCCTTAAGTCCTTCACTGATGTGACCCTCGGTTGTGACCTGGGGCCCAACTTTCCAGTGCGTCGAGATTTCGCATGTCGAGGATTCTTGATGTAGCTTTTATCCCTTCTCCCGATGTCTAAACTCCCGATGCTTCAGATCAACGGTCCTAATTCCTCCACGATATGACAGTTCAGATCACGTCGGGATTTTGCATATCGCGATTTTCGAGTTACAACTTCCTCGATGCTCCCGACTTCCAAAATGTCGATATTTCAGAGCACAAATCAATGGCTCAAATCCTTTGAGATCTGTGACCCTTATCAAATTGCGAACTCGGGCCTTGTGAGTTCCCACGATTCTCCCCTTTGACTTCTCCAATGTGTGATTCAGTGAAAATCTAATCGCTCGCCATGCGTCCCTTTCGATGGACGATTCTGATGATTTCGAGACTTCGCGCTTCGCGAAGTTGAAAGAATTATCACCTACGATATTTTGATCCCCGAAATGTCAATATTCTCCATAGACAATCAACGGTCCACACTTTCTCATTGATCAATGACTGTGATCTTTTCACGAGTTCACGCTTCATGAACACTCACAAGTCTTCCCTTTGGCCTTTCCCTCCTGCGAGTCAGCGAAATGATGATATATTTCCACATGTCCCCTTTTGATGGACGGTCATGTTGGAAGGGCTTGCAGTTTGCACAGGGCAGTTTACACAGTAGGGTAGTTTGCACAGTTTGCACAGGATAGTTTACACAACAGGGCAGTTTGCACAGTTTGCATAGGGCAGTTTGCACATTCTGCACAGGGCAGTTTACACAGTAGGGAAGTTTGCACAGTTTGCATAGGGATTGGTTTTCTCATTAATGTCAAACTTTAAAATGCCAAAGGGGGAGTTTGTTGGTCAGTTTGCACAGGCACCGTGGATCAGTTTTCACAGGCACGATGGTTCCTAATTTGGATATCATCATGTCTCTCGACATACCGAAACCACGACTTAATCTCCATTTCGGAGTTTCGGATACCGGGAGTTGGAGGTGTCAAGGACACTCATGACAAGAATGATGAAATCATGAAATGCAAAACCACGACTTAATCTCCATTTCAGAGTTTCAGATACCGAGAGTTGGAGGTGTCAAGGACACTCATGACAAGAATGATGAAATCGTGAAATGCGAAAGATCAGAGCATGTCAAAGACTCCATTTCGGAGTTTCGTAGACCGGGAAATGAAAGATCAAAGGAAATTTAACCTTTGAAGTAGTGAACCTCGAAATCCCGAAATAAACACATCAACAAACCATGTCAGCAAACCACGTCAGCTAAGGACACGTGGCACAATTAGGCAATGACAAGTGTCAAGTTGATTCAACATTTCAGGCACATGTAAGTCACGAATCAGAGTGACACGTGGCAGTTATTCGACATGTGTCAATCCACGTGTGACATCAATAGGTTTACGTCACATCAGAACTTTCTATTTTGGGGTTTTACATAGCAAGCAGAAACTCCACCATCACGAAGTCTCGAACTCCGAAATGCCGAAAGGGACTATTGTGAGTCTCGAAAACCCGAAAGGAAAAAATCCACAATCCCGTCAAACATCCATCTCAGTGGGTTATGTGAACCATCCGATCACTTCAGAGATTTTGTGATCATGAATTTTATAATGTTGGAGTCACGATGACTCGAAGGGAAAAACGTCGAAATCCCGTCAGCCGTTCGATTAAGAAAAGAAGGGATCAAATTATGAAGTTTTGTGGACCGTTGATCTGGCTCCATTTCGGGGATTGCGACTTGGAGTGTCGAAACTCCTCACCATAGGAATGACGAAATGCCGAAATACCGAAATGCGAAATGGAGAAATCAGTGCGAGACCCTGTGCTTGTAATCCAATGTTGTTGGATACTTGGAAATCTGATCGAAGAGCTACTGTTTCTCTTCACGATTAATTGTTCAATTACGATTCAATTAACAGAACCGAATCATGGTTCTTGGACGGTTGGCATTTCAGTTGCCGAAGCGTTGTTCTAGGGATTTGAGGGGTAACCGAAGGGGTGGTAGAAGATAAAAAGAAACACGCTGTGACTATGTGGAGTTGGTGCATATGGAATTAATGGTACAGTCGTAGCTCTAATGTAAAATTCATTTCTGTAAATGAATATAAAACCTAAATAAAATCATACAGGGACAATGAGAAGAAATGATGAAGATATAACAGAGATCAAGGGGAGAAGAATGGATTTTGATATGATTATATAAACAGAGAGGACTTGAATGATGAATCCTTTTCCAGAGAAGATAAAGAGTTGGTTTGCAGGTTCTTAGTGACAAAGAAGGATTCCAGGGTGTTAGGGAGGAGCAAGGGGAGACTGTAAAATTCTCTTGTACAAGTTGGTGCTTGTACATCTGGGAGTTGTAGCTTCCATTCAATAGGTGCTGAAGAAACAGAGGTAGAAGCCTCATCTGGGTTGTAGCTCAGATAAAATAAGAATTTAAAGAGGAGTTGGAGCTTGCCTTTCATTCATAAGAAGAAGAGGTTTTTCCCTTTTGGGTTTCCTCATGAAAAAACATTATGTCACTGTTTCATTTATGTGATTTTATATTTATTGGTTAAAAGTATTACTGCAAGTTAAATGCTAAAGGCATGATTTATTGATTAATAAGTAATCTTCTTATAAAATGAAAGAATTTTTATACCACTGATTCACCCCCCCCTCTCAGTTGACTTATCATGTACAACAATTGGTATAAGAGTAGGTTACTTCAAGATATCAGTTTAACCACTGGAATTTTTTGATCATTCATAATGGATAAGAAGTTAGAATTTACAAAACATGGATTGCCTTTGTTTGATGGTCATAATTATGCTTTTTGGAGTATCAGGATGAAGTTGTTTTTACAAACTCAAGGAGTAGATATCTGGCAGGCTTTACTAAATGAATATAAAGTCCCAACAACCATTCCAATAGATGCTACATGTAAGAGACTCTATGAGAGTAATTCCAAAGCTATGTATGCAATACTAGGAGGTCTAGCAGGGTCAAAATTTATTAAAGTTATGCATTGTGCATCAACAAAATAAATATGGGATAAATTGAAAAATGTATATGAAGGAGACACTAAGGTAAAGAGTACCCCATGGGGTACTTTCGCATATCGTGTCATGCCTTTTGGCTTAAAGAATGCCGACGCAACTTTCCAGCGGGCCATGACATACATATTTCACGATCTGGCTGAAATCATCCTCGCCTACTTAGACGACCTCACAACTCGATCTAAGAAACGCACCCAGCATCTCGATGATTTACGAATCATCTTTCAATGATGCCGCCAGTACAACATCCACTTGAATCCCCTCAAGTGCGTGTTCTGTGTCACCGCAGGGCGCCTCCTTGGTTTTATCGTCTCACAAAGCGGTATCACCATGGACCCCCTCAAAGTCAAAGCCACCACCGAGATTCCAGCTCCTCGGAATATACAACAACTTCAGAGGGAAGGGCTGTGACTAGTTCGGCGAGAATGAGGGCCTTCTTACTCTTTGGTGTTGAGAACTCGAGGTCGTACTCCTGAAGGATAACGATCCATTGAGAAAATTTGTTGTTAACTTGGCGACGACTGAGCAAATATTGCATAGGATTGGAATCTGCAATGACCTTGGTGGTGCGAAGCAGGATATAATGGCGCAGTTTCTGAACTGCAAGGACAACTGCAAGAGCAAGTTTCTCTTCATGTTTGTACTTCAGGGGAGGCCCAGAGAGGTTCTTACTAACGTAGTAAATGACGTGTTCACGATTGTCATCTCCGAGCTGGACGAGGACACCGGCTACTGATACAGCTGATGCTGATATGTAGAGGATGTAGTCGCGACTGTAATCCGGTGCACTAATCAAAGGTGCATTGGAAAGTGTTGTTTTAAGATCGTCAAACGATTGTTGGGCATAGTCATCCCAATGAAAAGGGATG
>JZKD02S1142392.1:113172-125047 GCA_000966675.3 Picea glauca | reverse complement strand
CCCATATGAAGGCTTGAAGCCCCCAAGGTCAAAGAAGTCAAAGTGCTTGAAAAGAAGAAATCATTATTTAAATGATAAAGTAAAGTGACAAAATCAAGATGGATTATTTAAATAAAAAAGAGAAGTGACAAAATCAATAAGGAATATTTAAATGATAAAGTATTGGAGAACTTTCTATTCATGGAAAGTGGTTAACCCTAAAATATGAAAATAGATTAAGTGACCTAGAAATGGGTTAAGTAACCTAAAAATGAGTTAAGTGACCTAGAAGATGAAAGTATAAATAAGATACCTATGGTCTCTTGTATATCATCCTTTTTGTGGATCAATGGAGAGCTTCTTGTGAATATCTTTTGGAGTATTGATGGTGAGCTTCTTGTGAGAGAATCTTATTGGTGTGGATCTCTTGAGAATGATTGAAGATCTATTCTGAGGAGGAGAGCAAGAGGAGGATCTCATGGACGCATCAAAGTTTCGGCAATATCGGAGATCTTGTCGACAAAATTCTCAAAACTTCAGAAACCCTAGTTTCTGATGCATATGCCGGTTGTCTGTGTATAGGGTGAATATTCATTGAGGCATACACGGGCTGGTTGTGTATAGGGTGAGTATGTACATGGGTTGTTTGAAGACAAGGAGCATATGGTGGACATAATGGTGAAGTCTTGTGCTTGAGTTGGTGCCAAGCTCTTGGATGATGAGACAGGTTCCAGATCTGCATTCTATGGCCTCAGATCTATCACTGAGACAATGGTATGATTACATTATTGTCTTTATGAATACTATTGTTTGATGTGATGGGAATGATTAGGGAATTCTTGGTATGAATTCTATGATGTGGTTCAGTTTGGTTGATTTGGTTGGTGGAGTGATCAGTACTCTTGTGATTCAGTGGTTACATGATTTCTATGGTATACTAGATGCTTATACATGTTTGAGATAGCATTCATATTGATCTATTGTGGAGAATGAGAAAGATATTGGAGAGCTTGGAGATGTTGTGACTATATGTGGGTCAGTTTGGACAGTGGAAGACAAAAGATAAAGTGATTGCAGGTTGCAGAGGATCTAAGCATGTGAAGCAAAGAAAAACCCTAGTTTCTTAGAAGCATACACATGTTGCATTATACACTGGCTGCGTGCACACGCAGGCTGTAGTGATCTAGGGCACACGCACACGTGGGCTGCACTACTGACAGGTCACGTACCTGTTGAAAGATTGATATCTGTTGAGGATTGTTGCCTCATCTCAGTTGGTGCTGAGGTTGTAAGATGAGTTTTGCATTATAGAGATGGCTCTTGTAGAGTTGTACTCTATTCAGTTGTTGCTGATAAAACCCTGGATTGTTGTCCATAATAAAATAAAAATTGTACATACATCTTGTGTTCTTTGTGTTCCTTGTGGCGATGAATTATTGATGATATGTGTTTTTGATATATGTTGTTGATATATGTTCACATCTAACTAGTTATAAATGATAGCAATGGGTAATGAATAAAAATTGAATGTTAACTAAGGAGTTTTATGTAAAGAGGGAATTTTTGGGAAAAAGAGCCCCACACTTCTTCACCCCCCCCCCCTCTAAGTGTGGTAAGTGTGTCCAACAAAATCGATGACCAAGATTAAAATGGGGGTTGTGAAAGGGATCAGATCGACAGTCCATATCAATGAGAGAAAAGTCAAAATATTTTCTAAGTGTTAAATTTCAGCAAGAGAAATCATCGACAACAGATGGACGAATAAGTCAAAATGTTGAAGATTTTGTGTCAGACATAAGACATCTCTGACCATCGATGACCGATTTTCAGGGGTTGACCAAATCCGACAAAGTATTTTCAATCACCAACAAACAATGTCGATGATTGATGGCTCAATGGTTGGGGGTCGACCGATTTTGGTGAAACATTTGAATCAAGCTAGAGAAGTCATGCATGTTTGATGTGTTGATGGTTCAATGTCGACCGAAGTCAGCGAGGTGTTTGATTTTTTCAAGAGAATCGATCGATGGATGATGGGGGAAAGAGGATGATGATGTCATCATCCATGTTTCATTCCACGTCACCCAAGTTGACACTTTAGGATATTGTGTCATTCCACGTCAACACCCACATAATATGCCACATTAGCCAACATAAGTGGTCGATGGCCAATGGTCAAGTCCACCGAATTAGGAAAGTATATTTGACAACCACTAAATCATTGATCGTCGATAGGCTGATGGTCGTGAATCGACTGAAATTGTTGGGAGTTCCATTCATCAATGAAGGTCACCAATGGTCGACGACCCATGACTAGCTTGACCGGTTTGGAGTTGTGTACAAGTCGGTCATTGGGGAGTTGAGTTGATGGCCGACAGTCGGGTTGACAATTTGGGGAAGTATTGTGTGTACCAAAGGAGAATGTTGGTCGTCAATGGCTGATACATATTAGATCAATGGTTCATATTTATTTTGACCTGAGATCGATGAAACAGATTGCACATATGAAAAATTGTTCCATAGTTTAAAAAACATAAAAACTAAGATTGGAGAGTTTTTCATATTTTAGCCATAACTAAAGAAAATTACAATGGTTTTGGATGAAAATTATGGGGTTTTTTCCACACAAAGGAGGTATACAAAAGTGACAAAGAAGGCCCGTGTCCATTTTTTCTTGAATTTGGCATAAATTAAAAAATATGGGTTTTTAAAGATCTGGGTCCAGATCATTGACATAAGTCCAAATTAAAATGAAACTATTGGGGAAAGCCTAAAAAGTAGACAAAAAAATAACCCACGAAGGAACTGAATAAATCCTATAGGGATTGGAATGGGGACACTAAAATAGGCCAAAATCCACTATTATGGGTGACTTTTTGGGGCTTTTTGAGATTTTTGGAGAAGGAAAAGTGACCCTAGATCACAAAACTGGAAAATTGTATTTAGTACACTTTTTATACACGCATCAAGACAAACAACTTTGGTCTAGGGATTTTTTTCCATAAATTCACATATTGAGAGTGTTCTTCCTGAGATTAAAATTAAGGCTCAAAGAGTAATGTCACGCATCAGGGAAGTTTTAAAAAGAGAATGTTTTTAAATATTCCTTTTTCTACCTTTAGTTATAAGAGAAAAGCTCCTTAAATGAAAACAACAATAAGGAAACACAGAGGTTGTATTTCGTGTATGAGTCACAATTGTAATATCATATGGTGTGGGAAGAATTTACAAATTTGTTAAACAAAGTAAGGCATCAATTGCTGAAGAATATCACCTTGTTGCAGTCGAAGAAAATAGATAGTGCACCCTTGAAAAAAGTAAAAAATACAGTAATTCACATATCTTGCAAGTCTTGTTTTACTCACAGTAAACACAGAGGAAAAAATGTTCACTTAACAAATTACTGATATAATACAATTACAGTAGTTGTGATACTAAATTGCAGTCAAACATCTATCAAGGAAATGCATAGAAAAATATTGAAATATGGAAATACAAGAGAAACACATAACCCAAACTGGACAAAATTTGGAATCTTTGTCTGCAGTTGTATTAATACTCAAAGGAGAGTTTTCTCTATTACATATGGCAAGAAGCAACCCTTGATAGATATTGAATCTATGTATTTATACAAATTGTCACAACTCAAAACGAGTGGACTTATTATAATTAAATATACCAAAGATAAGAAAACAATGCATAGAGAATTATGAGCTTCATTAGAAATCTCTTATATCTCTTCATCTGTTTGCAGAAACGCTTCCTTTCCTTATTCATTTAGGCCAGAGATATTTGTCGTCTGGTCTTCCTAATGATTCGAAAAAATATCTTAGTCGGTGTAGTCCTGTTTCCATCTGTCTCTCCAGCCACGTTCAGTAATGCAATGACATTTTCTTACCTTCTCACAACTGTGCTTGTTTTTCCTTGCTCTATGTATTGGTTGCATCTATTTAAAAATTCTACCACCAACCTAGACGGATCCATATTTTCATTTACCTCAAAGGGTACCATGCTATCTTGACTGGTAGCCAAGGTGGCGGGCTGCCTATGAGTGAGTATTGATGTCAGTATTGTGTTCCAGAGGCGGAAAGAAGCAAAGGAAAGGTGGCCATTTGGGGGGTCCAGGATTTGACCCTTTGCACCATCTTGTTCACCATTTCTCGTATGGTTTGGAGCGCTGCTCCACACATGGCTCTCCAGATCTATTTTCAGTATGCCATAGAGTGTACCGAGCCTCGAGTATTTAACCAGTCAGACACAGTCCTTCGTGGCATAAAGAGGTAGTTGACAAAATGCAGGAAAGGCGACCTGAAGCAATTCAGGTACGGATCACTTTTGGTGTCCTTCTTTCTTGAGAGGGTTCCCTTGTTGAGGTTGCAGGTTGAGTGGGTTTTACCGGCTCCACAGGATCCGAGGATGTTGAGGTGGTGCAACCTCATGGCCCGACATGTAGCTGGGCCAATCATCAAATATAACGATTCATTCTTTGACTGGTTGTGGCCACAGATGTTGATGGTCGACGATTATGCCTATGTTGGGTTGGATTTTCGAGGGGATTCGTATTTGGCCCTACCTGAGGACGCTCAGTGGGGAGATCTAGGTAAGAAGTACACATTTTTTTCTTTTAAATGTTTTTGTGAGTTTTATCATATGCAATGTTTTTATGTTTGTCCAAGGTCTAATTACAAAAACTCTTTTTTATGACACAGACATGGGGCCTTATCAACGTCCGGGTACCTCTCCTATTCAACAATGAGGAGAGGTGGCTCCAGTGCCACGATGGGATGTTGAAGATTATGAGGCAATGGAGAAAAACTTAGAGGGGTTGACTGCTGACATTCCAGACATGCCTATCGGAGAGGTCCCTTGACGTTATCAACGCCATACGGTGGGTGTGTTAGAGTCTATTGGCTGACTGCTTCGTAGGGTTGCCCGAGAAGTCGTGTGTTATCGTGAGCGTCACCCATGACACTACTTTGTAGAAGCTATGAGCTTTAGATTTTGAAATTTTGGTCCTTGGAAAAAACTTTTTTGTAAAAAACATTTTGATCGTTATATACATATATACGGATTCTATCGGATTATCTTGTGTTATGTGATTGGTTTATAAATGGCCCAAATGTTTGTCTAATACATAGTTAGCTAATGCATCAGTTAATGTATTTAGACATCTAGGAATATGCTGATACTCAATATAATCAAAATAACGTTCCAAGAGGTGTATCCGTGAATATACCCGTAATAAAGTAGGACTTCAAATAACATAGACATTACTTAACTGTAGTACTGCTAACTGCGAATCGAGTCGTACAACCAAGTGACGGATACCGAGCGAGATAGCATCAATCAACAATTCTATAACAACGCTATACTCTGCAATATTGTTGGTCGCACGACTAAGACACACACCTCGTAGAGTGATAAGTTCATTTGTAGGGGTGTAAATTGCCCAAGCAGCATAAGCAAGGTTCTGAGTACTACGGCTAGCGCCATCAGCGAAGCCAATGTGGGGTAGCGAAGACTCCGACATCTGGAAACCAAACACAATGCAACATAAGGGTAGATACCAGATAACAAAAAAAAATACTACAGTAACACACAAGAAGTATGATACAACAAAATACAATTACTCATGCACAGGTGATCTTAGGCATAGTACTTCTTTAAGTACAACCCATTTCTGGGTTCACTCAAAGGGATACCATCGTAATATACTAACTCGTAAGATCCTTTCTCCAGTACTCATCTAACGATGTAAGGACCTTGCCACATGGCTTCAAATTTCCCAGCTCCTAGCATATCCCGATCTTGTTCGTAAAGGAGAACCAGATCTCATTTGGAGAAAACGTGAGGCTTGACATGTTTGTCGTATTGGGCCTTGAGACGTTTCTTCTGGGATTCTATGACTAGGGTAGTGTCGCGTTGAGTTTCGTCTAATCACATGAGATACAACAAATGTTCTTCTTTGGCAGAAGTGTTTGGTAGGAGTTCGACGGCTAGTTTTAGGGAGGGTATCTCACATTCAATTGGCAGGATGGCTTCTAGACCATAGACTAACCGGAATGGTGTAAACCCGGTAGAAGACTTAACGGATGTTCGGTAAGCCCACAATGCTGAAAACAACATTGTGTGGCAACTCATTTTGTGAATCCCTATCATTCGTCGAAGCAGGGTTATGAGAACTTTTTTAATTGCTTCGACTTGGCCATTGGCTTGTGGGTAATAGGGCGTTGAGTTTTCATGGCGAAGACCCAACTTTTCAGTGAGTTCGGACATCATGAAGTTTCTAAAGTGGCTACCGTGATCGGTGATGATATCCCGAGGAACACCAAAACGAGCTATGATGTGATTGAATATGAATAATGTTGTAGTCTTTCCGGTGTTGTCAAATGTCGGCATCGCCTTGGCCCATTTCATAAAATAGTCTATGGCTACAATAATGTATCCATGCCCCCTAGCCGAGTGAGGGTGACATGTCATGAAATTGATACCCCATTTCACAAAAGGACCGACGGAGACCACAGAGTGAAGAGGAGCGGGATGTGATCGTATTTTATGGTTGTAGGTCTGGCAAGCGTGGCATTTTTGGACGACAATTATACAATCGTTAAATAAAGAGGGCCAAAAATACCCAACTCGCAAGATCTTCTGGGCAGTGGAATACCTAGACATGTGACCACAACAGGCTCCATAATGGTAGTCATTTAGGGATTTCTTGGCTTCATCAAACGTGAGGCAGTGTCGAAAAACTGAGTCAATCCCACGATGATAAAGAGTATCACCGAGGATAATATACTGACGGGCTTGGTAGCGTATTCGGCGGTGGTCAGTACTAGACAAATTGGGCCAAAAAGTCTGGGTTTGGAGATATATGATGATATCTCCGTACCAAAGATCATCATAACTAATCAGGAAAAGAGAGTCATCATGTAATGAATCAGCTGCTATCTTTTCCATCTCAAAGTAGGGAAATTCACATATCAACTCGGAAAACACTAAGGATTTCTTGGACTTAGCGCGTTCGAATTCCAAGTCAAACTCTTGGAGTATCATGATCCATTTGGAGTATTTTTCCCCTAGTAGTTGACGTGTGAGAATGTGTTGCATAGGGTTGCAGTTAGAAATTATCGTAGTCTTGCGAGAGAGGATATAGTGCCAGAATCGTTGAACTGCTTGGACGGCTGCCAAGGCCAGTTTTTTGACATGTAAATACTTGGTTTCGGTAGGCGTTAGACTTCGACTCAAGTAATAGATGACATGTTCGTCATGAGAATCATCCTCCTGGATGAGAACCATAGCGATGGTGTAATCCGAGGCTACGAGGTAGAGGAAGTAATCACAACTGTAATCAGGGGGAAAGAGAAGCGGAGCACGTGTCAGGGACAGTTTTAGAGCTTCAAAAGCTTTGTTTGCTATGGTATCCCATATGAACTCAGACCCCTTTTTGAGTAGTCACGTAAATCCAAGAGTTATCTCGGCATAGTTCGGGATGAAACGGCGAAGATAATTTTCTTTCCATTGCAAACTTTGTAACTGGCGAAGTGTAGAAGGAGGAGGGAGATTGAGAATTGCCTCAACCTTCAAAGGGTCTACTCGGATCCCTTTAAGTGAAACGATAAAGCCTAGAAGTCGGCCAGATTCTACGCAGAAAACACATTTGTGAGGATTCAAACGTATATGGTAAAACTAACATCGGAGGAAAATGGCTTGGAGGTGTATTGGATGATCGACCCGACACATGGAATGAGCGGGTAATTCGTCAAGATATGGCTGGATGATGTTCTTGATATCATGGAAGGCATAAGACATAGCATGCTGAAAGGTTGCGCTAGCGTTTTTTAGACCGAAAGGAAGTTTACGATAGGAAAGAGTGCCCCAAGGACAAATAAAAGCGGTTTTGTGTTGGTCCTCGGGAACAATATTGATTTGATTATACTTGGAGAAACCATCCATCAGGGAGAATATTTCACTTCCGACACAATCTTCGACAATTTGGTCGACGAAGGGGTTAGGAAATTTGTCTTTAGAACATGCTTTGTTAATATCCCTATAATCAACGCACACGCAGATTGTGCCATGTTTCTTGTTGATCGAGACAAGATTGGAGACCCAGTCAGTGAGATTCATCAGGTAAATAAAGTTGGCTTTGAGAATTTTCTCAACTTCAAGCTTGATAGCGGCCGCTTTACATGGGTGGAACGGACAAAGGCGTTTCCGAATGGGTTTAGCGTCCGGGTATGTCTTAATCTCATGTATCACAATGTCAGGGTCAATACCTAGCATTTATTCATAGCTCCAAGAGAAGACGTCACGAAATTATTTGAAAAGTGACTTGTAGGTGACGATTTCGTCAGGGGAACACGAAGCTCCGATATGCACATTTTCGACAATTCCAGGTTTTATGGATATGTCGAGGGGAATGGTGGGTGAGATATTTCTTAAGTTCCCTTCGAAAAACACATTGTGTGTGGACTCGAGAATGGTCGAAATGATGACAACGGTCAACGGGGTCAAGATCCATTGGTAGCTCTCAATGGTGTGTTGTTCCAGGAAGAGGATGGAACAATGATGTCCATCGTCCAAGGGGGTGTCTTCCATAATAGACATAATCATCTCGTCCATGGGAAAAATGACACGGAAAGGATCTGGAGATAAATCACCAAGAGAGGGGGTAGAATGGGTTGCCGATTGAATGGCCTGATAGGCGGACTCAACCAGACTCAAAGGAATTTCGTCGCCGTAATGGATATGATCGTTGGGGTTGGGTACCATCCATGGGTTGTGAGACTTAGGGGTTCCATGAATAGAGGTGGATATCATGTTGATTGAAGCGACAAATGGATGTGGAACATCGGGTGGTGGGATGGGGAAGGTACCCATTAACGAGGAGTCTTTGAGAAGATCGACACCTACGTTCTCGTATCAGGGGGGGTTTTGGCAATGAATGATACGTTGCCAGTATGCGTATCCGAGTTAAAGAAGGCTAATTGGTTGATGGTAATTACCTTTCCTTGATGTGGGAAACGTACAACACGAAAAAGAGTTGACACAACTGTGCACATGGAATCAATCCAGCTACGGACAAGAAGGAGGTTGTAATCGAGAGGAGCGTCAAAGACTTCCACTTCAACTTGGACCGTTTTGCCTTCTAACATGATTGGTAGCGAAGGGAGGACACCGTAAGGCTTAAAAATAGATCCATTAAAGGCTTTGAGTGTGTTATGGGATTCATTCAAAGAGGGAGAGCTGATGGATTTCCAGTAGGTAATAGACACGACGCACGTCGAGGCACCCTCGTCGATAACAGTTCTACAAATGTTTTTGTCGGAGATAATCACTTGTATTTGGAATGCGAGTTGAGGGGGTAACCTTGGAATGTGATCTTCCAAGTCAAAAATTATTAAATTCATATCCGTAGGGTCGATTCCACCGATAGCTTTCAACAGTGCCTTCTGTTGTATGGGACAACTTTGAAGGACTTTGGGAGCTGACATCGCGGATGGTGCTTGGGCCAGATCTTCAACAATGTTGTAGTTCTGGGAAGAATGGGCATGAGGATTGAAGGTCGATTTTCGAATGACGCCCTTTGGAGGAGGGCGAAGGACTGTGTCGAGGCTCGGTCATTCGAGATGAAGAGGACCGTTGGTGGGTGGAGTCATGGGAGATGGTTGGACCAATGAAGGAGGTATAACATCAACCTTCTCTTTAGAGGAAGAATAATCTTTAGCTCGAGTGGTAAGTGTTATGTCATTTTGCTTTGAATCACCTGTACACATTAAGACATAGGATGTATTAGAGGGGGAGGGTTGGTTGTGAAATACCAATTGGGCCTGTTGTTGAGAAGGGAAGGGTTGTGAAAATACGTCCAGAGTGGGCGGTTTCGTGGTTCCTTGAAGGAACTTAGTAACCTCGATGCGTCGTGGACAATCCTTAGTGTAGTGATCATCACCACAGATAAGACAAGGGTATCGAGGTTTGCGCTTATCCCTATCGTCAACAGGTGGTTTTTTGGTTCTCTCTACTTGTGAAGTATTTTTGTCCTCCTTATTCTTACCCTTTCCCTTTCTGGATTTGTTTTTACCAGCGGGGGTATATTGGACAACATTTACCTCAGAAGTCTTGTCAGTGGGAGGGGTAGGAGACGAAGCATTTTGAACATTAGAATAAATTGGTTTGGGGTTGTTGCTAGAGGTTTGGGGGAAATGTGGTTGGGCATGCAAAGTGAAAATCACACCGTCGGTTGCATGAGAAGCAACAGGAGTAGTTGAAGTGGCGGACGTAGAAGGACGAGGCACATCAGGGAGTAAGTCGTAAAGAGTGCCCATTTGTGAGTAAATGAGGTCAAGGTATTGAGCATGACTAATGGCCCGTTCTTCTGTGAAAACTCCACCCATGGAGATGTCACGACTAATGTTGTTCATGAATGATTTCGTGAACCACTCTGCCAACAACTGATCGGGAAGTTCGAGTTTGATGAGACGTCGTCTTTGTCGCCACTCATGAATGTGATCGGATATATGAGTGGCTTTGTTTTGTTTGAAAGAACTCAAAATCTCGGTCCCTGTTTCATAACAGATCGCTAATTGGTAGTGGGTGAAGAAATCCATAGCCAGGGTGTTGAAGTCGACGAACAAACCTCATGGTAATTCTATATACCACTTCGCGGTAGAACCCGTGAGAGTTAATTGAAAAATGCGTAAATGAATAGAGTCATCCATCAAGGAGTTGGATGAGCACCAAAGGTGAAAATTCATTACGTGATTGTTCAGGTCCTCTCCCACTTTGCCATCGAATTTAGGGATGTCAGATGGTAGTTTGTGTTATAAAAATAGGACCGTGGAGCAATAAAATAAAACAAATGTGGAAACAAAACACAGAAGATACACAATACAAGAGAGACACAGATTTACGTGGTTCACCCAGTGTGGGATACGTCCACCAAAGAAATTGATAGGTCCTTCCTTTATTATTATCCAACAAATGAAGGGATACAACCTACAACAAAATCCACTGTAACTTCCTCTTCTTTCTCTCACAGTCTCCTCTCTCAGAATACAATATTCGCAATCAACGATAGTCGCAATACATTTCCCTCATAAAAGAGGGTTGCCTTCTAGGGAAAAAAACCCTAACATAATCTCTACCATTAGATCTGTGACCTTATAATGAACGGTCCAAATTGACAATGAAATTACAATATACATTTACAAGGCAATTTTTCCTTTGGGGGATTCACCCCTGAACCCCCACTGGGGGCCCACTTGCCCCCAGACCCCACAGAGGGGGTACCCCCCCTCTGCACTCCCCCACGTGGAAGAGTGTACATACTTCTGGGGTGTAAATAATTCATGGGGTATAAACATGACTGAAAGTAAAAGACCTCTGAATCAGGGAGATAATCAGGCTCCACAACCAACAATCTCCCACTTGGAGACTGATCTCAACAACTCCACCAGTACTGTATATGCTGGACTCTGAACCTTCTTGGACCTGGAAAATTTTTCATCTTCATCTTCATTCTTGAATACCAACTGAAACTAAGCAGGAACTCAGTTTCTCCCTGGTTACTCCCTTTGTTAACATGTCTGCAAGATTCTGGCTAGTGTGTATCTTTTCCAACTTCAAATTTCCATCTTCCAGGATGGATCGTATGAAGTGGTACCTCAAATATATATTCTTAGTCTTCGAATGGAAGGTTGAGTTCTTTGCAAGGTGAATGGCACTCTAACTGTCACAGTACAACTTGTTTTTTTCCTTCTTCTTCCCCAATTCCTCCATAACCCTCTGTAACCAAATCATCTCTTTACTAGCCTCTGTAGAAGCAACATACTCTGCCTCTATTGTTGAAAGTGCAACAACCTTTTGCAGTTTCAAAATCCAACTTACTGTTGTTCCA
>JZKD02S1142392.1:94208-109752 GCA_000966675.3 Picea glauca | reverse complement strand
GTGTGGGCTACGTCCACCAGAGAAATTGCCAGGTCCTTCCTTTATTATTATCCAACAAATGAAGGGATACAACCTACAACAAAACCCGCTGTAACTTCCTCTTCGTTCTCTCACATTCTCCTCTCTTAGAATACAATATTTGCAATCAACCATAGCCGCAATACATTTCCCTCATAAAAGAGGGTTGCCTTCTAGGGAAAAAAACCCTAACATAATCTCTACCGTTAGATCTGCGACCTTATAATGAACGATTCAGGTTGACAATGAAATTACAATATACATTTACAAGGAAATTTTTCCTTTGGGGGCTTTGCCCCCGAACCCCTGCTAGGGGTCCGCTTGCCCCCAGACCCCCCAGCCAGGGGGATAGCCCCCCCGGACCCTGCAGAGGGGGTACCCCCCCTCTGCACCCCCTGCGTGGGAGAGTGTACATACTTCTAGGGTGTAAATACTTAATGGGGTATAAAGACGGTTGAAAGTAAAAGACCTCTAAATCAGGAAGATAATCAGGATCCACAACCAACAATTTGGCTAGTATGGCGGGCCATTGGGGAGAGTGACAGATCAGATCATTTAAAATCCTCGACAGATCCGAGAGGTCCAAGGTGGCTAAAAAGGGTAACTGTCTATTCACATGCGTGTACTGGTGGCTTTGCGGAGGGAGTCCCGTCGACAGACCTGTGGGACCATAAGCAGTCTGCATATAATGTGAATATCTAGGAAGATTCGATGGTTGTTGAGGAGGTAAGTAACTCATGGGATTGTATCCTTGAATAGGGGCGCGGGGTTGAGAATTCGATCCCAAAATAAGATTAGACGTACCTAGATATGGTTGGCCTATACCGGGAGGTATAACGGATGTAGCTAGAGGCTGTTGCCCCCCAGTCAATTGAGGATTATGTTGTATCAGATGATTCCAATACTGGGCCAAGGATGGAGGTATGTTCTGTCCATAGGGTGGGGTTGGTGGGGGTTGTCCTCCAATTGGGGGTTGTGTTCCAATCGGGGGTTGTGTTCCAATTGGGATTTGCCCTGCAAGGGGGGGTTGAGTCAAGCCTCCTTGGTGAAATTGTCCACCAACAGGAATCTGGTAATTTGGTGTGAATGACGGAATGGTGCCACTAGGATCAACGCCTCTGATGGAGGATGGAAAAGGTCCTCTTAAAGGGGGGGGAGGAAGTTTCGGAATGAAACCAGGAGGAGAGTGCCCAGAAGAAGAGGGACCACCAGGAGTTTCGTATGTGATTTGCATAGGAACGAGAACAGAGGCATTCAACGCACGGTATCTGGGTGGAAGAGTCAGGGTGACTCTAGGTGAAAGTGGTGTGTCAATAGGGTCTTGGCTAGCCGTGGTAATCCCGTTGTGAAGACTCATAGTATCTGTGTAATGGACCATTTGTAAAGGGAGAGTCAAGATGTGGTCAACTTGCGGAGTTTCTGTACCAGGAAAATAATAAGAAGTAGTAAAAGGTATTGCATCTGGGTCAAAGGTTTCGGGGAACGCAGGTGAGACGGTGATATCAACGCCCACTCCTGAACCAAAGAGATCCCATCTAAAAATTCCAGTAGTCCAAAAAGGATCTTGGCCCTCAGGTTCTAGAAAAGGTCCAGTCGGTGATCCAGAAGACAAAACAACTAAGTCTCCGGAATAATTCACTCACATAATACATCTCTCACAGTCGGGATGAAGTCGAAAGTCCTCTCAAGAATTGGTAATTTGGAACCGTTCTAGAGAGTCAGTTCTTTCCACTTGAGGAGTGGTGATGTCTTGGACTTCACTCTATTTAGGAGAGCCCTCCAGTGAGCTGGTAGGAAAGGGTTGAGAACCTTCCAGATTTTCTGGGGGTAAGCCCTGCATTCTACGTGAACAACGTAGAGGGTCAATTGTGAATGAATTAAAAACTTACAAAGAAAATTCTATGGTCAACTTGGGTAAACAAACAACATGCGCTAGTAAACAAAATCTAGGAAACAACACCAAGCAAACAAGACCTTCTAATTCCGAAGTCACTAGTTGGTGATGAAGTCCAACGTCGCAACAACGAGATGAGAAGGGGCTGGGATAGGGTGGAAAAGTTACGTTGACGACCTTCTTAACGGAATTACGCCCTAGTGCAAGCTCCCACACATAATCGTGGGTATACCCTCCAAGGAGCCCGAGTGAGTTTGGCCAATGTCAATTCCAGGTACCATGAAGACTTGCTCCTTCACAGTCACCTTGTGTAAGACCCTAAGAAGATAGGCCACTAAGGTTACCACCAACAACAATAAATCTTGGGGGGATAGTCGACAGTCCGATCCACACGCAAGGGCAGGGTATCTAGCTCGAAATCAACTTGAGAGGCTTCCACTCATCATTGTGGGTATACCTTCAAGTGACCCCCGTAATACATGCAATCTCTACACTGATATCAACAAATCCAGGTGAGTAACTCTGTCAATACCAATGCGACCTCGGGTTTGACCCTTGTGTGAGAAGGGCTTCCCAGGAAAAAATGTTGCAAATGGAATTTGACACTCCTTAACACAAGATGCTATTGTGTGTTTTGTGCTTTTGAGAGTGTATCTCTCTGCCTATTCCAAAGCTCTAGCCTAGCTAATGTTGGTGTAATAGAGTCCTAGAAAAGAGTTACTAGTTAATTTTTTTTTAAAAATTGTGCAATATTATTAAAGGTTGTTGTTACTCAAAGGAGACGGAAATGAAACCGATGTTGTGTGAGACTCTGACCCAACAATGCATAGATAGCAATGAAAGATATCAATTTTCGTTTGATGAATTCTATTTACAGGAGGGAAAGAGAAGTTTTCTGGAACAATCTTGAATTACGATATACAATCTTCTTTGAAATGCAATATCAACAAATCACGAACAATGCCAATTCTCTATTTGTTCTATTTCCACAATTGATTTCCAATATTTTCAAAATAAAAATTTCTTTTAAAAAGAAAAATGTTTTTTACTTTTTTAAAAAGAACCACACAATGGTGGTGGAACTAAGGAAAACCAATAACTAATGAAAAGCAATATACTAGAAACCCAAACCAATCTTTCAATGAAGACAAAAATGACAAGCAAACAAGGCTAGTCTTTTCAAATGCATGAGGGCAAAAGTTTTTTAAGCAATGGGTATTTGAGAAAGACAATAAATCCCAACTTTTAAACCGATCACCGGTTCCCAACCAAACAAGCACTCAGATTCCAGGATCAGAGATTATATCCTTGCTAAGAAAAGGTCAAGAGATAACAGTTGAGAAAAATGAACAAGAAGTGCTTTCAATTTCTGAAGACTAATCCTTCACAAAATCCAAAGTCAAGAAACAATCAATCAGTGGCCCAAGAAGTTCTCTTTAGACACACATACAAATCTGGGTATCTGGGCATACAAAAGACCTTAATCTCAAAAAATTTCAAAATGGGTTCGTAGGCAAGCAATAGCATACAGTGCGAGAATGGAGCATTCTCATAGGCTGGTCACAAGAAAAGTGCGATATGTTCGCACTGGACTGCACAGTAGGGTGCGAACTCCAGTAGTTCTTGCAGGCAATAAAAGGGTTCAGTGCGAGAATGTCTGAAACTAGGCAAAATTTGAAAAAAAGCCAAAAATTTTTAAGGGAATTTTGGACCCAGAGAGTCTGTCAGGGTCCCCTGAATATTCAGAGATTGATAGAAATGAAAAAAGGTAAGGCAAGAGAAAATGGCCAAGGAAAAACACCAAAAACCACTAAAAATGGGTTGCATCCCCAGTGGAGTCGCCAATTTTGTTATTGGACTAATCGGTAGGTGCATACACTAACAGATCTCCCTAGACCCACCTAGATCTAGAAAAAAACAGGACATGACACGACTCTTTCCCTAAGTTGTAATCATTGAATCTGCTAATAGGGAGGAATAAGTGACATACCTTTATATAGCTTCCCTAAGTCTTTGTTGTTCCTGCTTCGATTCGGTGCTCTCGTGAGGTCAATTCCAAGACAACACAAACCAACCAAAGTGAAGATCGCAAAATATATTCAATGTCAACTTATGCATATGATCAAGGAATTACACAATAAAGTAAGAATGAATTTATGGGAAAGGGACATGTCGTTGTATCATATTAATTGAAAGTAGAAGATACAACCTGATCGCCTTGATGTCGCAAGATTCCTTTCAGTGACCCTTGGTTCCAACACACACACTTTCTCTGTATTTGCATGAAGAAGATCCAAATCCTCTTGATAGACCAACTAGAGTCTCCAAGCTTCTTTCTAAGCAGGGTTCTTCACACAATTCCTTCACCAATTCTTCAATTAATCTTGCTTAACCTTTTCCATGAGAAACCCTTCAATATATAGGAAAAGGAGAGATGGTTACATGGATGAGGATAATCCCATCAAATCTGAGAAGTCAGTAAAATGACAACCATACGAATGCCAACTCATTTTCTAGAAGATTCCCTTCTAGAACCCTCGAGACCTCTTCTCTTTTCCAAGTTTAAAAATAGGTTCGCACCCTATGAATGGAGAAAACTATGAGAAGTTCACACCCTAGGTATAGGTGGCCTGCAAGAATGAGGGATTCTCACACCCTAGGTCATATGCAGTCTGCGAACTCACTTTGAAAATATGTTTTTGGAAGGAGACAAGATCCACTTTTTTCAGGCAAAAAGTCCTTGTTGGGAGCCTGAATACACCATTGTTAATACATCACCAGAGTGACCAAAATCATGTGTAACACTCACGGGAAGATGCTTTGCGAATTGAGTTATCCTAGAGGAACAATTGGAGGACCCGTGATTGTATGTGGAATAATGAGATGAATATCAATGAAGTTGTTGGTGAAACTATCCTAGATGGATAGTTCTTATCATGCCATTTCCGATGGTATGTGGAATGTCACATAACTCCTCACGGTTTGAGAGTTATGGCCTTATCAAGTTGGAGGACCCCCATATGAAGTCTTGAAGCCCCCAAGGTCAAATAAGTCAAAGTGCTTGAAAAGAAGAAATCATTATTTAAATGATAAAGTAAACTGACAAAATCAATATGGATTATTTAAATAATAAAGAGAAGTGACAAAATCAAGAAGGAATATTTAAATGATAAAGTATTGGAGAACTTTCTATTCATGGAAAGTGGTTAACCCTAAAATATGAAAATAGATTAAGTGACCTAGAAATGGGTTAAGTAACCTAAAAATGAGTTAAGTGACCTAGAAGATGAAAGTATAAATAAGATACCTATGGTCTCTTGTATATCATCCTTTTTGTGGATCAATGGAGAGCTTCTTGTGAATATCTTTTGGAGTATTGATGGCGAGCTTCTTGTGAGAGCATCTTATTGGTGTGGATATCTTGAGCATGATTGAATATCTATTATGAGGAAGAGAGCAAGAGGAGGATATCATGGATGCATCAAAGTTTCGGCAATATCTGAGATCTTGTTGGAAAAATTCTCAAAACTTCAGAAACCCTAGTTTTTGATGCATACGCTGGTTGTTTGTGTATACGGTGCATATACATTGAGGTATACGCGGGCTGGCTGTGTATAGGGTGAGTATGCACACGGGCTGTCTGAAGACATGGAGCGTATGGTGGATAGAATGGTGAAGACTTGTGCTTGAGTTGGTGCCAAGCTCTTGGATGATGAGACAGGTTCCAGATCTGCATTCTATGGCCTCCGATCTATCACTGAGACAATGGTATGATTACATTATTGTCTTTATGAATACTATTGTTTGATGTGATGGGAATGCTTAGGGAATTCTTGGTATGGCTTCTATGATGTGGTTCAAATTGGTTGATTTGGTTGATGGAGTGATCAGTACTCTTGTGATTCAGTGGTTACATGATTTCTATGGTGTACTAGATGCTTATACATGTTTGAGATAGCATTCATATTGATCTATTGTGGAGCATGAGAAAGCTATTGGAGAGCTTGGAGATGTTGTGACTGGATGTGGGTCAGTTTGGACAGTGGAAGATAGAAGATAAAGTGACTGTAGGTTGCAGAGGATCTAAGCATGTGAAGCAAAGAAAAACCCTAGTTTCTTAGAAGCATACACATGTTGCATTATACACTGGCCGCATGCACACACAGGCTGTAGTGATCCAGGGCACGCACACACGTGGGCTGCACTACTGACAGGTCATGTACCTGTTGACAGATTGATATCTGTTGAGGATTGTTGCCTCATCTTAGTTGGTGCTAAGGTTGTAATATGAGTCTTGCATTATAGAGATGGCTCTTGTAGAGTTGTACTCTATTCAGTTGTTGTTGATAAAACCCTGGATTGTTGTCCATAATAAAAATAAAAATTGTACATACATCTTGTGTTCTTTGTGTTCCTTGTGGTGATGACTTATTGATGATATGTGTTGTTGATATATGTTCACACCTAACTGGTTATAAATGATAGAAATGGGTAATGAATAAAAGTTGAATGTTAACTAAGGAGTTTTATGTAAAGAGGGAATTTTTGGGAAAAAGAGCCCCACACTCATTCACCCCCCGCCCCCCTCTAAGTGTGGTAAGTGTGTCCAACAAAATCGATGACAAAGATTAAATTGGGAGTTGTGAAAGGGATCAGATTGACAGTCCATATCAATGAGAGAAAAGTCAAAATATTTTCTAAGTGTTAAATTTCACTAAGAGAAATCATCGACAACAGATGGACGAATCAATCAAAATGTCGAATATTTTGTGTCGGACATAACACATCTTTGACCGTCGATGACCGATCGTCAGGGGTTGACCAAATCCGACAAAGTATTTTCAATCACCAACAAACATTGTCGATGATTGATGGCTCAATGGTTGGGGTTCGACCGATTTTGGTGAAACATTTGAATCAAGCTAGAGAAGTCATGTATGTCTGATGTGTCGATGGTTCGGTGTCGACCGAAGTCAGTGAGGTGTTTGATTTTTTCAAGAGAATTGATCGATGGCTGATGGGGGAAAGAGGATGATGACATCATCATCCATGTTTCATTCCATGTCACCCAAGTTGACACCTTAGGATATTGTGTCATTCCACGTCAACACCCACATATTATGACACATTAGCCAACATAAGTGGTCGATGGCCAATGGTCAAGTCCACCGATTTGAGAAAGAATATTCGACAACCACCGACGATCATTGATCGTCGTTGGGCTGATGGTCGGGAATCGACTGAAGTTGTTGGGAGTTCCATTCATCAACGAAGGTCACCAATGGTCGACGACCGATGACTAGCTCAACCGGTTTGGATTTGTGTACAAGTCGGTCGTTGGGGAGTTGAGTTGATGGCCGACAGTCGAGTCGACAGTTTGGGTAAGTATTGTGCATACCAAAGGAGAATTTTGGTCATCAATGGCCGATACATATTAGATCAATGGTTCATATTTATTCTGACCTGAGATCGATGACATAGATTGCACATATGCAAAATTGTTCCATAGTTTAAAAAACATAAAAACTAAGATTGGAGAGTTTTTCATATTTTGGCCATAACTAAATAAAATTACAACGGTTTTGGATGAAAATTATGGGGTTTTTTCCACACAAAGGAGGTATACAAAAGTGCCAAAGAAGGCCCTTGTCCAATTTTTCTTGAATTTTGCATAAATTGAAAAATATGGGTTTTTAAAGATCTGGGTCCAGATCATTGACATAAGTCCAAATTAAGATGAAACTATTGGAAAAAGCTTAAAAAGTAGACAAAAAAATAACCCACGAAGGAACTGAATAAATCCTATAGGGATTGGAATGGGGACACTAAAATAGGCCAAAATCCACTATTATGGGCGACTTTTTGGGGCTTTTTGAGATTTTTGGAGAAGGAAAAGTGAACCTAGATCACAAAACTGGAAAATTGTATTTAGTAAAATTTTTATACATGCATCAAGACAAACAACTTTGGTCTAGGGTTTTTTTTCCATAAATTCACATATTGAGAGTATTCTTCCCGAGATTAAAATTAAGGCTCAAAGAATAATGTCATGCATCGGGGATGTTTTAAAAAGAGAATGTTTTTAAATATTCCTTTTTCTACCTTTAGTTATAAGAGAAAAGCTCCTTAAATGAAAATAACAATAAGGCAACACAGAGGTTGTATTTCGTGTCTGAGTCACAATTGTAATATCATATGGTGTGGGGAGAATTTACAAAACTGTTTAACAAAGTAAGGCATCAATTGCTGAAGAATCGCATCTTGTTGCAGTCGAAGAAAATAGATAGTGCACCCTTAAAAAAAGTAAAAAATACAGTAATTCACATATCTTACAGGTCTTGTTTTACTCACAGTAAACACAGAGGAAAAAATGTTCACTTAACAAATTACTGATATAATACAATTACAGTAGTTGTGATAATAAATTGTAGTCAAACATCTATCAAGGAAATGCATAGAAAAATATTGAAATATGGAAATACAAGAGAAACACATAACCCAAACTGGACAAAATTTGGAATCTTTGTCTGCACTTGTATTAATACTCAAAGGAGAGTTTTCTCTATTACATCTAGAAAGAAGCAACCCTTGATAGATCTTGAATCTATGTATTTATACAAACTGTCACAACTCAACATGATTGGACTTCTTATAATTAAAAATAACAAAGATAAGAAAACAGTGCATAGAGAATTATGAGCTTCATTGGAAATCTCTTATATCTCTTCATCTGTTTGCAGAAACGCTTCCTTTCCTCATTCATTTAGGCCGGAGATATCTGTCGTCTGGTATTCCTAATGATTCGACATAATATCTTAGTCGGTGTAGTCCTATTTCCATCTGTCTCTCCAGCCACGTTCAGTAATGCAATGACATTTTCTTACCTTCTCACAACTGTGCTTGTTTTTCCTTGCTCTATGTATTGGTTGCATCTATTTAAAAATTCTACCACCAACATAGATGGATCAATAGTTTCATTTACCTCAAAAGTATATAATTTCCTTTCTACTTGAGGCATCTTCCCTTGTATCCTTTTTACCTCCTGATTTATGGCCTGGGACTATGAACTAGAGTTCATTAGCCACTCATTTATCTTAAGGAGGTCAATCTGGCTCATTTCTCTAATGTCTTACAGAGTTTCCCCAAAGCCCTTGTGATACTACTTCCCTCAAAATCAATCATTTTTTTGTCTAGGGATGATAATGCTTCTTGAAAAACGGCTTTCACTTCTTGGGCTAATCTCTTTCTCTTTGCTAAATTCGTTTCCCACACCTTCAGGGCCATATCTCTTCTTATTTGTTTGGAAGGGGAAAGCCGAGGAAAATTAGGGACATTATCCTTCTATGTCAATATGATGGCCTCTTGAAACTTAGCTTGGGCTGAGCGAGCTTCTCCTTCCTTAATATAGATATCCTTTAAAGCAAGGTCTATTGCCTGGTAGAATTTCTGGATGGCATCAACCTTCATGAAAATATCTTTCTGGGCCATTTCCATTTTTTCATTTACCTCCATTTCTTGAGTCTAAAAAATTGATATCTCTACTGACGTACTTTTAGTCAAGTCTAACTTGGCTTTCAATTTCTTTATTAACACATCTCGTTGAGTGACCAATCCTTTGTTGGCCTGTGAATTTCGATGGAGCTCATCGAGGTTAGCCTTGGATCTGATGTTGGTCATAAGCTTTGATTTGTTCAAAGTCTCGGCTCATCTTATTCTTTACAGTCTGCTCCATGGTCATCATTTGATCTTGCAAATTCCCCACCAATAAGCTTTTCTATCTTATCTTCTCTGCCAAGTTCTCCATTGACCATTGATTTTTCGTGGCAAAGGCACCCAATGAACCTGCAACTTCCTTCACGATTTCTAAATCTTTGCGATTGTTTCCATCATATAACATCCTCTTCCTTTCGATTATTAAACCATATTTCTATTGTCTTTCTAGTTTTACGATGGCCCTCTGTTTCTTTCTAAAGAAGAAGTCCAAAGGAGGCATATCTTCATGAAATATTGGGGTAAGATCACCCACATAAATGACTTTGGAACCAGGATTCCCGAAACTAGACTTCATAGGTGTTAATGAAGTAATAGGAGTACTGATTTCTGTAGACTGTTGTTTCTCTGCTGTATTGGCAGCAGGTGTGGCTGGCGTCGAAAGAGATGTGTCTTGCCCTGTCTTTAGGAAGGATTCGAGCTAAGTCGTTTACTGAGGGCCCAATGGACTTGATAATGGGGAATTTAATTCTTGAGTCAAAACCTCAGATCTCTTTGGGGTTTTCTCAATATCCTGTTTACTAGAGTTCCCTGGTTCAAAACCGTTGATGAACGTTTATGACACATCATCAACGGGAAGGGAAGATCCGGTCCATGGTTGTCTATTTAACCCAAGACATTTGGTATAATCTACCCTGATGGGTTTTATGGATCCATTAGCCAACTAAGATCCCAAAACAACTAAAATATGTGGACTAACTAAAGATACAACTCTAACAATCAACACTTTTATTAGAAATGCTTAACTAACAATGTTTGTGTACAATAGTTATATACAACTTACAAGGTTTAAGCAAAGCCTTGGAAAATAATTGTTTTAAGATAATGTATCTAAACAAGATTAAATATAAACAAAATTATTCTATTACTCTAAATACCAAACTAATAAAGAATGAATGAATAATATTGTAAATGATATAACGAAAATAGACAAAGAAAATTAACATTTAAATGATGCAATCACTCTTCATTCACATATCAACAAATTAAATAAATAATACACTAACTAAACTCTAGTTGATCAACAGTAATAAACTAAATTCATCTATATGAATTTGTATGAACTCCCCTTGTCTTGTGTCAAGTGAAAACCTATGACAAAAGTAAGCATAATACTTCTTGAAGAAATTCAAGGAAGTGCTAAATATTTTGGAGCGATTTTATGATGACATAAAGACAAATAATTATATATCATGTGACCTTGAAATGTCCAATAACTCAAAATGAAAGAAATTTCAATTCTTAGGAATGGTGTTATCAGTTATCTAGCATCAAATGTAAACTCAAAATACTTGAATAGATGATCAATCACAGATATAAACTAAACCAAAAGATAATGAACAAAATAAAGAAAAGCATGATATAAAATATTATGTGCAGAACTGACTAAAGCTAATTCGACACAGATAACATTTCACATCAAGAAATTACATGAGAAGACAATGAAAAAAACACTACACAGGATGAAATCCAAAGAGTAAACTGTTTTCTCATATAGTTTCAACAAAATATGTTCATCATTTGGTCCACGAATAATTTTTGGGATAATAGACTCTTAAAGATTGAAAATAATTAATACATAAATGATAGCAATTAACCATGTATTGATAAAACCGACTAAATCTAATTTAAATCAATGCATAATCAATTACACAAAGAATATGAAGATATTATAATGAAAATAAAAACCTTTTACTCACAAGACAAAATCCATTAAGCAATCTGGAATTCCATATTCTTCTTCGAAAATACTCGTCCATTCTCCCAAAATTCCAACCATCCATTACTCCATTTGAAAAGAAAAATTTACAAAATAAATAATATACAGAAAATAAAGGATCAAAATCCTCCTCTGAATTTTCTGGATCTCCATGGCTATGAACTTTCTCATATATGTTGGATTACTGAGAGTGGGGGTGAATCAGTAATCGCGTAATTATAATCATTTTTCTTCAAATGTTATATCAATGTAGAATTATTATCCAATAATGAGAAATAAGAAATAAACAATCACACACAAACACAGTACACCGGTGTTTTACGTGGAAACCCAAATCGGGAGAAAACCACATAATGCCTTTTCTTATATGTCTTGAAGAATTACATTCATTGGAAGCACCAACTTCCTTTGTTTTGCAGCTGCAACTGGAAGGAGGCTCCAACCCCCTGGTTTCTCAGGCTACAACCTGAGGGAAGCTCCAACTCCCCAATTCTCTGGCTACAACTAGAAGAAGGCTACAACCCCCTATGTTCTCCGGCTACAATTGGAAGGTCGCTACAACCACCTATCATTTCCCCGCCCAAACACCCTGAAGTAGTAGAATGATGGAACCACTGTCAACCTGTCACTATGAGATATACTATTGTACAGCTATATAAACTTGTACCACTGCCCTGTATCCAATCTGTACAACTACCCTATAATCAAACCGTACCTGAACTGAACATGTATCTACAAAATACAACAGATACGCGACCTATAATGATTCAACCCGCATATGTATGCGCCCTATCTGTTATGAAGCCCGCATATGCCTTATGAAACTAGGGTTTCCTTTCACTTAAAAACTTTTGACCCTCTGTCACATCTTTCACATAGATCTGTAACCTGTCACTGTATCTAGACTATAACTGTACCATGTGCATGCATCCTCATACATAACCTATACTCAAGGAAAGTATGTCTCTCTCTAGTCATGTGACATATAGGTATATGCAATCATGAACAAGTATACTATCCATCACATGATCTTAGTCATCAACCCCTTTCTGATATTCAATTTCTCAATACATCAATAAATACAAGATCTCAACCATGTACCATAAAAAATCTTAGCCATATGCCAAGAAATACAAGATGTGCCTCAACAAGAAGTATCAATGATAAATATACCATCACTCTATTTCTGTATATCTGACTTATACAGAAGATCCCATGTAGCCACTAGTCTCTCTAGGGAGAATCCTCAAATCTCCATCGCCATTCCTCATGCATACATCAAAATCCAACTATTCATAGAAATAATGCATACCTTTTGAACCAATGGATGGATTTGATGTATCTGAGCACTCTAGAACTTCCTGGGAGCTTGATCTCATAATCTAGAACCTCTGCACCTTCATCTTCTCAAGTTTCATGGTTTTATCAACATATACTCACCCTATACATAGTCATCCCGCTTACATACTCACCCTATACATTGTGAGCATGTGTATACCTTCAATGTATACGCACCCTATACATAGACAACCTGCGTATTCATCAGAAAAATGTGTTTTCTGTAAATCCGAGAATTTCGTCGTCAACCCTTCGTGCTACCTTAGATGTTCGCTACTTCAGATGTATCCACAAGTATTTACACAATAAAATAGATATACAAAATGTACAAGTGTGTGCTTAATGAGTGAGCTTTGCCTCTTATTTATATATTCATGTAGCCTTACACTTTCCTTATTTTAGGGCTTCTTTATTTAAAATAATTTCTTTTGCAAAGCACTTTGACCCTTAGGGGCTTCTATAAGACTTATGAGGGATTCTCCAACTTCGTATGGTCATAACTCTCTAACCGTGAGGAGTTATGTGACGTTCCACATACCACCGGAAACAACATGACAAGCACTATCTATCTAGGATAGTTTCCCTGAAAAATTCACTGTCCTACAACTCATTATTCCAGAATTAAGAATGGGTTCTCTTACTCCTCAAAGCATCTTCCCGTGAGGGATTTCACCATAAGGGGACCACTTTGGAGTTCATCCATATTTACTTCTTATCAACCATGACGAGACAATAATGAGTCATCTTTACATAAAACAATCTTGGGTCACTTTGGAGTTCATCCATATTTACTTCTTATCAACCATGACGAGACAATAATGAGTCATCTTTACATCAAACAATCTTGGGTCCATTACCCAAACCTTTGTGCTGTGGGGATTTCTTCAAGGGTTGACATCAATGACAACCAACCTTAATCAACAATCTCCCCCGTTGGCATTGATGACAACACTCTGATGCAATAATGAAATCATATCACTCATGCTCCCCCTGGAACCATGCCTCTGTCATCTACATATGATAAATCTGCTCCCCATGGAACCATGCCTCTGTCCTCTTCATCTGATAAAACTTCTCCCCCTAGAACCATGCCTCTTTCCTCTGTCTCTATCCTCTGCATCTGATAAATCTCTCCCCCTTCGTCATCCATGGAAAATGTATCTTTTCATTCGGGGTTGCTCCCCCTGACTGAACTGTCCTCTTATGGTGCTTCCTCGTGTAAATCTAAGACATATAAGATAAGCATTCAAAAATAATTCATTTTGGAGTAGAAATAACTCTAAGTATTTGGAGAATATATTCAAAGGCTTCCCGTGGAAGTGGTTTTGTGAATATATCTTCCACTTGTTCTTTTGTGCCCACATACTCAACTCTGATATTATTTTCTGCAACCTTCTCCCATAGAAAATGATACTTGATTAGAATGTGCTTCGTCTTGGAGTGCATCATTGGGTTTTTCAAGATACTGATGGATCTTGTATTATCACAATAGATTGGAATGGGCTCATCATACTCAACCTGTATATCTGTCAGAGTTTGTTTCATCCAAATAACTTGTGTACAACATGATGTTGCTGCAATATACTCTGCCTCGGTTGTAGATAAAGATACTGATGATTTTTTCTTTCTTATCCATGATACTAAACACTCACCCAAGTAGAACGCTAATCCACTGGTGCTTCGTCGGTCATCAATATAATCTGCCCAATCTGCATCTATGTAGGCAATAAGTGATATATCCTTTCCTTTTGGATACCATAATCCAAACTCTTTTGTTCCTTTGAGATATATGAAAATCCTCTTTACTGCTAATACATGTGATTCCTTTGGTGCTGCTTGAAATCGTGCCACCTATCCAACTACCTGCATTACATTTGGTCTAGATGCTATCACATATAGTAGGCTACCAATCATTGACCTATATTTCCTCTGATCTGTATACTTCGAATCATCATCTTTTCTCAACTTGCAACTGGTTTGCATGGGAGTAATAACTGGTTTGCAATCTTCCATTCCGAACTTCTTTAGCATTTATTTGATATACTTGGTTTGAGAAATAAAAGTTCCTTGGTTTCTTTTACGTATCCGAAGTCCCAAAAAGAAGGATAGTTCTCCAAGTAACGACATTTCAAATTCATTTTGCATATATTTTGCAAATTTCTGGCTTAACCTGTCATCATCAGTACCAAAAATAATATCATCAACATAAAATTCAATTAATAAAATATTACCTTGACTTATCTTGATGTAGAGGTTGTTGTCTACACTTCCTTTTCTGAACCCTGCCTTCTACAGATACTTATCCAATCTAGAGTACCATGCTTTAGGAGCCTGTTTTAGACCATACAGGGCCTTCTTTAATTTACACACATAATCTGTGTTCTCTGACAATTGAAATCCTTCTGGTTGTTCAATGTAGACTTCTTCTTCAAGTTCCCCATTCAGAAAAGATGATTTTACATCCATCTGATATACTTTAACATTTTTAGAGCATGCATAAGCTAAAAGAAAATTGATTGCTTCCATTCTGGCAACTGGGAAAAATGTCTCTTCAAAGTCGATTCCTTCAATCTGTGCATATCCTTTACATACCAATCTAACTTTGTTCCTTGTCACCTATCCATATTCATTCAATTTATTCTTGAAAACCTATTTTGTGCCGATCACATTCTTATTCTTTGGTCTTGGAACCTGTTATCACTCCAGGAAACTACTTAGGGTTGTAAGCTAAGTATGCCTGGTAACTTAAGAATTGAATACTTTTCAGTAGGTGGATCAATGGGATACTAAGATAGCACAATGGA
>JZKD02S1142392.1:69130-87641 GCA_000966675.3 Picea glauca | reverse complement strand
GCGCCACTTTGTAGAAGACCCTCCTTAGCTGTTGAAAGCATGTATCTTTGACAACGCGCCATCCGAGAACTGATTTTAAGAACCTTTTAAGATTCGACACTTTCAACAGCGCGCCAACTGATGAAACGATCTCCTTAGCTGTTGAAAGTGGGCACTTTCCACAACGCACAATGAACATTTGAAAACAAGTTAGCTGTGGAAAGTAAAAAATGACAATTTTGAAAAAGAAGACTTTACAATCCAAATTTAAGTCAAACCAAAATCTAAAATTTTGCAGCTAAAAGACTCAACAATGAATTGAGGAAACCATCAATAGCCATGCTATCCACCGTAAAACCCAACCAAAATGATGGTGCTATTTTGGGAGTTAACAGAACCAATTCCCAAGTGTCATTTTTATCTGTTTGATCCAATTCTTCATCCATGGCCTTATTCCAAAATTCATCCTTGTTGGCTTCTTCAAAAAAATTTGGTTCAATTGTAGATAAGAGTGTCAGGTGTGTTTGTTCCGATGAACGGATTTTTTCTTCTAGTCTTGACTCTTGCATCTTTGTTCCCTGTAATTTGATCTAAAGGATGATTCTTCTGTACTCGTTTACTGGGTGTCTTTGGAGACACTTGTTGAACTTGCTCTTCTGCTTCTGTCGGATTCTCTTCATCTTCCTCTTCTACTTATTTTTCATCATCTTCTTAGAAAAGTTGTTCCAATGATTTGTTTTATTCTTCCTTTGATTCTGGTCTGCATGTTTCATCAATTGTTACGTTGATTCTTTCCACAACTTTTTTTAATCTTAGATTATAACACTTGTATGATTTCCTTGTACTTGAGTAACCAACAAGTATTCCTTTGTCCACACAAGAGTCAAACTTTCCCATTCTGCCATCTTCTCTTTTGATGCATCATTTGCTTCCAAAAACTCTAAAGTGATTCACATTTGTTGGTCTTCCTTTCCATAGATCGTAGGGAGTTTTATCAATGTTGTTTCTGAGCATTACTATGTTTTGAATGTGAACTGTTGTATGCACTATCTATGTCCAAAATATAGCTGTCAATTTGGAATCCATTATCATTGTTTGAGCTATTTCCTGTACTGTCTTGTTCTTTCTTTCAACAACTCCATTCTATTGAGGTGTCCTAGCAACGAAGAATTGCCATTTTATTCCATGACTTCTATAGTATTCCATAAATTCCTTTGAAGTGAACTCTCCTCCATTATCATATCTCAAGCATTTGATTGTTGAATCCATCTCATTTTCAACCATTTTCTTGTAGATATTGAAGTTTTCAAAAGCTTCTGACTTGTTCTTGAGAAAGCAAACTGCAGTCATTCTTGTATAATCATCAAATAATAACATAAAGTATCTCTCACCTTTTAATACCTTTGTTGTAGTTGGTCCAACTAGATCAGTGTGCACAATTTACAGTGGTCTTGTTGTTGAATATTCCTTTGATTTGAACCCGGTCCTTGTTTGCTTTCCTTGTTGACAATGCTTGCATAAAGTGTTGGTTGGTTTCGTGATCTGGGGAATTTATCTGACTGCTTCTCTTTTTCTGACTTTGACAAGGTTATCAAAATGCATGTGACCCATTCTTCTGTTCCATAGCCAACTTTAATCTTCCTTTCCTAGACAACACTTTTCATTTCCAATTTCACTTAACACATATATGTTGTTTGAAGTTCTTGCAGCTGTACCAACCAATTTCCCTGAACCTTCTTTTTTTATCTCACACTTTTGTGAATCGAAAGTAACTTTATGAACTTGGTCACACATTTGACTCACACTTAGAAGATTATGTTTCATATCTTCTACCAGTAGAACATTTTGTGCCTTTTCATTCTTATTCCTAATTCAGATTGTGCCTTCTCCAATGATTTTGGCTGAATTATCATTTCCGAAGGAGACTGATCCATTTCTTTCCTTTCATAATGTAAGAAATTTGTCTTTATCACCTGTCATATGTTTTGAATACCCACTGTCAACATACAAAATGTGTTTCTTCTGCTTAGCCTGTAGATCGACTGTGCATTCTTCATTGCTTTATTGATCTTGTTTTCTTATCCATGTCATTTTTTGAGGTTCTTGTCTGTGAATGTTGTTATTCTATTGAGATTATTTAGGAGGGAATGTCATTCTACAATCTTTGGCCATGTGTCCAAAGTTGTTACATTTGTAACATTCCACTTCAGTGCTCAAGGATTCAAACCTGTTGTTAATTCTTCTTTGTGTTTCACTAGATCTTCTTGAATAACCCCTTTGTGTATGACTCTCAAAGTTGTTATTGTTCCTGTTGTTAGCTCTGCAATTTATAGCTTTATGTCCAAAAATATTACATGCATAACATAAACCAAAAAATATAGTTTGATACCTGGGATTTGAAGATCTTCTGAAAGCAGGTGCTCTTATGAATCCTTCTTCTTCTTGAGGCCTATCTATCTGTTGTTGATTCTGAAATCTGAATCTTCTTGGTGGAGGAGTGTCTCTGTAATCTTACTTGTATATCTTCATGTCCCCTTTGATTGTTACTGCATAGCTTTTTGGATTTGTTTCTTTTTATGTTGTTTTGGAGCTTGATCCCTTTTCTGTCTAAATGTATCCAAGTCCATACTTGTCAAGATGAGATTTTTGACTGCTGATAATATCATCTAAAACTTTTGAGTTATTCTGGATATGTTTCTTTTGAATATCCCTTCTTAATGTGACAATATTTTCTTCCAAGTTTCCGATGATCCTGTCCTTTTTTTCTATATGTTCTTTGAGTTCTTCTTTATCTTCTTCTATTTGAAATTTTAATTTTGTGATCATTTTTTCTAGTTCTTGAGTGTCTTCCTTTTTGTCTAGTTCTGCTTGTAGTTTCTTGTTCTTGTTCTTTTCTCTTTTGATAACTTCTATGGCACACATTAATTCTTCTCGAAAGTCAACTTATCCCTCTTCAATTTCTTCTTCGAATTCTTCTTCAACTTCTTCATATTCTTCTTCGGAGTCTTCTTTGTCAGAGTCTTTTACTTCCATGAATAGAACTCTTCCTGTCTCACTGTCACTGCATTCATCTTCATCTGATGATGAGATGTCTTCTTTTATGCATAAGATTTTCTTGAAATCTTTCTTTTTAGTTCTTTTGCCTTTATATGTGTGTTTTCCTTTTGAGTAACCTTCATCATTTCTCTTTTTCTTATGAGGACATTTGTTAGAAAAATGACCTATACCATCACAATTAAAACAAATTAAAGGAAGCTTACCTATATACCTACTGTTGGTTCCTTGTTCAGTCTTTTGACAAAGTTGGCCACTTCTTCATCATATTCTGAGACGTCGTTGTTGCTGCTATATTCTTCTTGTTCCTTTTTCTTTTGCTTTGATCTTTTGGATGCTTTGAAGGATGCTTATTTTACATTTGGATTTTCCTGTTCAGTTCTCATCTCATATGCTGTGAAGATTCCATGCAGTTCATCCATGCTTATTGAGTTTTTATCTGATCTTTCTTCTAGTGCTGATATCTTAGGGTTGAATCTCACAGGGAGAGATCTTAGTACCTTTTGAACAATTACAGATTCTTCGATTTCTTCTCTCAATCCTATGATTACATTCACTATTTCATCGACTCGTAAGAAGTAGGCTGCGATATCTTCATCTTCCTTCATTTTTAGTTGTTCGAACTGACCTCTGTAAGTTTGAAGATTTGTTGCTTTGACTTTTGAATCTCCTTCATAAATATTTCGAAGCTTGTCCCAAATATCTTTAGCATATTTACAATGTGAAACTTTGGTGAATACCGTATCACTGAGACCATTCAAAAGTGCATTTTTGGCTTTGGAATTATTCTCACCGATTTTCATTGCTTTGTCATTTGTTGGTGGAATTGTTGGTGTTGTGTATCCATCTACAATTGATCGCCAAACTTGAAATCCCTGTGTCTGTATATATGTCTTCATTCTAATTCTCGAAAATGCATACTTCTATCCATCAAACTGTGGTATTCCATTTTTATACGAGTTGGTGCTCTCCATGATCTACCTTTCAGTGGTTAAACTGATTTACGAAGGAACCTTCTCTGAAACCAATTGTTGGATTGCTGAGAGAGGGGGTGAATCAATAATAGCACAATTATAATCCTTTTTCTTCAAATGTTATATCAATGTAGAATTATTATCCAATAATGAACAATAAGAAATAAACAATCACACACATACAGAATACACCAATGTTTTACGTGGAAACCCAAATCGAGAGAAAACCACAGAATGATTTTTCTTATATGTCTTGAAGAATTACATTCATTGGAAGCACCAACTTCCTTTGTTTTGCAGCTGCAACTGGAAGGAGGCTCCAACCCCCTGGTTTCTCAGGCCTAAACCTAAGGGAATCTCCAACTCCCCAATTCTCTAGCTACAACTAGAAGGAGGCTACAACCCCCTATGTTCTCCGGCTACAAGTGGAAGGTGGCTACAACCACCTATCCTTTCCCCATCCAACCACCCTGAAGTAGAAGTAGAATGATGGAACCATTGTTAACCTGTCATTGTGAGATATACTAATGTACAACTATACCAACCTGTACCACTTCCTTGTATTCAATCTGTACAACTACCCTGTAATCAAACCGTACCTGAACTGAACATGTATCTACAAAATACAATAGATATGCGACCTATAGTGATTCAGCCCGCATATGTACGCACCCTATCTGTTATGTAGCCCGCGTATGTACGCACCCTATCTGTTATGTAGCCCGCGTATGCCTTCTGAAACTAGGGTTTCCTTTCACTTGAAAAATTTTGACCCTCTGTAACTTCTTTCACATAGATCTGTAACCTGTCACTATATTCAGACTGTAAATGTACCCTGTGCATGCATCCTCATACATAACCTCTACTCAAGGAAAGTATGTATCTCTCTAGTCATGTGCCATATAGGTATATGTAATCATGAACAAGTATAATATCCCTCACATGATCTTAGTCATCAACCCCTTTATGATATTCAATTTCTCAATACATCAATAAATACAAGATCTGAACCATGTACCATAAAAACTCTTAGCCATATGCCAAGAAACACAATATGTGCCTCAACAAGAAGTATCAATGATAAATATACCAACACTATATATCTGTAGATCTGACTTATACAAAAAATCCCATGTAGCCACTAGTCTCTCTAGGGAGAATCCTCAAATCTCCATTGCCATTCCTCATGCATACATCAAAATCCAACTATTCATAGAAATAAGACATACCTTTTGAACCAATGGATGGATCTGATGTATCTGAGCACTCTAGACCTTCCTGGGAGCTTGAACTCAGAATCTAGAACCTATGCACCTTCATCTTCTCAAGTTTCATGGATTTATCAACATATACTCACCCTATACACAGTCATCCCATGTACATACTCACCCTATACGCATCCATCCCCTGTATACCTTCAATGTATACACACCCTATACACAGACATCCCACGTATGCATTAGAAAATGGGGTTTTCTGTAAATCCAAGAATTTCGCCGTCAACCCTTCGTGCTACCTCAGACTTTCGCTACTTTAGATGTATCCACAAGTATTTACAAGAATCTTTACACAAGAAAATAGATATACAAAATGTACAAGTGTGTGTTTAATGAGTGAGCTTTGTCTCTTATTTATATCTTCATGTAGCCTTACACTTTCCTTATTTTAGGGCTTCTTTATTTAAAATAATTTCTTTTGCAAAGCACTTTGACCCTTGGGGGCTTCTATAAGACTTATGAGGGGTTCTCCAACTTTGTATGGTCATAACTCTCTAACTGTGAGGAGTTATGTGATGTTCCACATACCACCGAAAACGACATGACAAGCATTATCTATCTAGGATAGTTTCCCTGACAAATTCATTGTCCTTCAACTCATTATTCCAGAATTAAGCATGGGTTCTCTTACTTCTCAAAGCGTCTTCCCATGAGAGTTTTCACCATAAGGTTACCACTTTGGAGTTCATCCATATTTACTTCTTATCAACCATGACGAGACAATAATGAGTCATCTTTACATCAAACAATCTTGGGTCACTTTGGAGTTCAGCCATATTTACTTCTTATCAACCATGACGAGACAATAATGATTCATCTTTACATCAAAGAATCTTGGGTCCATTACCCAAAACTTTGTGTTGTGGGGCTTTCTTCAAGGGTTGACATCAATGACAACCAACCTTAATCAACAATATATTTATACAATAAATGAATATTTTGGGCATTACTAATAATTTCCGCCACTTGAAATTTTCCTCGTAAAGAGACACAAATATCTCTCAAATCGTACATTTGTTTGGAAACATTCCCTCGTGTAAGATAAATGGGTCCATTCTGGAGATGAGTTCTCAACCGTTTCTTCAAATTCCTTACGGTTTGGATGAAACAAGTCCCGCAAAATTGTTTGTCTGTTCTTGAATGCATTTCCAAATCTTATTTGTTGTTGTTCATAATTTATTTGCAACAATCCAATATTATTTTTGGATAAATTATCTTGAACGTATTTAGATAATAAAATCAAGCCATGATTAGATATGTACTAAATAACTGAAACCTGTGAAACAAAAAGAAACCTAAATTAATAACCTAAAAATTGTGAATAAAACAAAATCTAGAACAATAAAATTAAAATGCATTTAAACTAACTATAAGTTCTAAACAAACATTGTTTATATTTTCCTTTCAAATATGATCTTAAAATTCTAGAAGCTTCAAGTTGATGGAGAGGAGAAAATTTTTAATTTTGGGTTTTCACGAAATCAAACAAATGATAGATAATTCTTTTTATTATTATTTTATTTTTATTTTGAAATGAGATGCAAACTAACAAAATAATTTAATTAATTAAACCTACGAAATTATTTTGTGAAAATGATTGTTAAAGAGCAAAAGATGAAAACATAATCATAATTTAAACGAAAGTAAACAATTGATAAATATTAAGGTTTTTGTTTAAATTAAGATTTCTATGTTCTTCTCTCCCTCATTCAAATTTGATCAAATGTGAACAAATGTCATAGAAAAGATGTGTCGTAATAAAAACTCCCAACTTATGAAGCTCGTCCATCAACATAAAAACTCTGTAGAAAGCAAAACGAAATGGCATTTAAATTTCATGAAATTCAAACCAAACAAAAGAAAATAATATAAAATCAAACCAACCTCGAAATAAAGAAAACCAATTCCAATCCAATCAAGTCAAAGGGAAACAAATGAAGAATCCAAGTAAAATTTCGAGGGACCCTAGATTTTGATTAAAGAAAAATAAGGGGGTTGTTGGGGCCCAACAAAAACTTGGAGGTGTACATTCTTGTGCAGCTGGAGCGATTGTCGATTCTCCTTGTAGTATTTTTGGAAAACGGTTTCGCCTGTGTCTCTGGAAACTAAGGAAACTAACCTGTTGATCTGGGGACAAGGTTTGGAACCTGTTCAATACCTCTTCATAATACCTAACTCCCCTGAATATTTCATCATGTGGGGCGTTTTCATGCACATATCTTTTCAGGTTGTATTGAGCTAGGTGGTTCTCCACAGTTTTGTGTGGGTCATTCCTTTTGAATTTGATGTCAACCAACTTGACATCTTCCAAAGCTATGACCTTCACTTTGGAGTGCCCAAAATCTAGTAGCAAAAACATACAAACCTGGAGAGGGAAGGTAGGCCATACCTTTTTCTGAGCTGTCGGCAGCTCCTTGCTGATGCCCCCCGTTACTGTCTAATAAGATACTTATCAGCATACCAAACAGTTTGGAAAAAATGTTGGGAGAGAATGCGGAGGGATTGAGCATCCGAAAACCTTCATATAAGAGAAGTTTTCTTTAATGAACCAATCTTCTAGTTTTCCCATATTTCCCTTGATTCTGTCAAAAATTCGAGGGGGTGGGAAACCATATAGGGCTATATGGACAAGGACCACTACATTGTCACATATTTCGTAAAAGAAATCTTTTGTTTTTTCCTCCCACAACTTGGAATGGTAAAAGTGAATAGGCTCTACATTGGTTGGGGTCCAACTCCAATTCATCAACAGGAAAGGAGTCAAGAAATAGATGGCATCCATGACATATGAAGACATATAGAAAGGGGTGGGCTGCCCCTTTGATTTCTCCATTCTGTATTCAGTAATTTCCTTGTCCAAGTTGTCCGATAAAATTTTAGCCCAATTAAATGTGTATCCCTCGGCCACCTCATGCATAATCGATACCCACTCCACCAGGAAATGAGTAGGAATCTTCTTCCTGAATAGTCTACAGAGAATCATAGCTACGTAAATCATCTGAGTGTCCAATGACATTGTGGCGTACATGCCATGAGCGTTGGCCCTGAACTTCTCTGGGTGCCCCCACCAAGATTGATTATATTGGGATAACTCTTGTCATATTGTATGCACTCATGTTGGTCGAACTCTAACATAAATGAAGTATTGTAAGTATATTTAGGCTCAGGAGATATATTATACATTACTTGGAGGTGTTCCGGTTTGAACGAACCAACGAAAAATTTCTGGTGATTGGTGATTCTCCTGGTTTGGTCGTCGATGTTCTCCAAGGCCCAACTTATCATGTCATTGTACGAAATGAGTCTTGATCGCGCAACTATCTTGTGTAGATCTGACTAAGATATATATATGAGTTTATCTTCATGAGTGTCATCTACTTCCTCACTAGAATCTTCTGGACAGTTTATAATCTCATGTTCCAGAACCGCAAACACCTGCATCCAATATTTAACATAGTCTATGGCCTGCGACATGGTATCTTAAAGGATGTCTGCATTTGGATTTGAACCTTCGCTAGCCACATCAAGATTCTTCATCATTTTTCGTGGTGCCATGATATCGAGAGACCATAATGAGGCTACCTGTTACAGAGGAATTGCGTGATCTTCTCAATTTGGTAAAACTTACTACTTTGCGAAACGTGAAAATGAATTCAAATTCTAAGTGTTTTTATTCACATCAGATGCATTGATTCTAGCATAGCTTTACTGACAGACAATTTATCAACTTTAATGGAGAACATTACCTGGCGATCCATGATCCGTGTTTGAATTGCTACCGTTAATTAGTCATAAATTCCATTAATATTCGACGGTTTGTGATCGGGAAATTTAGATGAGACAGAGTCCGAATTATCTGAATCTCGAATCTACAAAGGTTAATCCCCGAATAATTGTTTTTAACACTTTAATTAATCATGTTTAACAAGTGCATTAATTTCGAGTGTCTCGACAGTTCGGACTTTGGGAACTTCAAATGTAGCTTGAGGGGAAATCCCCGAAACCTGAAAACACGAAGTGATTAGTTATCTGATAATCTGTTTTAAGATTTAATTAATCATATTTAACTTTAAGTGTTTCAGAGGTTCGGACTTCAGATACTTTAGGATACGATGAAAGGAAAACGTGTGAACCCCGAATTGTAGAACCATTAACTATCTCTTGACCATGATTAACTTAATTAATTAAATTTTAATACTTTGGCATTTTAGTGATTCGTTGATTTACGAATTAGTTCTTTGTTATATTTCTGAAGGGTTATCTCCCATAGTGACATGTTGCAAATGACATCATTCTAGATGATGTGTCGAGAAAAGGGAGGTGCCATGTGTTACTTGGAATCATATGAATATTCAAATGAAAATATCATAAATGGGTGCCACGTGTCAACTCAGGGAAGACTAAAAAATACACACGTACAACAATCTGTGTCCTTTAAAGGTTTAGGAAAAGGGATAACAGACACTTTCGGGTTTTGGGGCTTTTATCGTGAAGACTTATCGAAACGCCCGAAGCACGAAGCTCCAAAGCGACCTTTACTGATTTGATTCTTTAATAATTTGGAGGCTGCAAAACTCTGGATAAATAAGGATCGTTCGATCAAACCCAAAAAATTCATCAGCGACGGATATTACGCGTGCCTTGTTACTATCTAACCATAAATGAATTTGATATAAAATTCAAAAGTTATTTTCTAAGTTACCGTTTTGAGAGAGATTATATTTTCATGAATTGGAGAATGTAAAGCTCAAAAGTTCAGGATTATATGTGTTCCAACATAGGCTCCATATGGGGATCACGTCTCCATGTGAGATGTGGAAGAACAATAGACCAAGTGCCTTTATTGGGTAAATGGATTCATTAATGCATTTCTGGGAAACACCTTTGGGAAATAATCATACAGAGAAAAATTGAACTTCAACCGAATCTAAGAAAACCTTCAAAACACATCTAATTATTGATCTCAAGTTAGGATATTAATAATTTCCTTTTCCTAAAACTGAATTTGGATTTTCTTAAGATAACCAAAACAATTTTAACTGAAATATCAGACTTTGGTTGAGTTCGTTCGCATCAAGGCTAAGTAATTTTAACAATTTATTTAGGGAGTCCCTTGTCAGTTTAGAATGTAAATATTACCAGAAAGAGAACTAGATACCAGAGTATATTACATACATGTATGAAATCCTTGGAGATATCATAGATATTGCTTCATTGCCAACGAGTCTATTTAGTACCTCAGTGAAGTTATCTATATCTCCCATTGAATTTCCTTTCACCACTTCAATTATCACTTTTTCACTTTATTGAGATGAGGGCAATCATTATATGAATTTCCTTTAATCATCTCTTTGGGACAAAATGGGGGCAATCAAATTACAAATTCCCTTTCACCATTTGTCTTGGACTAGATGGGGGCAATCATTTTATGAATTTCCTTTCACCATTTGTCTTGGACTAGATGGGGGAAATCATTTTATGAATTTCCTTTCACGATTTGTCTTATATTTTTTATATTTTTGAAGTGGGGGAAATCAATTTGTATATATCATACAAGGGATGATATCTGCTTAAAACTTAACAACGAAGGTCTGTCAACAATTTTTTATTGTACTCTGAACTAAACCTCTCCCAATCTTCAATACATCTTTGCCTATAGGAAAGATTTTATGGGAATTTTTATTTTCCAGGGATTGGCCTTGAGCGAATTAATAAATTAAAATCTATTAGAAGAGCTAAAGTTATCAGGATTATCCTATACATACTTCCTCCCAGTTAAAATCAGAGGAATATAAATATTTTCGCCTAATCTTGTTTTGAAGATATGTTTTTAAGCCTTCAGAGTCAAGGAAAAATTATTTTTTTCTATGAAGACTTAAGGACAGGTAGTGAAAATCATAATAGAATAAAATCTCGAGGATAGGAAAAATGAAACAGAATGAGGACTTAGAGGGTCTGACGCAAAAGAATATTATTTTCCACACAAGTTCACTTCTTGATTATCAAGCTTCCCCTTTAAGCCCCTTTTTATTCTTATTTTATTTTTATTTTTATTTCGTTTTTGTTTTATTTTCATTTGATTCAGATAAGGCTTCAGAATTAATCTGCAAATTTATACTTTTCTGATCCTTGATTAGGTGACTATATTTACATGAGTAGAACCTCGTTTATATCCGATAAGATTTCCTTAGAATTGTAGTTTGAACTTGTAGATATAGGAGTTCATACTTTAGATTTTATTTATATTTTCAATCAAACCAATTATTAATTCATCACCTGTTTTGAGAGAAAACAAATGTTTTGAAAACTGAGCGTTGGATTATGATACCTCCTCATTTCTCATCTGATATTAAGTATTCTACACGGGAACAAAATTGGAAGATTCAGAAAATTTCGCAAAATAGAAATGATATGCAATACATATATTTTATATTTTGCTTTTACGATATCAAATAAGACTTGGTTTATTTACAATGAAAAAGTAAAATTTAGATAATCTACAAAAGAAAATGAAATTACAAAATGAAATAGGAAACCAAAACCGGTATATACAATGGGAATATGAAACATGATTATTGCATAAAATGTTTTAGATAATGCCTGTTGATAGGGGCGTCAAGAGTTTTTCCGTCAAGATTTTCCAGTAGGAAGGAATTTTTTCCCTTAGTAGTTGCAATTATGAATGGTCTGAACTAGATATGGTCAAACTTTCCATGTTGTTAGAAAAATAGGAACGCGGAGCAATAAAATAAAACAAATGCGGAAACAAAACACAGAAGATACGCAATACAATAGAGACACAATTTTATGTGGTTCACCCAGTGTGGGCTACGTCCACCAGAGAAATTTCCAGGTCCTTCCTTTATTATTATCCAACAAATGAAGGGATACAACCTACTGCAAAACCTGTTGTAACTTCCTCTTATTTTTCTCACAGTCTCCTCTCTTAGAATACAATACTCGCCATAATGAATAGCCGCAATACATTTCCCTCATAATAGAGGGTTTCCTTCTAGGGAAAAAAACCCTAACAGAATTTCTATCGTTAGATCTACAACCTTATAATGAACGGTCTAGATTTACAATGAAATTACAATATACATTTACAAGGCAATTTTTCCTTCAGGGGCCCGCTTGCCCCCAAACCCCCTAGCCGGGGCGATATCCCCCTCGAACCCCACAGAGGGGGTACCCCCCCTGCACTCCCCCGAGTGGAAGAGTGTACATAATTCTGGGGTGTAAAGTCTTCATGGGGTATAAACACGGCTGAAAGCAAGGACCTTCGAATCAGGAAGATAATCAGGCTCCACAACCAACAAATGCTTTCTTATCATTTATCTTTCTTATCAAACAAGGCCTTCATATTATCTTCGTACTTCTAAAGTTTGTCATCTACTTCGGCCCTTTGTTGGAATTCAATTATTTGATTTATCCTTCTGGTAATGTCGTTAGGCTCTTCATTTTCATCTTTCCAGAGATTCATCATAGGAAGCACGAGATTGATAGGGAGGTCGGCGTTAGTTCCATAAATCATTTAAAAAGGGTACATGCCTATTTATTTATTGGTGCCAATTCGATTCGCCCATAAGGCGTATTTCAAGTGAACGTGCCAAGCCTTCTTATTTTCTGTTAACACCTTTTTTATTATAGTGATAATGATTTTGTTGGACAATTCGGCCAATCCATTTCCCTGAGGATAATAGGTTGTAGAATGTCCTAAAACAATGTTGTATTTTTGGCAGAAATTGACCATTTCCATAGATTTGAAAGCATGGGCATTGTCAATGACTATTTTTCGAGGACAATTGAATCTCGATAGGATGTTCTCTTCCAAGAAGTTTATAACTATCAAATCCATGACATTCCGAGTTGGAATGGCTTCGACCCGTTTCGTAAAATAATTGGTAGCGGTTAAAATCCATTTATGTTGGGCACTTGATTGTTGGTGGATTTCTCCGATGAAGTCCATACCCCATTGTTGAAAAGGAGCTTTTTTTTTTTACCAGGATTAAAGGAAGTGTGGGGAGATTTTTCTTTCCAAAGAACATTTGGAAAGAGTTGGAGGCTCTAACCCTGGAATTCACATTAGTAAATCATTTGGGCCAATAATATCCATCTCTTAAAATATTGTAGGTTGTTTCCCTCCAGGCGTGGTGTCCTCCACACACTCCTTCATGAAATTCGTTTATGGCACCTTCTGTTTTAGATTCTATTAAGCAACATAACAAGAAACCTAGAGGATTCTTCCAGTACAGTTGGTCATCAATAATACAATATTTGACTGCATGTAGTTTCAAGGTTCTTACTTTGGAAGGAGTCATGTCATTAGGGCACTGAAGGGTAAGGAAGTATGTAAAAATGTATTAATACCATGTAGAGGAAGAAAATTTATATTCAAGTCGAGTCATAGGCATTCGATCGTCAAGATCATCTATATCTGAGAGATACCCATGTGATTCCAGATGGTTTATCCTGAATGCCCTGAAATTTGATTTAGCTAACAATTTCGCCAGGCCTTGACCTTTGACCAGATTGGCCAGCCTTACTTCTAGATCGAACTCCTGAATTTTAGCGAGCCACCAACCTCTTTTTCCATCACTATTTGGTTGGACCAAGATGTCTTTGACAACACTTGTTGGTACGTAAGCGATTATCTTGGAATGAAACACACATGTCCTGAAAGATTTGAGAGATTTTACCATTGTATAAGATTTTTTTTCAAGTATATCATATTTTAATTCTCCATCCCTGATACTTTTACTGAAAAAGGCTATCGGTTGCTCAAAACCTTCTTCATTCTTTTGTAGAAGCACCGCTTTAATAGTATGTTCAGAAGCAAAAGAAAAGATCAAGAACTCCTTAGTATAATATGGAATTGCTAGCACTGGTGCTTCGCCTATGGATTTCTTGACTCCCTCGAAAGACGCTTTGGATTATGTAGTCCACTTCACTTCTCTATCCTTTTTCAACATATCTATAATCAATTTGACAATTTCAGCGAAATTAGGGATAAATCTGTTGGCATATTTTATAGGAAGAGTGTGCTTGTCATTAATGGAAAGAACAACAGTGATGATGGAAAATAGGAAAAGCATAAGCTCAGGAGGAGGAGAAAATAGTAAGAAGAGATCAAATCTTGGAATAAAAAACATAAGCTCAGGAGGAGGAGTGAACAGTATGCAGAGATCAAAGCTCGGAAGGAAAAGCGTAAGCTCAGGGTGAGAAGCCTCAGCAGTCGTCCGATCAAGAAATTGATGGTGTTGATCATCTCATATAATGGACGTCGATCATATGAGTGACCATGGACTTGAGGACCATTGGAGGATTGTGACCGTCGGATCTGCAAGCCAGATCAACGACATGGATGAATTGCGGGGAGAGAAAGAAAAATTAAACAACTCTTTAGTTCCAATCAAGCAATTGGTCTAGATCGTCAGATCTCATATAATCGGATATCGACGATTGTGGTTGATCCAACAAGAGATCATATTATTTTAGATTGAGTTGTGACCATCGGATGCACAATTGCCAGATCAACGGAAGGGATGAATTACGGGGAGCGAAAGAAGAATTAACCAACTTTCTAGTTCCAATCCTGCAATTGGTCTAGATCGTTAGATCTCATAGACACATATATCGACGACTGTGGTTGATCCAACAAGTGATCAGATTAAGTTGGATTGAGTTGTGACCGTCAGATGCGCAATCTCTAGATCAATGACAGGGATAGATTGCAGAGATCGAAAGGAGAATTAAATATCACGCTAGTTCCAATCCCGCAATTAGTCAGGACCGTCAGATCTTAGAGCCTCAAAGATCGACGATTTTGGTTGACTCATCAATGACACACAACTTCAAATTGCGGATTTTTTGTGACGGGTTAAATCACTCGCAATTTGTGGTTCCGCAACCATCCTTGATCATTGATCTTCTTCGCAAATATTCACAATCGTCGGATCACTTTAAGTGGAAGGATAGGATAAGCGAGACTAAAGGGTTGAGAGTTTGATTATCCGAATACCTGTTAGTCGTCGGATCAAACCTGAATTCCCGTCAGCCGTCGGATCATTTTAAAGTGGAAGGATAGGTTAAGCAAAGTAAAAGTGCTGAGAGTTCAATTATTCGAACACCCGTAAGCCGTCAGATCAAACCCAAAATTTTGTCAGTCGTCAAATCATTTTGAGTGGAAGGATAGGATAAGCGAGGTAAAATATCTGAGATCTCATTTATGCAAATTTAGGTCAGTTGTTGGATCATTCTAAGTGGAAGGACAAGATAAGTTAGAAGAGCTTCATCGCAGACAGATCGATCCATCGATCATGATCAATGAACAACATTTAGTTCAGGTATAAATATGCGAGGAGGTTAAGCTCCAGAAAAATATCACTTCAAATTTTTCAGTTTGAGATTTGAAAAACCTGAATCCCGGAGAGCCAGAAATCTGAAATGAATAAGGACCATCAGATCTGGAGAACATACGATGAAGGTTAGATCAGGGAGATCTATGTTAGCAAATTATGTCAGCAAACCTTGTCTACAAGGACATGTGACAGACCACGTCAACAAAGGACATATGGGAGATCACATTGTTGGACAACTGAGAGGGGGGGGGGGGCTGAATCAGTTGTCTACCGATCTTGAACAATTATACCTATTTTTAATTCTTTACAAAGAACTCAATGAAAATCACAATGATGTAGGGCAATAAGTAATAGCATATTCAACATCAATCACACATATGAGATACACAGAGACAGATTTTCTTGAGGAAACCCATACAGGGTAAAAACCTCTTCTTCTTTATATGATAAGTAATATTTACATTCTTTACATTATCATACATATGAGCACCAACTCATAATGAGGCTGCAACCTATGTTTTGCAAGCTGCTACTTGCTGAGAGCACCAACTCTCTGTTTTTTCTAGCACCTACTAGAAGGAAGCACCAACTCCCTGGTTTCTCTAGCACCAACTAGAAGGAAGCTACAAATCCCCGTGTTCAAGCACTCCCTTGAACCTATGAGGACACCAGTCCTCCCTAGAACCTCCCTACCACCCTGGTTTATGAATATGAATTATTGAAACTTATTACAGTGATATAGTGTTCAACAATAGCTTACCAATCTCATCACTGTTCTGCCAGATTTCGCTGCTCTGTCTTCCTCACTGTCTTCCTGCACGCATCCATTTCACTTTTCTGTTCTTCTGCCTCTTGTTCTTTTTGCGCCCTTTACATTCAATGCACCTTTTGTCTTCTATCCATTTCAATTGCTGCACTCCCCTTAATTCTTCACACATGCATTACTCCACCTCAACAACAACAACACACATCTCTTCTTTCTTTTGCCTTCTCATAGTCTATGTACACATTCTACTATCTATGCGCAATGCTTCTACATCCTCTTCATGTCGAGTGCTATGCCTGTTCATCATAGCAACTCTTCAGCTTCTCTAGTTGTTAAACCCACCTGTCCAACATCACTGGGTGTTACACTGAGATTCCTCAGCCTCTCTGGAAGATGAGACTCATCGTCTTCTTTGGCACAATTGAGATTAACCTCTCTATTGCAGTCACATGCTTCAATACTCTTCCAGCTGTCAATCGCCTCTATTGCCAGTTCTCATTCCAATGGAAGGTTCCTTCAGACTCTTCCGCTCCTATGGCAGTTACAAAGAGGTCTTTTCACACCTATGGTAGAAACCATCAGTAGTTTACTTGCAGTTACAGTGCGAACCTTGAAATAGAGCCCAACTATGTTAGCTCCTTCCTCTTACGTGACCACCGGTGGTGACCACCAACTACATAAACATTTCATCATTTCAGAATTTCGACATTCGACAATTCAACATTCGTGTGACCAGGTTTTTCGACACTCACAGTTGCGATCCCCGAAACCCTGAAAAGGAGCTTGTCTACACTAGTTCATTCCCCCATATTCCACCGATGTGACCACAGGTAGTGACCATCGGTTAGTTCGAAACTGCATTCCGCAATTTCGCATTTCGGGGATTCTCCAGTCAGTCCCTTGACTCCTCCAACTCCCGATCCCTGAAATGGGGTTTATCACGGACTAGCTCCTTCCTCGATATGACCATGGCCAATACCAAGAGCTTGTCCATAAAGTGATTTTCATGATTTCGCATTTCGGCACTTCGGTGTTCTTGTGGTGAAGTGTTCTTGACACCTCCAAGTTCCGGTATCCGAAACTCCGAAATGGAGTCAGATCAACATTCCGGTACTCCAGCGTTTCTAATTTCGGCGAATCGCATTTCACGACTTTGGGTTTCGTGATTTCGGGACTCCTGAGATGAAGAGTCTTCACTCTTGACTCCTTAAACTCCCGGTATCTAAAACTCCGATATGGAGTTTTTTTTTTCATTTCGCGACTTTGGGTTTTGTGATTTTGGGACTCCTGTGATGCAGTGTGCTGACTCTGGACCTCTCAACCTCTCAGTATTTGAGACTCCGGTGTGGATTCTTTTATCATTTCATGACTTCGGGACTCTTTATGATGAGAGTCTTTGTCATTTCCATTTCTTGGTATCCAAAATCCCAGTATCCAATACTTTGAAATGGAGTCGGATCAACGGTCCACAATCTCCTCGAACCAACGGCTCAGATCATTTCGCCATTTTGCATTTCGCGATTTCGACACTCCTGTTGATGAGAGTCTCTGACATCTCCATCTCCCGGTAACCGAAATCCTGGTATCCAACTCTCCAAGTGATGCACCTTTTTTGGGTTTTTGGGATTTCACATTTTGACACTTCGGGACTCTTGATAATGAGAGTTTCTGACATCTCCATCTCCCGGTAACCAAAATCCCAGTATTCAATACTCCGAGTGGTGCGCCTGTTTCGGGTTTTCAAGATTTCACATTTCGGCACTTCGGGACTCCTGATGATGAGAGTCTCGACTCTTGACTTCTCCATCTCCCGGTAACCGAAACTTCGAAATGGAGTCTTCATTGAGGTGCCTGGTTTGGATTTTTCAGGGTTTCGCATGTCACCTTGCTCATTAAAGAGCGTGCAGGTTCTCCTGGATCCAACACCAGTCAGACCTCTGGCTCAGATATGAAGTTCATCGGGAATTCTCCTGAATCCAACGCCGCATACTTTGATCTTTCCATCAATGACAATCTCACTTGCCTGAAAACTTACCAACAATCTCCCCCTTTGGCATTGATGGCAACCTGTTGACGGGCGAAAATGACCGTCCGTCAACT
>JZKD02S1142392.1:48220-59919 GCA_000966675.3 Picea glauca | reverse complement strand
TGGTATCAGAGCAGATTCCTTTTATCTAAGGATATATCCTAGAGCTTAAACATGTCTAGCCATGAAGGAAATTCAACCAATAAGGCCCCCCTATTAAATGGAACAAACTTTGCCTTCTGGAAATTTAGGATGAGAACCTACATAATGGCTTTAGGTGCAGATGTCTGGGATGTGGTAGAGACTGGTTATGCAAATCCAACTGTACTAGCTTCTAAGGATGACAAGCTAGAATTCAGCTTCAATGCTAAGGCTATGAATTCTATTCTAAGTGGCCTCGCAGAAGCAGAATTTGTAAAAGTTATGCACTTAGAATCTACCAAAGGAATGTGGGACAAACTCATTAACAGTTATGACGGTAATGAGAAGGTAAAGGATGCCAAGCTTCAAACCTACAGATTACAGTTTGAACAACTAAAGATGAAAGAGCATGAAACTGTTGGGAAGTACTTTCTGAGAGTTGAAGAACTATTAAATGCAATGAAAGGAATTGGTGAAAAAATTGAGGATGTCTATTTAGCTCAAAATTTTTTGAGATCTTTGTCAGATAGGTTCTGTTAACTCCCAAAATAAAACCGTCCTTTGGGTTGAATTTTGTAGTGGATAGCTTGGCCATCAGTAGTGGTCTCAAGATATTTTTGAGTTTTTATAGCTAAAAATTTTAGGTTTTGGTGTGTCTTAAGGAAATAAATCGACCCATAACGTCTTCTTTCCAAAATTTTCATTTTTACTTTCCTCAACTAACCTTTGTCCGAAAGTTCATTGCGCGCTGTGGAAAGTGTCCACTTTCAATAGCTAAGGAGCTCTTTTCTTCAGTCGATGCACTATTGAAAGTGACAAATCTCAAAGGTCGGACAATCAGTTCGCGGGTGGCGCGCTATGGAAAGTACATGTTTTAAATAACTAAGGAGCGGTTTCAATTAATATGGCGTGTCATGGAAATGGTCCACTTTCAATAGCTAAGGAGTGTTTTTTAACTAATGGTGCATTGTGGAAAGTACATACTTTCCGCAGCTAACAGGGATTTTCTCACAGAATCGCGCGCTGGTGAAAGTGGAAAATGAGCGTTTGGCAAAGGCGTTTTCCAAGGGCCGTTGCCGCACGAAGCGGGAATCATGTGTGTGATATCCACGTATGATATCAATGATGATGTGATCACCCCCACGTCAGAGTAAATCCAAGGCATGCGCTGATAGGAGAGGGAAATCATGCATAACAGGATATGACTGTAATTTGAATTCGTTCCAGAACCCACGCTCAACGCTCATCACATCCGGAATGGAAATTTCATGTTCGGCGACGCAGGTACAGAGGAGGTACCGTCGGCCTGACACCATCAAATCAAATAGAGGTTTCATATCACAAATTGTTCCCAAAATACTGTCGAAGTTTTCATTTGATTCAAAACAGAGCCGAAGCCCGAACTACTTTCAACAGCGCAGAACCTCGGCTCGACTAGGCAGTTACATGGATTACATTTGTCAAGTTTTTGAGCTGCAGAATGGTGAGAAAACGCAGTGGCGCTTTACTCAAGAGAGAATTGGATAACTTATCCTTTTTGCAATCGCACCCCGAGGTCCAGAGGCACTTTTCAAATGAAGGATGTATGTAATTCACAGAAAGGTTACAAATTGGGTGCCACCAGGCCACGGCTGAAGCCTTTTCCAAGACTTTTGATGGAAACAAAGCTCGCATCGGCTCTGTGGAAATCAAAGTGGATGAGGCTGTCATTTCCGCAGCTACAAGATTGTTAAGAACTGGTCAAAAATGGTTTAAAACCACCGCTCCTAAGAATCTGGATTTCAGGGTCTATTTGAAAGAAGGGTACAAGCATAAAGTGTGGAGAAAAGGTATGCTCGTTTCATATCTAGATGAAGAGTGGCAAGAATTATTCAAAAGAATTCAATTATACATCACCTCAGAAGGAAGATATGATAAATTGATGATGTACCACTTTAAACTCATGGATCACTTCACAGGCAAAACCCCCATCAATTTGCCTTATTTCTTATATCACAGTTTGACTAAGGTATGCAAGAGGATTAGAGCGCAACCCTTGAGCGTGAAAACTACTTTATGTCACCTTGGCCTCATAAAATTGATCATCCTGCAAGAATTGAAACAACAGGGGAGGAGCTGGGAGCATTTCCTATTCTGGGAAGGTTTTGAAACCCAGAATCAGAATGCAAATGAAAATATGGCAGGTGCAAAGAAGCAATCCTTTCCTCAGAGCAGCTCAAGGAGAAGAAGGGCTTTACCAGGACCTTCAGAGGACAGGATATCCAGACTGAAGCCTCACAGGTTGAAGAGAAAGTTGAACTTCGAGCAGACTACAGAGCATACTACACAACAGAATTCATAACATCCTACACAGCAGAGTACAGGGAAGAACATCCTTAATTTTCCATATTCAGATTCAGAATCTGAGTAGCAAGACCAGTGCCCTGTCATCAAGAGTTCTGAGCAATCAGCTGAGTGTGCACAAAACTATGAAACGTTCAATCAAACAGAACAGGGAGAATCATCAAAAAACCCTAGATCAAATAAATCTCAGAAAATCAAACATCTCAAGGAGGTAATTGCCCAGCAAGAGGTCTTGGAGCGGGTGATTAAAGATAGGTATAAGAAGTTATCAGATAACTTTGCCAAGACAAATGTTGTGTTTGAATGTTTGGATAAGGAGAGTGTCAGAGAGAAGAAGAGAAAGACAAAACTCGCCAAAGACTGCAACAGCCTACAGTGTCTTACCAAGCACCTCAAAAGGGAGATCAGGAGGTTGAAACAAAAATTGAAGCAAACACCTCATCCAGACCTGAAGGTTCTTGCTCAAGTTGTCGTCAATATGCAAGGTGAGAAGTCGAATGCCCACTGATTTTGGTTTGAAATCAATTTCGAAGGTGAAAACTCTTTTTGTGCACTATCGGGACTTTCAACAGTGCCAGGCTACTATTTCATTACCCATTAGCTGTGGAAAGAGATAGCTTTCAACAGCTAACCCGTGAAAAAATCAAACGGTTGCGCTGTTGAAAGCTGGGCAAGTAAGTTTTGAGGCCGAAAACGCAACAGTTTATTTCAAACATGTTTTGAATATATGCCAATGTATCAATAGACTATTAAATCGCATGCAAGAGTTCAACCTCAGGGATTCGAGGGATTTTGGTTACACATTCAAAACCATTTCCTAAAAACTTGGCCATGAATATTGGAAAATTGAACAGTCATATACATGTGTCATGTTACTTCACCACATTGCAAATGCTGAAAGCTGGAGGAGGCAAATGGTGATTTTGGAGACTGAAGACAGTTCGACCACTCAGTTTAGTTATTGAAGACTTTAATTTCAAAGTTGTTTAAATAGAATAGAACTGTTTTTATTTAATGACAGATCCATGCTTTTAGGATCTGTGTAACTGTTTGTAAGGGCTATAAATGCCTGTTTTGATATCAAACAATGGTTTGATTTTGGATAGAGTAATATGCTATTGTACTCAGACTTTTTATGTTAATACAGATCACGGGTTCCTTTCAATTTTGATGTTAGCTTTCCATCTTTCTTTCTGCACTATTATCTGTGTTGTCAAGCTTTGAATGGCTGTTATCCCATTGTTTAGCTCATAGCCTGATAATAGATTTCTTGATTGTCTCTTATACCCTACATTGTACTGGTTTAGTTACAATCTATTCTTCACCCATCAAATAGTTATCTAGCTGATTAATCAATCTTTGAGAGCACTGTCTATTTGTTTATCATTTTGATGTTTGAATGTAATTAGCTGAATTGAGTTATCCCATTGATCCACATTTACAAAATACAAAAACATTCATTTCTTAAGTTACCAAGCACCTTTGGTCTGCAACCACAAAGGGTTTCTTGGAGTGATAACAGGTTCAACCCAAAGGTCTCTACTATAGAATAACTTAATGATATAAAAGATATTCCTATTGATTAAATCCTCGGAACTCTGACTGCTTATGAAATGAGGATAGGTAGAGATAAACCCACCTCTAGAGAATCATCATTTAAAGAAGATAAGAATGAGGATTCTGAGCCTGGTGAAATTGAAGAAACATTTGTGAGAAGACTAAAGAAAGGATCAGGCAAGTACCAAGGAAATTTGCCTTTAAAATTTTTTAACTGTGGAAAGATAGGTCACTCTGCATATAAGTGTCCACACAAGAAGAAGGAATTGAACGCTAAAGGTGAAGAGAAGTACAAATCCAAGAGATTTGGTAAAAAAAAATTTTTATGTGTAAACAATGATGACTCTTCAGGAGACACATATATTGATTCATCTTGTGAAGATAAGGTTAATGACTTTATGCTTATGGCCAAGGACGACTATGATAAAAAAATCACAGGAAGTGATGTTGATGATGAAGAAGTTGTGGTTGACTTGGAAGGATAACTGATTAGTGCTCTAGAATAAATTGCTAGACTCATATTTAAGAAGAAAAAGAAAAAATAATTGTTGATACAGATCGAGAAAGACAGTAAAAAAATGAATACTTTGCCTTGCTAAAAGTGGAATTAGAAGAGGCAAATAAAATAGAGGACATTGTGAAACAATAGTTATCAAAGAAGAAGGAAATATGTGAAGCCTTGGAAGAAGAGGTAGTAAGAACCATAAAAGAGATGGAGAAGTTTAAAGCATTGTATTTGTTATCACCAATTATTGTCTCAGGAAAAAGAGTATCCAGGTCCGTGACTTGCACAAGAAGCACCCAACGCAAAACTCATAAAATTTCCTTTTTTAGAATTAGAATGCAAGCAAGTAGGCGGCTTTAGTATTCAATGGCAAGGATTCATCAATGGAGTAGATCAACGGTCATCGGGTAAGCCGGAGCCATGGATTTGCGTGAGAATTAGCACTTGGGATCATCCCTTATGGCCATATCATTGAAATGACCAGGGTCGTCCGATCTAGTACAGAACAGGTGGCATCTAGTCATCATTTCGAGAATCGGGTGTCGGGGATTTCGAAGGCATATGAGCAAGGACTCTCGGTGGGTGAATCCACGAAATGAGCACTAAGGAGTGCATGGATCTGGGCAGATAGGATTTTCACACCCATATATATGGACCATATTAAATTTTGGACCCCCCTCTCTTTTCTACCTTTAGCCGGGGGGGGTCCAGAATGATTGATATCAAGAGCACAATTTTGAAGGGTTGATATTTAAGCACCCAGATCTACAGTGTAGGTTCCATTCCAGAACCCCCTTGCTTTCCTTCCTTTAATGGGGGGGGGTGTCCAAAATGAGGCTGTTTTGAATTCCAAACCCCTGCTATCATGGCGCCCTCTCATGGTGTCATCCCCCCCTCCCACCTAAAACCACTTATCACCTCCGTTAGCCCCTTATCACTCCCACCTTCCATCTCTTGCCAAGTGTCCCATTGCTTGCGTCCTCCTTGGCATATGGTCTCATCCCGTATGTTATCGCATCCTCACACCTATCCTCCATTCATCATCCTCTCGACCTATCCCTATCCTGTCTTCACCCATCACTCACTCACCTCCTACCATGTGTCTCACACTCCCTGTCACCCCCACCTTAGTTGGTTTCCCCCGCTTTGTTCAGCCACTAGATCTCCCCTTTTGCTCCCACGTCACCTTCTTGTGCCACATCACCTCTATGCCTTTAGCGCCTAAGCACCCATGCATACCCAGTAGTCTTTCGGTCTCGCCCATCGTCGTAGCCTCGTCAGCTCCGTCCATGTCCACCATCTGGGTCCCCTCGCAACAGTCCCATGAAGAAGCAAAAACTAAAGGGAGGTCACCATGTCTTGTAGGTGTAGAGTTGACCGAGCCTTTCCTGATCCCAAGAAAGTCGTTATTAAGGTAGTTTATGGCGGTTGAACGTTGTCTCCTTCCATAAATAGAAGGTTGGGAAAAGACAAGTGCAGAGGTGACTGTTAGTCCTTTCTGACAAAGATCACGTCCATCAAAAGACTGCATGGGCAGTCTTCCCAACATCTGCATGTGCAGCCTGACAGAGAAGCTCCTCAATGTCAAGCATTAATCTCATGACATGATATTGTCCTAGAAAATCGGAGACAGTCTGAGTATATGTAAGCATTTTTTCCATTTTTGTTGATATCGATGGTAGAGATAAGATCCCGACTGTAAGCTTTGAGAAAGCATTGGTTTTCCTGGTTATGTATTTATATCTAAGACTTCCTGTTTAATGAAAGTCAACTTATTTTCGCCTCTTTGTAAATTGTTGTGTTAAAACACTCAGAATTGGAGTATCCAGTCGAGGATCATGATGACGCTATGATGGTCTAATTGTAGTGGTATCGTGATCAATTTTTCTCATCTTCCTGTGTTTTTTCTCCCTCTTACCCTGAGTAGCTCATTGGAATATCCAATCGAGTGGTTATAGTAGCCACCCTGATGCAAGGTTTGATCCTAGTGTTGCTGTAACTGTGTCATCCAGGCATATCTTAGTGTCTCATTCTTTCTTCTCCAGGATATTGAAAGCTTGATGCCTACAACATACCTTTGCAGTCTCTCTCACCGAGTCTTCCTCTTGTTCATTTTAAGCTCAACTTAATGACTGAAGTTAGATTAATACCTCACTTGTTGATGCATAGACTAGTCCAGGGTTCTGAGTTAAAGCGATATTGTTCCGAGTTCGTTCTCTATCGATCACCCCTTTTTAAAAAATGTGACATAAAACTGATGGGTATCAGGCTTACTCCTGCTGCAATCCAGGAGTGACTTCTGGTGCTAACATTTCTGGTGCTACTTCCGGGGATGAAATTGAAAATTTTCCCTGGGATTGAATGACATTGAGCCTCTAATTCTGAAGGTGCATCAAGCATCAGAGCCCTTGAAGATTGTTACTGTGCACCTGGCGACTCCACTGTGGCGAATCCAATATTTCCACTTCACTGTTTTGGCTGTGGATACTTTAGCACACCTGAAAGATGACCCATAGGAGCTTTCTCAAGAAGATTTTTAGCAACTGCTTTCTCATCTTGAGAAGTTTCCTGGGAGGACAGAATGTTAAGATTTGGCCTTTGATGGTGAACAAAGAACAGTCACATTCGAAGCTACGCATTTTTCACCTAGCGACTCCATGATTCAAGGATCGATCAACGACTCCACTGGTTCGATATGGAGAAAATATTGGCTCGAAGGTTTGCTCCATTTAATTTTTTTTTTGTTCCTGGTTTTCCTAATGTTGTCCCTTCTTTGAATGAATGGTATGATTATTTGCCCATATTTAGAGAGCGTAAAGAGGACAACCCTGCTCAACATCTCCATGATTTTCATGAATTCATGCATCGGTGGGAGATACATCATGAGGATGTTTTGTTGAATATATTCATGCTCTCATTGGTAGGATATGATCGTGAGTGGTATTTCTCCTTACCCCCTACCAACATCTCCTCCTTGGCAGAATTTCATGCATCTTTTAATAGGCACTGTCAAAAGTTTTATTCCTCTGAATTTATCTGTCATAACTGTTGTGAGGAATGTGAGGACAATGAGAAATACATGGCTATTTCTTATGAAGGATATGGTGATGAATATAGTGAGGAGGAGGACCCTGAGGAGAGAGATGATGCTCTGAGTGAGCTGATGGAGCTGGTAAAATCTCTTTCTATAGAGATTGAGAAAATGAAGGCAGATCATGACTGTTGCCTTTCTGAGGACGATGTAGAGGATTCCATTGCTATAGAGGCTTTTCTTCCTTCTCTTGATGCACATGCTGCCCTAAGATTTGATGCTTATTTAGATGAGGAGCAACAGAGCCCCACATCGTAGTTTGTTGACCAGAGGAGCAACTAGCCAATATATGAAAACGATGAATCATATTCTGAGATGGATATGTAGGATTTCCCAGAACAGATAACAGAGCCCAGTTCTCTATTCATTAAATAATATTATCCTAAGGAGATCAACCATCTCAGGTCTGCAGGAGACAATGAGAAGCATGATGAGGAGCAGATTTTTCCCATGAGTCTCATTTATGACGACTATGATTCTGACCTGTGGGAGAGCCAAGAAAAAGAACCAGAAGAGCAGCAACAGGGGAAGATTGCCTCTTGTCCAAAGCCTATCTGTGAGCAACCACCACCTGATATCAGTTATCCTACACCAACCTCTCACCCACCTGAGCTTACCAAAGTGATTCAACCGTGTATGAGAAGCTACGTAGCAGAGTAGGCTACCCATCACCCATTTTCTGGAGTTTTCCATTGGTCCTATGACCCTGTGAAGAAATACATGGAGTTGTATTTCCTTCATGATTTGCAGTCACCCAGCTTCATCCTAACCTCAGCTTTATGATGGAAGCTGAAGGATGCATTTTTTCTATTGTCACAATTGCATCAGCTGTGGGTGATCATCGACATAGTGAAAGAGCTTCCGTTCAAGAAGTTACTTGATTGGATTTGGTGAAAATTTTCTTTCACCTAGCCCCATGTAAAGGATTTTATTAGTTTAGGACTATACATAAATAAGATCCTTGGAGCATGTGTGTTTAGTTTGTTTTATTTCACTTATTGGCATGTATTTTTTAGCAGGGTGTCTTGAGCTCGACTCCATAGCTCAACAGAAGGAAACTAGAACTACAAATGCATTCTTAGAGCATCACAGGGATAAATCTATCCCCCATGGAGCCTAATGTTATCACCAATTATTGTCTTGGGAAAAAGAGTATCCAGGTCTGCGACCTGCGTAAGAAGCACCCAACGCAAAATTCAAAAAATTTCTTTTTTCGGACATAGAATGCAAGCAAGCAGGTGACTTTAGTATTCAACGGCGAGGATTCATCAATGGAGAAGATCGACGGTCATCGGGTAAGATGGAGCCACGAAGTTTCGTGAGGATTAGCGCCTGGGATCATCCCTTATGGCCATATCGCCAAAATGACCAAGGTCGTCTGATCCAGTAGGGCATAGGTGGCAGCTAGTCAGCATTTTAGGAATCGAGTGTCGGGGATTTCAAAGGCATAGGAGCGAGGACTCCCTGTGGGTGAATCCCCGAAATGAGCACTAAGGAGCGCGTGGATCTGGGTGGTCGGGATTTGCACACACAGATCTATGCCCCATATTAAATTCCGGATCCCCCTTGCTTTTCTACCTTTAGAGAGTGGGGGGTCCAGAATGATTGATATCGAGCGTGCAAGTTTGAAGGGTCGATATTTAAGCGCCCAGATCTACAACATAGGTTCCATTCCATACCCCCTTTATTTTCTACCTTTAACAGGGGAAAGGGGGGGTGGGGGGTCCGGAATGAGGCAGTTTTGAATGCAGGCCCCCTACTATCATGGCGCCCTCTCATGGTGTCAACCCCCCCTTATTCCTAAAACCACTTACCACCTCCGTTATCCCCTTATCACTACTGCCTGCCATCTCTTTCCAAGTGTCCCATTGCTTGCATCCTCCCTGGAAGATGGTCTCACTCTGTGTGTTGTCGCATCCTCACACCTGTCCTCCACTCATCGTCCTCCCAACCTATCTCTATACCATCTTCACCCATCACTCACTCACCTCCTACCATGTGTCTCGCACTCCCTTTCACCTCCACCTTAGTTGGTTTCCCCTCCCTCATTCAGCCACCGGATCTCCCCTTCTTCTCCCACGTCATCTTCTTGTGCCACATCGCCTCTATGCCTTTAGTGCCTAAGCACCCATGCATACCTAGTATCCTGTCAGTCTCTCCCATCACCTCAGCCTCGTCAGCTCCGTCCACATCCGCCATCTGGGTCCCCTCGCAACAATCCCACAAAGAAACAACAACCAAATGGAGACCACCATGTCCTGCAGGTGCAGATTTGATTGAGCCTTTCCTGATCCCAAGAAATTAGTTATTTAGGTAGTTGACAGTGGTTGAATGTCGTCTCCTTCCATAAATAGAAGGCCATGAAAATACAAGCGCAGAGGTGACTATCATTCCTTTCTGACAAAGATCGCATCCATCAGAAGATTGCATGGGCAATCTGCCTAATGCCTGCATGCAAAGCCTGATAAAGAAGCTCCTCAATGTCAAGCATTAATCTCATGACATGATCGTGTCCCAGACAATCGGAGCCACTATAAGTATATGTAGGCATTTTTTCCATTTTTGTTGGTATCGATGGTAGAGTTAAGATCCCGACTGTAAGCTTTGAGGAAGCACTGGTTTTCCTGGTTATGTATTTATATCTGAGACTTCCTGTTTAATGAAAGTCAACTTCTTTTCACCTCTTTGTAAATTGCTGTGTTAAAACACTCAGAATTGGAGTATCCAGTCGAGGATCGTGATGACGCTATGATGGTCTGATTGTACTGGTATCATGATCAGGTTTTCACGAATTCCTGTGTTTTTTCTACTTCTTACCCTGAGTAGCTCATTGGAAGATCCAATCAAGTGGTTACAGTAGCCACCATGATGCAAGGTTCGATCCCGGTTTTTTGGTAACTGTGTTATCCAGGCATATCTCAGTGTCTCTTTCTTTCTTCTCCAGGCCGTTGGAATCTAGATGCCTACAATAGAACTTTGCAGTCTCTCTCACCAAGTATTCCTCCTGTTCATTTTAAGCTCAAATTACTGATTGAAGTTAGATTAAGACCTCACCTGTTGATGCATAGCCTAGTCCAGGGTTCTGAATTAAAGAGATATCGTTCTGAGTTCATTCTTTGTCGATCAACCCTTTTTAAAAAACGTGACATAAAACTGATGGGTATCAGGCTTACTCCTTCTGCAATCCAGTAGTGACTTTTGGTGATAACAATATCTCCAAAATCTTCCAAGCATTAAAGCCTCGGTATAATTAAATGACATTCTGAGCAAACAAAGATCTCCTTTGTTGAAAACTGGTTTAGGCTATGTAAGTGGTTCAAGCAACAAACATCCAAAAAGCAAAGAGTCAGTAAAGTTGATCAAGTTCCAAGTCAACAGACAATCAGACCATGTGAGTACTCTTCCACCAAGAGACAATAAAGACAAGATGATCCCTAATAAAAAACAAATATATCAGAAGTTGGAGAAACAAATGCTAAGAAGAAGGCGATCCTTCAGGTACCAAAATTTCTTCCATGGTTATTGTTTTTATTGCTCTAATTTTGGTCATAAGATTGAAAATTGTCAAATTAAGTTTAGAGACATGCAATTGAGGAGATCAAGAAATAAACAATATTTGCAACATAGAACTAAACAACCAATGAGTAGACAAAGTTTCACCAATCACTTTGACCTATTGAACAATGAGCTTGAATGTTATAACTATCATAACTTCGGCAGAAAGTTGCAAACTACCATCTGAATAATTACAAATCAGATCCAAGGATAAATCCTTTAGCTAGAAATGCTAGCACATGGAAAAAAAAAGATAGTGAAAAATGTGGTCTAGTACTTTCAGCTCAAAAACAAAAATACCCCTGGTATATAGACAATGGATGTTCCAAGCACATGACTGGAGACAAGGATAAGTTCATTTCTATAAGTAAAACCAAAACAAGAAATGTGACCTTTGGAAATCATGAACCAGGTAAAATCAAGGGTAAAGGGATGGTGAGTTTTAGTAATGGTAAAGTAAAAGCCCAGGATGTTTTGCTTGTAGATGGGATGAAACATAATTTCCTTAGTGTAATTCAAATGTGTGACAGAGGATGTGAAGTGGTGTTCACTTCCAAATATTGTAAGATAAAGTTTGTAAACTTAGGACAAGTGGTGGCTAAAGGCATAAGGACAGAGAATAATGTATAT
>JZKD02S1142370.1:0-12860 GCA_000966675.3 Picea glauca | reverse complement strand
GTTAAAACTGCTAAAAATAGTAAATTGTCAAAATTCCCAGAAAATTGTTTTGAGCCAGTTGGAAAAGGTGGGTGGCTACCGATATCCACCTAGATCATTCCTCAATCCTTAGGAATAAATGGTCTCCATTGTTTTCAGTGCCCGGGGGAGAGGGAAAAGTGTTTGTTGAATCTAAATCTGCATCTTGATGAGTTGTTTGCCTTGTTGGAGAAGTTGCACTGCTTAGCTTGTTGAAGGTTGTCACGAACATGTGGCTGAAAAGGTTAGACCTTTTTAACCAGTCTTGCTACATGATATGCCTATGTGCAGAAGGAATCTTTTCGCTTTTCTACAACCTTGTTGATCTTCTTCTGTTGGATAGAAGGTGCTTGGGGCGAGGTTGTAGTGGTTGCATTGTCCTTTTGTTCCCCTTTTGAACAGATTGTGAAGAAGTTGAACTTTGTAGTATGAGAGACTACCTTGCAGCACTATTTAGGTGGAACAATAGTTGGAACTACCTCTGGTATTCTGTAGAGATGACCCCCCAAAGTAACAATGCCACTATGAGGTCGAGACTCATAAACAACATGGCATCTCCACATGTATGGTTGGCCCAAGAGGACATCATAGACATTCAGTGGGGAAACATCACATAATACCTCATCCTTGAAGGGTTGGATGCCGTATGATAATCGACATTGTTGAATGACATGGAGATCTCGTCCTTGGCGGAGCCACCCGATGTTGTATGGTTGCAGGTGTGGTGTCGTCGACAATCCCAACTGTTTAACGACATCTACTAAGATGAGGTTCTTCTGGCTTCCACTATCAACAATAAAATGCAGTAGGGTCCCCTTCACCCACATCTATGAATGAAAAATGCACTCCCCCTCTTCATGATCTTTGGGTTCTTCTCGTTGAATTGTTGTGGTCGCAACAATATCAATGGGGTCTACATCAATGATCTGTCTTTTACCAGTATTTTCATAATCAGATTCTGAATCAGGGTTTGGCTCCTTATTTTTTATAGCGAACACCAATGATTATTTTGAATGACATTCATCGGTGTTGTGCGAGGGGTTTTTGTGGAAATCGTACCATTTTCTGGTGTCCTTCTTTGTCTTCCCATGACCCTTCTCTTCTTGTGGCTTAGACTGGTTTTGGGGAGACTGTTTGTTAGGGTCATCTTTGTCATACTTTGGTTCTTACATATTTGCAAACCCGAACTCTCATTTGTTCTGGTGCTTAAATTTCTACTCGATTTTAATAGCATATCGATAAGTAGCACCGAGTGATGAGATGTCCAAAAAAGTCCATTTCGGTTTGGATATATCTGTGTAGAGCCCCACGATATTTCAGAACCAAATGTCATTCAGAGTCTTTGATACCCACCTTGGTGTGCAAGGTATGGAAGGTATTGGTGAACTACAGAACTGCTTGGCCCCTCTCTTGCCATAGTGTGGTCCATCTCATGTATTGGTCCTCATAGTTTCCAACATGGTAATATTGTTCCTTTACCGCATCCACAAAAAAATCCCAAGTGGGCTCGGCCCCATATATTCCAAAATCCTCTGTGGAACTTTGCTCCCAATAAGTTTCCCACCAATGTTTGATATGTGGGATATCTTTAAGGAGTGAAAAGGTGATCTTTTCCCTGTTGAAAAAATGGTGAACAGAGAAATAACTGTCTAGCAGATTTAACCATTTGTCTAGGGAATCCACATCTAACTGTCCTTCAAATACAGGAATATAAAAATTAACTTGTACCTTGAAAGGCGAGGTGCCTCCAAAGTGTACGCTTGATGAATATGCGCTTGTTGCTATCAACAGGCGTTGAAGGATGTGGGGAAAATTCTCCATCATTTCGTCCCTCTGTCACATGAGAGCTTGCTCAATCAACATAATGATAGGATCGTTTGCTCCATCTTTTTTATTTTCTTATGCCATTGATGGTTTCTTGGGTGTGAGAGAGTGATTTTCTTCAAGAGAGACAAGCTAGAGACCCAACTTTCTATACTTGGACCTCATCGAGGATATGCACTAAAAAACGATCAAGAGCAACCTGCTTTGATACCACTGATCTAAATTATTTTCAGCATGAAATGAGAGCGGGGATATAACTAAGAAACATAAAGATATATTGAAAGAGAAACAGTAATATAACATATATATGTTGGAAATATAACCAAAGGCAAAGATATACAATAATACACGATTTCTATTAATGAAATAAATGTATAGAGACTGTAAAAATACATAGTGAAAGACTCGCTAAAATGGTGGCAGCTTATCTCTAAGAAGAGATGTGACGACTACTCGCATTCGCAAGAAGATGATTAGAATGAGGATCTGCAGGCATTTTTACAATAAACAGGAATGCCAAAAACCCTAGACATCGAAAAACCTAGCCCTAGGAGATGAAGCGCCAAAAGTCATGTGGGCCCTGTTTGGGTAAGTTAGTACATCAACTTCCAGGGGTCGTAACTTTTGCATACGATCTCTGTTTGAGGCGTATGATAGCCCGTTGGAAAGGTATCACTGAGGAGATTCATTTTGGGGGCTCATTCATGGCTTCAAATATCATTGAGAATCTCTATATATAAAATAATTCATTTAGGCCCTCAAAATAGCCCTCGAAGCTAACACTGCTAAAAATAGTAAATTTCTAGAATTGCCAGAAAATTGTTTTGAGCCAGTTGGAAAAGGTGGGTGGCCACTGATATCTACCTGGATCAATATAAAACCACAGGTCCTTCTTATAATTTACACCTATGCGAACAAGCAGTAGGCACGAACCCCCACTCCACGTAACCACAATCTTAACCTAAAAAAAAAATTCGGATTTCGTGATTTCTATTGTGAGTTCCCCCCGACTCCTTCGATTCCTGAAACCCAAAAAAGGGATAACTGGTATTTATCTCCTACCTTATGCTTCCAACGTATGACCTCCATCCAAGTCCTGGGGCTTCACCTCCGAGCGCATTGGTATTTCGCGACTCGTGAGTCTGTGATGCAACTCTTCCCCTTTCTTTCCCCAAAGTTCAAACTCACGAATTATTTGCGATAGATTGACAGTCCTGAACCTCCTAAGATATGACAGTCCAGATCTCATCGTGATTTCACGTATCATGGATTCCCAAAAACATCTTCCTCCACACTTCCGACTTCCAAAATGTCGATATCTCAAAGCTCCCAAATCAACGACTCTTATTGATTCAGATTTGACGCTTGTTAATCCTCCCGAGCTTGCGAGTGTTGAAAGAAACTCAGCCTTAACCTCCCCGATGATCCACTAGATCCAACGGTCCAACATATCTGTGCTTCTCCCTCTGAGAAACTCAATCATCCGTTCAATTTCTCAAGGACTCATGGCCAAATAACTTGGTGTCTTTCCTCATAAGCTTGGGTTCCTGTGAGGTAACTTGGACCCTCATCTTTCCTCTAGGCTTTCCAAGTCTCTATCCCTCCTGAGCTTGATTCTTGTTGAAATCTCAAGGATTCTAAGGCATTCTTGCACTCACTCCTTGCGGACTTCACAATAATATCTGATTATCTGAAGCTTCCCAACTCTGTGCACTCCTTGTGACAACAGTTCTTCAACCCCTCACCTGGGTTGAAAAAATATAAGTCTCGACCTGGCCTGTGCACACCTTGCATGGATCTGTGTGATATTTACACCTCTACTAGTATGAGAACAATGGTATCCCTCCTGATATTTCTAAGATAAAACTCAAAATCTTGTCAACGCACTCCTTGCAGCAATTCTCAGGAAGAGAAACAATTGAAACTCATACTCTCCCTCTCATAGATCTCATACATTCAACATGAAATCAGACACATAAAGCATTGAAAAAAATGCATAACATAGCATATAAGAAAATTGTAAACATACCATTCAATATATGCAAACAGTAACCACAACAACACCATGAAATTGAGTCAAATCATTCTTATTTTAACTCAAGTGCTCTTGTACATGGTTTCTATAGAAATAACTATCTTCTTATACAACTTCTACAGGCTCTACTCTCCTATCCTCTCTTGATTTGCAGCTCTCTTGCTCATACAATTGAGAATAATAGATACAATACAATACATATGAGGGAGATTTCTCAAGTTTTCCCTCCTACAACCTCAAGCTATCTTATCGCAATAATGACTACAACTACTTTAATTTGATTACATTAAATGCCTCCAACCGACAAATGAGAGCAATCACTCAAGATCTATGTTACAATTCCCAAAACATTTAAGAGCACTTATGTCTCTCCAGATATTACATTAATGTGGCATCCTTTGAAATTTAAAATATCTCCAAAATGTGCGCTGGTGTGTATCTAGTTGTCCTCCACTTGCGCCTTGCTTGTAATGCTCCTACATCACTTTGTGGGATCATCTTGCAGTGAAGAACATAGTTGCCTAGAAGCTGTCATTTTCTTCTTTTGATAGATATCTTTTGAGGGGCGGTTTTTTCCACATGTGGTTTTCCTTGTTTCCTTGTTTTTATTCAGTGTTCATTAGTTGCATTGTACATGAGTACCTAAAATGGCCTAGTAGTCATGACTCATTTTTTACTCCATAGTGATGTTCAGGGGGGGTGTTGGAGAAATTTATATTTTCTGCACACTAGTTCAGTGGGAGTAAGACTAGTTCAGTGGGAGTTAACTGACTAGTTCTATTTTAGAATTTAACACTAGTTCAGTGGGAGTTAACTAACTAGTTCTATTTTAGACTTTCTAATCTTAGACCATCACTATTATGCATGCATTCTAATTATAGGATGTCATTGCCTATATGAGTGAAGATCACTCACTCATTGATAAGATAATAATATAAATTGATTCTCATTCTTCATTGTGTATCTCTCTTCATTTTCTTGATAAGCTTTGTTTGTGTATGCTTTAACTAGATCTCATGTGCAAGTTTCCATGAAACACTAACAGAATCCTTCATTTGTATGTATTTCTAAAATCTATATGTTCACCATAGTAAATGGGTTGTGATTACCATAATAAAAATAAATAATTACATTGTAATTTTTTTAATGTATATATTCATCATAGTTAATTAGCAATAGTTGTTAGAATAGAAATAAATACATGTTTGAGAGAAATTATGATGTAATTTTTATGGATATTTTGTTACAATTTTACTTCATTATCTCATACATATTATTTTTCTTTTAGGTAATGATTTGGAGTGTAGCTAATTCTGATTTATTAAGTTGAAAGTGCTTTCTTAAGGAGATGTGTAATTCCTTTTGTGATTAATATGAAGTTGACACATGGAGATGTGTAAGTCCTTACATGCTTAAAGATATTCCAAAAACATATTAATAATAAAGGAAATGTTTCAATGTTGACCATAAATTTTCTACATCCCAATATGAGGGACATGTGTAATTCTTTTCCTGCTCAATATGGAGTTGGCATGTGACATTTAACGTTCTCAACATGGAGTTGACATGTAATATTTAACATGCTCAACATGGAATTGACATGTGACATTTAACAAAAATATTAATGACAAAAAAATATTTGAGTGTACGCTATAAATAAAATATTTCAATGTTCATTTACTTCATATGGAGTTGCATTTAAAACATTATTTGAATATCAAATTTATATAGAGAGAAATAAAGTGATTGAAAGTAAAAATTTATTATTTCGATCAAAGACATTTTTAATAGCCGTAGTGTAAACGTTCTATGAAACGACTCTTTTCCGGTGATATTTTCCAGGAACACTTGGCTGAAATCTAGCCAAAAATTGTTAGATCAGTAGATTTGAGTGATTATTTATGTATAATCTAAGTTCCCCAGGGGTTTTTCATCATGTTGAATCCATTTATGCATTCCAAAATGGATTTTAAACAACAACAAATAGTGATTTCGTGAAATGTTATATCGTCGGATTCTGCCAAAAAAGTCATTTCATAGAACAGTTAGACAATGCACCTTTTGTATAGCCCATTATGAGGGAGGTGTGTAATTTATTAATTCCTCAACATGGAGTTTACATGTGGCATTTAAAAAAATATTAGTAGCAAAATAAATATTTCAATGTCGGCCATAAATTTTCTACAGTCAAGTATGAGGGAGATGTGTAATTCCTTCCATGCTCAACATGGAGTTGACACATGGAATTTAAAAAATATTAATAACAAAGAAATATTTCAATGTCGGTCATAAATTTTCTACAACTAGTATGAGGGATATGTGTAATTCCTTCAATGCTCAACATGGAGTTTGACATGTGGCATTTAAAAAAACTATTAATTATGAAGAAATATTTCAATGTCGGTCATAAATTTTCTAGAGTTAATATRATGACAAAGACGTGTAATTCCTTTAATGTTCAACAAGTTTGACATTTGGCATTTAAAAAGAATTAGTAACCAAAATTCTACAGCGATTTTGACGAAGGAGATGTGTAATTCCTTTAATGCTCAACAAGTTTGACATGTAGCATTTAAAAAAAAAAGTAACAAAAATATATGTCAATGTCTACAATAATTTTATAACAACTTTATATATAGACAAATAAAGTAATTAAAAGTAAAAAAAAATTATTTCTAGGTAATTTCTACTTTACAGTGTGAGGTAGATGTGTAATTCCTTTAATGTTTAATATGGAGTTTACAAATGACATTTAAAAAATATTGGAATGTGGGCCATAAATAAAATATTTCAAATGTCCACGTTAAGTTTTTGAAAGTAAAAAAATCGTTAATGGTGTGTTGCTCAATATGAAAGAGATGTGTAGTTCCTTAGTGGTCATTATGAAGTTTACCATAAATTTATATAAATCCATTTTAACTAGACCTTTTTTAAATTAAAAAAACTTAAACCTAAAAATTTACAAACTCCAAAAATATGATCTAACTAGATATAATAAATCTGGAATGAAAATATATCTACATTAATAAAACATAATATTAAAATCATTAACAATATTAATATAAAAATATTAAAAATGTCATCCCATCAACATAAAAACTTAAGCTTTAACAAATTTATAAATTACCTAAACATTTTTTAACAACTTTGAAACATTTGTTTTAATATTATGGTGTATATCAACGTATGTGTGGTCTTTTATAATGTCATTTACATTCTTTTTTTTTTCAAATAAACAATCCTTTGCGGAAATCCAAGGATGTTTTCCTACATTTTATGGGTGGTGTTCATAGTAAACTTCTCCATGTAAACTAGTATCTTTAGGATCCAATCATGGACTTTGTCTCCACCGCCACTTATTATTGAACACATCAAACCTTACCAAAGGAATGCAATCAGGTCAATGGTAGGACATTGTGGTACTTAGATCGGCTCAGCTACCCTACCCCTCGGGGTTACTGTTAATATTTTATTTGATGTAAAACAAATTGTTATTTGTTGTTAAAGTGGTGTTTCTCTAGTAACCATGGAATTGTTTTTTTTGTGTGATTTGTTTAAGTTTAGTATTGTGTCCCGGATGGGGTGCCACGTAGAAATGGGAGGCCACGCATCCTGCCCAGGACTCAAGCCATAAATATGGCAAACCGTCCCACCAGGTATGTTGTCGTAGGTTTGAAAAACCATATGTAATGTCCCCAATGTTACACCAACAAGGGGAGGGAATTTCTTTTGTTTCAGGAGATGAGAGGCAAGAAGGCGATGACAACAACAATTTAACCTCACCATTGAAGACGAACACGAGCACCCCATCCACACAATAGGTTACAATGACATCACACTCAAACACAAAGACAACTAGCGAATCATACGCAGAAAAGAAAAGAGGGCGACTACACGCCCGACGCAATAAGACCACGCCCACCAGCTGAGGGAAAACATCCCCACCCCGAATCACGACCTAGACGAACAAGGATTATAACCTCAAGGCACATGGACCTAACGCCTGAAGGCATTCGGTCCTTACGAGCTCGACAATACTCACACAAGCACCTACTCCAGCCAAGGTCTCATTCGCCGCCATTCCCCAGGGCGCACCATGATCCCCTCATCAGGAATCATGTTGTTCCCAGGTGTCGGATGCGTCAATAATCTTGCCGCAATGCATCCAACTGGACCAACGAAATCAAGGTGATTCCGATGCGTGAAGAGTCGAAATAACTTACAGGATGACTACGCCTATGCTCCCAAGCAATGGGTGGGCAAGAAGCATGGAGACACCGCCCAACAGATGCACAATCCAAAACATGGCATGACCACATCCAAGAAGTCCTAAGGCTAAATCAAAGGTCTAGGCGTGAAGGGTAAACTATTGTAAGGTTACCAAGGACATAAACTTCACAAGGGTGAACTAAAACAAAACTCAACAATCAACATGCTAGCCTGCACGGTGTGTGTCTATTAAGGTAAGTGCACTACTAACTCTTTAAGCAATCACATGCTGCTTCATTATCTAAATGATAAGCTGTCCTAAATGACGAGTCCTAAAATCAACAATATGAAGATAAATTATCCCGTAAATCTAGAGCACACCTTGACTTAAACTAAGGTGATTATTCAGAATACCTTTTCAAGTTGATCCGTCAATGGTGATTATGGAAAAAGGGTCATCATCAAAGGAGTTGGTTCTCAACYAGGTAGTTATTATTAAGTTACCCTAAACTTCTTTAATAAAATAAAACCSTGCCTTAGMTAGCTACRTCAACGTCTTATGTSTTGAGTTACMAAATCTACAAAACTATACATTTKCTACTAGTAGGAATGACAAGGATAACATTGGTGAAAGAATCAATSRTGTCTTCTAGTAGAAGTTCACATCGAGTAAGATMAAGAACAAGGAAAKTATCATATTATGCTAGTTATTATGTGATTAGAAAGATATAATCCAACCATACTAAGTGTTTTAATGAATTAATAACTAACTCCATAACCATCAACACAATTAAATCATTAATACACAAAGAATAGTTTCACAATAAGATTGGGAACCGAACACTAAAAGACTTCTATATGTGCAAGGGTTTCGAGAACAAGAATTAAGCAACAGGAAAAAGGTGGCGATTAGAAGTGATGGGGTTATTTTAATATTTTGGGAAGGGAGAAAGATTTTAAGAGCTTACTCTTGCAAAACAATCAGACGCAGTCCACCACAGCCACCCAAACTCTGCTAGCTATCCATGGGTGTGTGGGAAGCTATGAATTGGTGTACGCACTTACCAAATACAAGGTAACTGCCAAAAATTTATCGTCATCGGAAATTGAAAACGTAGGCGAATCTCTGACAGGGAATCCCCGGTTAGTAATCAACCAAAAGAAATCTCGAAAGGTAAATAATGCCATTTTTATCTAAGGGCCCAACACCAGGTATCCAGGGCAACTCACCGGCATAACCCAAGGCAACTTGCTGGCGAAATGAAAATCAAAATGCAGTCTACAGAAGGGGAGATAAATCACCATGCACTGGGGGTAACCACTAGTCATTTTTAAAGGGAAAACGTTGTGCCATGCAACAGAAAAAACGCAGGCGGCCATCACGGGCTATTGTGCCCAACCCACTGCAACTCAATCAAGCGAACGCTACTCATAATAGGGTCAAGACGTGGGGAAGGACACACTAGCAAAATGACATGCCTTCCATCAGTAAAAAGGGATAGAGACAGTCACTATACCTACTGTCAAGGTTCCTCAAAAAAAAACTCGCTCAAGAAGTCACTCAGACAACTCTGAAAAACAAAGTCGCACAGGTACGAATTGCCCCCAGATTAACACAGGTACAAAATTCACTCAGAAGAAGGAAACTCTACTTTACCCAAAGGAAATGGTCAACTCATATTCATAATCGCTACCTCAAAATTACAGAGGTGCTAATGGTCGAGAAGACGGAAATTATAAATAGTTTTAAATCAGAAAAGTAAAATCGCCTTGCACAATCAGTGAAATAATGCAGGGTACCATTGCCCAGGGGAGCCAAATAAAATCGCAAAGAACAGGATGAGGAACGCAAGGCCAGAGCTCCCTTCATTAAACAAACTCGGGTCAATTTTACAGCAATCACATAACGCAATCGTCGAAGTCATAAATTTTACTTTTTCATTCATTACCGAATCACAATAACAGAGTTAATAATTTTTACATCCGTTACACAGCTAAAATCGCCCAAGTAATAAANAAAGATATAATCCAACCATACTAAGTGTTTTAATGAATTAATAACTAACTCCATAACCATCAACACAATTAAATCATTAATACACAAAGAATAGTTTCACATTAAGATTGGGAACCGAACACTAAATGACTTCTATGTGTGCAAGGGTTTTGAGAACAATAATTAAGCAACAGGAAAAAGGTAGCGATTAGAAGTGATGGGGGTATTTTAATATTTCGGGAAGGGAGAAAGATTTTAAGAGCTTACTCTTGCAAAACAATCAGACGCAGTCCACCACAGCCGCCCAAACTCTGCCAGCTATCTATGGGTGTGTGGGCAGCTATGAATTGGTGTACGCACTTACCAAATACAAGGTAACTGCCAAAAATTTATCGTCGTCAGCAATTGAAAACGCAGGCGAATCTCTGACAGGGAAACCCCGGTTAGTAATCAACTAAAAGTAATCCTGAAAGGAAAATAATGTCAGTTTTATCTAAGGGCCCACCGCCAGGTATCCAAGGCAACTCATCGGCATAACCCAAGGCAACTCGCCGGTGAAATGAAAACCAAAATGTAGTCTACAAAAGGGGAGATAAATCGCCATGCACTGGGGGTAACCACTAGTCATTTTTAAAGGGCAAACGTTGTGCCACGCAACAGAAAAAATGCAGGTGGCCATCATAGGCTATTGTGCCCAACCCACCGTGACTCAATCAAGCGAACACTACTCATAACAGGGTCAAAACATGGGTAAGGACACACTAGCAAAATGACATGCCTTCTGTCAGTAAAAAGGGATAGAGACAGTCACTGTACCTACTGTCAAGGTTCCTCAAAAAAAAACTCGCTCAAGAAGTCACTCGGACAACTCTAAAAAACAAAGTCGCGCAGGTACGAAACGCCCCTAGATTAACACAGGTACAAAATTTTCTCAGAAGAAGGAAACTCAACTTTACCCAAAGGAAATGGTCGACTCATATTCATAATCGCTACCTCAAAATTACAGAGGTGCTAATGGTCGGGCAGATGGAAATTATAAAACGTTTTAAATCATAAAAGTAAAATCGCCTTGCACAATCAATGAAATAATGCAGGGTACCATTACCCAGGGGAGCCAAATAAAATCGCAGAGAACAAGATGAGGAACGCAAGGCCAGATCTCCCTTCATTAAACAAACTCAGGTCAATTTTACAGCAGTCACATAACGCAATCGCCGAAGTCATAAATTTTACTTTTTCATTCATTACCGAATCACAATAATAGAGTTATTAATTTTTACATCCGTTACACAGTTAAAATCGCCCAAGTAATAAAAACTAGTCAATCCAACGAGAACCAAACACATATTGAAGTTAAATATTTTTCATCTCAAAATACCAATATAAAAATGCTAATAACAGTAAAAGAATGCCAGGGCCCTAAGGATAGCTCAACGAAGGATCTCAGTGGTTCTATTAGTTGAGGCACAAAAATAAACATCAAGGAAGCAAGATAATCCAAAATCCAAAGTTGTATTTAAGGGCGCAAGCCAAACAATCAGGCAAGGACATCCACAGAGGGAGACGACTAAAGGTTCACCTTCGCATCACCATCCTCGCACAGAAAAGCAAGGCATTGAGATCCATAGGTCTTTTAACACTAAGGCGACGACCGTAGATCAGGCTCCTGGCCAACGGCTCAGGCAAGGACTGGTGAGCTAGGGACGAAGGGTAACAATATCAAGGTCACAATCTACACACAGGGCGGTCACGACATGTGGGGAGATGAAAGCCACAAGAAATCAATCGACCGATCATTCAGCCATGCTATAAAATTTATTCATGAAACTAGACAAACAACTTACCTACCCAATACCCATGCAGATATAATCGTACATCCTAATGCATACTACTCTACAAATCAAAGAGCGTACCGTTGCCTAATCGCCCGCTTTGAATGATGTCTGCGCACTCCGTGCCGCTCCTGCTCGTCGACCGTCAAGACCTCACCGGTACCTCCCAGCCAATGCTAGGGGTACTCTTCTTCCCCCTTAGCCCCTGAGCTGCAAAGGGGCCACACACTATCCAGATGGTACGTCTAGCTCCCAGCTCGCCTTGCAAGGCTGAGCTACCACTCCTATCCAAGCTGGGAAATCCCAACTCCCCACTAGTAAATCAGTCAAGTCACTAATCCGACAGCGTAACGTTACGCTAACCGTCACCCCCCTTTTCTTCCTCCTCTTCCCTTTCTTTTATAGAGTTTTAGAACTTCCATCTTTCCCTAAATCTTATTTAATTTAAGTTTTAATAAAAATCTTCTAAAAATTTACCTTCGCACAAGTGTCATTCATCCCCCACATTTCTCCATTAACTATTTTCTTTAATTTATTAAATTTTCTTATTTCCCTCACCCACCTAGAGTTGCTCCTAAATTTACTCCTAGGTGTTTCTAGATTCCCTTACAGGTTTAAATACTTTCCCTAAAATGAAGTTGTTAATTTAGTTCAATTTAGAAGGTTCTTAATTGTTGATTCCTTACTATGTTGACCTTGCTTTTTACCATAATTTCCCCTCTTTCCCTTATTATGTTTCCTCCATTCCTTAGTTCCTAATTTATATTATTCCCTTCTTTCCTCTTTTTATTAGAGCCCAAAAATGGCAGTTGCACAAATTTAACCTCTTTCCCTTTTTATTAATAATTTAATATCTTTAACACTTTCACAAGTTAAACAATTTAAATTCTTCTTACAATTTAAATCCACTGATTTTAATTAAATTCTTACTCTCTTCATTTTACTC
>JZKD02S1142359.1:0-12860 GCA_000966675.3 Picea glauca | reverse complement strand
AAAAAATAATCAATGTCGATCCCATTCAAGCCTTTGCTCCCTCAAGTTCTCATAGCCCCAGTATTATGTTACTATAATCTCCTTTGTGATGGCCAAATATCCTCCTCTAAAGGAGGTTTTTCCACCTTTGAGTGGAGTGGTTACTCAGAAAAAGGATTAACAACAACTTGGTGAAGATGAAGAAGATATCGAGGAGGGATGTCTTCCAAAGAAGCTAGTGAGGAAACCATTAAAACAAAAAAGGGAAGAAATAGCATTGAAGGAAAAAATAACTAGGACTTTAGTCATCCATCAAAATCTCATTTGGTCCCGAAGTCAAAATCCTTAGACTCATATGGCAGTTACTCTAATCTTTCATTAGTTAAATAATTAAAGTCACCTCCTAGAACTATAGGGGATTACATATTGGATCTAAGATAGAGGCTCTAAAGGATCTAATAAGAATGGAAAACCCTATAGTCCTGATCCAAGAGACCAGTCTGGAAGAAAAAGAAAAGCTAAAAATAGGCAACAAGTAGTGGAAGGCAAGGAATTGCAATAAGTACTCAAGGGGCATTCAAGGGATTATGTACCCCTTGGGATTCAAATACATTCGAGTCGTTACACCACCCGTCTACTCGATATTAGATATTGGTTGTTCTAGTCCACAAAGATTTAGGAAAACAAATCCAGATCTTCAATGTATATGCCCTAGTACAGTATGGCAAGAAAGTTTTTTTCTCTCAGCTTTGTTGGAAATGAGGGATTTCAACTATGATAAATACTTCATTGTAGCTGGAGATTTCAACTTGGTTTTATCTAACAAGGAGAAAAGTGGGGGTAGTATAGTGAGAGACCTGTTTAGAGAAATAATGGGGGATTTGATCTTTGATTGGGATCTGGTGGAAATTGTCCCTAAGAAATGGAAATTCACTTGGTCCAATCATTGGGTGGGGTCGAGGCTTATAGTGGCAAGGATAGACTTCTTTCTAATCCACAATGACTTTTTATTGGAGAAATTTTCAATATCTTCACATATTATCTCTTCTATTTTTTTTAATCACAAGCCTATATCCTTAGTCTTTCAAACTTTAGAAGATATTGGGCCAATACCGTTCCACTTTAACCCTTTGGCTTCAGGTTGCTAAAGTTTTGGATATGATTAAGGTGGCTTGGAGAATTGCAGTTTAGGGCTCCCCTTCCTTTATGTGGGAATCCAAGCTTCACATGGTTAAATATGAGTTGAAGGAATAGGGAAAATCCTCATATAAATCTCCCTCTATGGAAAAACAAAATATATTCAAAGAGAAGTTGCCTAGGCTGCAAGCAGAAATGGAAGTGCAAGAAATCACTCATCAAAGTATCCCAGAGGAAATGAATCTAATTGGAAAGCTCCATCAAGAAAATTAGAAAGAGGAAGAACACTAGAGGCTGAAATCTAGAAGTTTGAGGCTGCAATTTGGGGACAATAACACTTTTTTATTTCATAAACAATCAAAGGCAAGATTACACAAGAATAATCTCAAAAAAATAATTCAAGAGGATGGAGAGAAGTTGATTGCTTTTGAGTTTATAAAGGAATAAGGGTTCAACTATTTTGAAGCCTTATGTATCGAAGAGGAAGAGGGTGAGCTAGACTTTGCAGAGGATATGCTTCAAGAGGTCCCCTGTATAGTGTCCATGGAGGACAATCTTGAACTAGGAAAAGAAATAGGTTATTGAAGTAATTGGGTGGTTGGATCCTAACAAAGCTCTAGGCCCAAATGGATTTTCTACAGATTTCTTCCGTGCCCACTAGAGAATCATAAAGTATGATCTCTACCGCATGCTAAATTGGTATAGAAAGAAGCCCAGAATTGGAGAAAGTACGAACTCATCCTTCATTTCTCTAATTCCTAAACAAAGTTGACCCTCATCTTTTTCAAGGTTGTTGATCTAAAAGATTATTTTAGTGTCTTTAAGTCAACCTCACGAGGATACAGTTCCTTAAAGAGGTGGTACTCCTCTGTTTTTATAAAAGATGTAGCTGATGTTCTTGGACTAGACTGTCAAATGGGAGAATGCTAAACAACAATACCCAAATCCTTTATTGCTTTAGTTTGATATAAAATGGTTCTTGATAACCAAATTTCTCCTTGAGTGCGACATTTGCCTAGAAATAGACCAAGTAACTTCTTAACAATAAAAAGATAAAGAAAGGGTTCAATATCAAAATAAATATGTGCTTAGCTTCATTATAACATCTCTCTGAAACACATACAAGTAGAATATACAACCATATTTTCTTACAAGAAAAAGAGAGAGTGAAATGGGATTGATTACTTAAGAGAACTTTAGATGATTTTGCATTTAAAACTGAAAAGAATATGATAAAAACAATCCAAAAATCTCGTACTTAGAAATCATTAAAGTTATGCCCCAAAATACTTCTCTGGGGAGTTCAATACATAAAAGATATTTCTCGTTACAAGACATTTTAGTAAACCCATTTACTAATGCTTAGAAATAAAGCCTGTAAAATGAAAGAACTAAACCTCCACGAATCTATTAGACAACACCGGTTTACATTATTATCCATGTATATGGCTATGAAATACTCTTATTGATCTTTTAGGAAGAGGCCTGGAATAATAAAATAAAACACTAAAAAACACATCCTTATGCTTAGTTTAGAAATACAAACATAAGCCTTGAGAGAAATCGTGTAGAAGAAGAAGAAAGAAGAAAATGGAGATATGTATTTTTTGATGAGAGAGTTGGCTTCTTACTAAAGACTGAACAATGTTATTATGATCATCTAACCACTTCTTTGATGGTGCTCTCCTCCTTTTAAACCTGCTTCCAATGCTTCTTTGAAATGTTTTGCCCTATCAGTCAGGGTGTCTATTCTTTTGGAAGTTTCTCACGCGCTTCCTCTTTTTGGAATAAAAAGTAGATCAATGATTTATTCAACACTTATTAATGGATTAAGTCATTGAAATTCATGCCTCAAAGTGGGACCCACTTCACCTTTTTTATAAAAATTATTTAATAAACTTTTATTTCCAAAATTTGAAGTTGACTACCTTAAAAACATTAACTGTAAGACAAAATATTTTAATTTTATGAGCATGAAAATTGATTTCCCAGCCATGGAAACCATTCTAGAAATACTCGTCATTATTTTGTCTTTCCAATGAGCCATCTTGAGCAAAATTCGGGGGTCTGGATCTCAACTTATAGCCTCGGGAAGTCGAGGTTCCAAATAGATTTCCTAGGAAGCCATGAAAAGAGAGTTGATTGTTCTTTAATTTTTAGAACTATTATGGCCAAATTCATGAAAAATGATTAAGTGGTGGGTATTATGAAAATGAAAATGGGATATGTATGGAAATGGTGTGGAGAATTAGAAAAATGTATAAGTATGTTGAGTAACGAGGAAGATGTCTAAGTATGGAGAGTAGTGGGGAAGGAGAGTAGAGTGGAAATAAGGAAAAATGGATAAGTATAAAGTGTGGAGAGTGGAGAATGAGGAAAATGGAAAAATTGTTAAGTATGGAGTAACCGTATGTGGGAGAAAAATGGCATATCTTGGGCATATGAGATTTGTTTTAAATTCTGTAAAGTGATAAAAAGAGCTGAGATATAGGGATATTAGTGAGAATATTGACATAAGTATTTTCCTTCTGTTAATATCTCTTCTTTTGTTTTCTTCTCTTTTGTTTCAAAGAGAAACCATCTCTGTTAGTTTTTCATGATGAAGAACTGAAGAACTGAAGCTTATTGGAAACTTGTTGGGTCTTCACAATCAACAGTTGAAGATTCTTTAGAACTTGTTGTTGTTGTTGTTGTCTATATTTGATGCATGAAAATACATCAACATATGGCTCCAACTGTAGGAAAATAACCCCTTTTGGGTTGCTGAGAATCTAAAATCCTGGTCCAACTGCCTTCTCCATTGGGCCATGGAGTCATCTTCAAACATCATCTCCATCTAGAAATTGCATTATTATGCAAAAATTTGACTGAAGAAACAAACTATATATAAACAAGATCTATCTACAGTAACCTACTTGGAGGAAAGGGACACTTTTCAAGTGTAAGTAGATTTCCAATGGAGCCATTCAAACATCCAACTGATCTGTGAAATGAACTCTAGAATTGGGGAACATATCAAGGTTGCTGCCAAGGAGTCAAAATCATGCCAAAGTGTACTGAAGTAAAACTGATTCGGATGTGCCCAAAATATGATTTCATTTCCTAGTTAACAATGCTTTGGAACCATGATTCAATAAATCAAGTCCTAGTTGCTCATGAGTGTTGCAGTCTTTGGTTGGATGAGAAGTTTCCCATTTGAAAATATTTTCACCTTTCTCCTTATCCCCAACCACATCCAATATTCTTGATTCATTAGAAATGTCCTAAAAGCATTCTTCCTTCATGCAATGGCAATCTTGTCCATTATTGTTCTCAAGATTAATTTCTTCTACTAATTCTTCTTGCTACCAATGTTCTTGTGGCTTTTTTTATCATTAAAATATGGGTGATTACACACCCATTGCAACATTTTCCACATGATCATATTGAATGAAATCTTCATTTGCATCTAGTGGAGGTCCATCAAATCCATCTTTAAACTCATCATGATCATCACTCTCAAATTGAGCATATAAGAGGTCAAAATTTTCCTCCCATGGAGCATGTGGTTGATAGTATTCTTCTTGAATTGAACATTAGGGATCTCATTTTCATCTTCAAGAATAAAATCTAATGCAAAAAAAATTTCACATCTTTCATTAGATTTTTCTTCTAAATCCTTTCCTCCATTGTCTTGGAACAATATTTGGAAGTTTAAGAGATTAGTACCAATCTCATGAATCTTTCTTGTGATGACTTGAGCTCACTGCATTAACTCTTTCTAGCTGCACTTTCCTTCTTGATTCAATAAAAATATTAAATTCACATGCAATGTATTTTCATAACAACTAAGAATGATGACATCATTCAAAAATATTTCTTGAGGAATCTCATGAAGGACTTTCATAAATATGAAAGTGAAATCTTTGATTGTCTCTTCCTCATTCATCTGGATTTTAACCAACCTCAAGAAAAGAGAATATGGATCTTTCCTGATGAGAACCAATTCTAGGAGTTCTTCAAATTGATTTTTCTCTGACTTAGATCCTTGGACCTGTGGGGTCTATGGCCCATGAAATGGATTGCACTCGTCCATGGAAAAAACTATGCAAACTCTCCCTTGAATCTCCACCCTAGTTCAATGGTGGTTCACTAACTTTCTCTTCATAAAACTACCAACTAGAATCTTGGTCTAACCGGAACCTACAGGGATGGATGGTTGGGTCTTCATGCTACCCTTCAAACATGATATCGTTTAAATTTAGGATCATTGTTTATCCTTATAGTGATCAACAGTAGACCTCCTTCATTGACATGTGATGCCTCAACATGCCTTCAAATCGTAATTTTCGGTTCTCTCTTTATGAAGTCACCGCACCGATCAAAGTATTAAACCTGACAAATATTGAAGTGTGTGCATCTTCAGTGCCTGGAAATTTAGATCGACCCAAGAATATGCACAACACTTCACGCATGCACTAGATCCACAAATTTTGTGCACGAACAATCACAAATAGTCAGATCTTATCACGATCTATTCACAACAAACCTTTTTTCATCTGATCTGTAGGAACAAATTTGTTTTTTCCACAACTCTCAAATATGCATTCCACACAATAAATACAACTTTCAATCTAGGTTCATAGACATATGCAGATTTATATTCGACTGTAAACATAGAATCAATGCCAATCTAAACTAATAACAACACTAAAAAATTGCACGTAATGTACAAAGACATATAATATTAATTCACTCGGGGAAAGAGGAAATCAAATGATACTCCCAATTCCTAGTATCACAATGCTTTATTTGTGTTTAAATACATAGAGAGAAGGTTGAACCTAGATCCATTAAAGATGGATAAAAAAAAACCACACCAAATCTCAAATCCCTAATATCGCTCTAGATCTCCATCTCTACTAACTAAGCAGATTATTTTTTCATTACATGGCATTTTATATCGTTTAAAATACTCCCTACGTGGACTACTCCAGAACCTTCTAGACATTATATTATATTTTCATGAGGATCTTGTCCTCTAGCAACAACTTTCCCTTTAGAAGCTTCAAATTTCGATAATGATCTAGGGGGGTTAATGCTCCTGCATCAAACTCCCAGGGTACAATTATTCATGATCTCCCGATCATGTGTCTTCATTGTTGCACCTCATTTATATTAAACCTTTCTGGTCTTCTTTATCCTCATGCATCATTCACCATACGCTGAGCTTATCCTCGTGCTAAAAAATGAGTTGCAACCAAGCCTTTGCAGTAACAAGTCTTCCACCTTGCTACACAATACCTCACTAAGCTTCCCTCATGAGATCAATGCTTTGTTATTCTCCTGGTTCTTTCCTCTGGTACCTTCTGAGCACTCCTTGCTCTAGGTTGTTGCAAATCTTCTCACTCTCACACAAAAAAATATTTCCCTTCTTTGATATCACTTATTGAGGATCGATTACGGGGTTCCTTCAAATCATTTTTTCTCTAACTTTGATCATTGGACCTGTGGGATCTATGGCCCACGAAATGGATTGCACTCATCCATGGAAGCAACTACACAAACTCCCCCTCGAATCTGCACCCTGGTTCAATGGCGCTCCACTAACTTTCTCTTCATAAAAATGCCAACTAGAATCTCGGTCTGACCAGAACCTACAAGAATGGATGACTGGGTATTCACGCTACCCTTCAACCATTATATCGTTTAAATTTAGGATCATCGTTTATCCTTATAGTGATCAATGATGGACCTCCTTCATTGACATACGATGCCTTTGCACACCTTCAAATGATAATTTTTGGTTCTCTCTTTATGAAGTCACCTCACCAATCAAAGTATTGAACCCGGAAAATATTGAAGTGTGTGCATATTCAATGCATGTCAATTTATATCGACCCAACAATATGCACAACACTTCCATGTATGCACTAGATCCACAAATTTTGTGCACGGACAAACACAAATAGTTAGATCTTATCACGATCTATTCGCAAAAAACCTTTCTTCATCTTATATGCAAGAACATATATGTTTTTGCCACAATAAATCTCAAATATGCATTCCATGCAATAACTCCAACTTTCAATTCAGGTTCATAGCCATATGCAAATTTATATTCGAATGTAAACATAGAATCAATGCTAATCTAAACTAATAATAACACTAAAAAATTGCACGTGATGTACAAAGACATAATATTAATTCACTCGGGGAAAGAGGAAATCGAATGATACTCCCAATTCCCAATATTACAATGTTTTCTTTACGTTTAAATACACAAAAATAAGGTTAAATCTAGATCCATCAAAGATGGATCAGAAAAAACCACACCAAATCTCAAATCCCTAATATCGTTCTAGATCTCCATCTCTACTAACTAAGCAAATTCTTTTTTCATTACATGGATTTTTAAATCATTTAAAACACTCCCTACGTGGACTACTCCATAACCTTCTAGACATTACATTATATTTTCGTGAGGCTCTTGTCCTCTAGTAACGACTTTCCATTTAGAAGCTTCGAAATTTGATAATGATCTAGGGGGGTGTTGATGTTTGAGTCGATTTAGACCGAAACAACAACCTCACGAGGATATAAATCCCCCTGTGTTTTTATAGAGGTGGTACTCATCTTTAAGTTTTTTTCTAAAATATTTTCTTTGAATTCTTTCGAGACAATATATATAAATGGGAGAGTGTTATATATCAAAATCCAAAATCTTTATTGTTTAATTAAGATAAAAAAAATGATAAATATACACCAACAATTCCTGAAAAAAGGAACGGGAACCTTCACTCATAAAATGTAAAATTGGCAAAAATAATATATACAAATTATATATTATAGGAGATGGAAAATAGATCTTGCATTCATCACATTCATAAAATAATTTTTTATCACATTTATAGGAAGAAAACAAATGGCCCAAATATAAGAGAACCTTAAAAGAGTTTTTCATTGAAATCAAAATAATATTTTGATGAGTCAATTTCAAATATCTTATTCTCAAATAATTAGAGTTCAAAGATACAATCAAAATTAACCCCGAATTGGTTCTCGGGGATTTTCTAAAAAATGATATAGTCTTTTTAGTCTAATGAAAAATTAATGTGTTTGTCCAAAAGGACTGGGATTGGGACTCATGTGGACCATAAAATAAAAAGAAGAGAAGATAATGGAGTCGTTGAATCAAAGTAAGAGCAATGCTAGACTGTGGTGAATCTCTCATATCTTCATTTGCTTGTTGATGCTCATTTTATATATTTATTTGTTGTGGTTATATGATTGGTATCAACTACTTCCGTTGGACCCTCACTATTCTTGATTAAATCCCTTTTTAACCATTCTTCAATATATTGTTGCAAAGGAGCAATGGTCACCTCTTGTTTGAATTTGATTTTGAACAATTCATTTTCATATTCTCTATATTCAATTGAAATATTTTGCAATGTAATTTCAATATCCTCATTTCTATTGACATATTCAACAAGCCAATTATCAATATTATCTTCAGTATATTCAATCATACTATTGAACTTCTTTGTTGGCAATTTCTTTAATTTTTCCACGTTTTCTTTGAATTGTTGTCTTGTTTGAAGCATTGAATTTGAAATTAGATTTGGATCTTCTACTTCAATGGTGTTGCCCGCAAGATCTAATCCAGTCAATTTAGAATAAGCTTCAGTCTTTTTGTATGTCAAATCGTTGAGTTCATTTAATAACTCCCTTAATACATCAATTCGTTGAATCTAGCATGACTTTAGTTTCTTTATATGAGCTTGAGAAGGTAAGTATTCTTGTTTTCTTTCATATTCAATCATTGTTGCGACCTTCATAATGAATGTGGCAAGTCCATCCTTGAAAAATCATCATTTCAATGTCAGATTTCAAATATTCTCTGGTATTTTGAATCTTGGAACCAAGAGAAACAAAGCTACTTGATAGATCCAATGTATTTAAAATAAGAGACACACTTTTCTTAAATTTTGTTCAACATAATGTCTGGTTGCAACAAGTAAGCTTGCAGTCCCTTTTAATCTTATACTTGAATCTGGAGTTTTCTCAAAATTCCTGCCAGGTTGAACTGTTGCAACAAGGGTGGCTAATATTGGTGGAGGCATTAGAGTAAACTCTAAGCATTGTATCATTTATTTAAGTCTTGCATTCTCATCTTCCATATCATCTATTGAAATGTCCTGAGCATCTCATGTGACCTTATGAATCTTAGCAATTCCAGATGGAAGCATGTTATTAAGGTTAAATGTAGAACAAGTTTTGCCATTTTTATTTTTTGAAATGGTTCTTTCAAAAATCAATTTTCTTGAGTCTTTATCAAATAAAGCATTATGTATGGAAAATGAATCTTCTGCTGAAAACTCTTCATCTTGAATAGCGAGTTTGGCCACGGGTTGTATATTTTCTTGTACTCATTATTCATCACCAGGGAATTGGATATTTTCTATATCAACTTCTAAATCCATGTCTTTGAGATGGATTTCGTTCTCAGGTATGTACTCTTCAATTTCTTGTTGAGAATTAGTCCTCTTTGTTTTTACTTTCAATTTATGATATTTTTCAAATTTTCGTTGAGGAGGGTTTTTATCACCTCCGTCATTTGAATTATTCATTGAAGACTTTTTCTATTGAGATGTTGTAGACAGAGAGTTCTTTTTGGATATGGTTCTCTTTTGGGAAATAATAGGAGACTGAGCATTATTTTCATTAGAGGATTTTCCTTTCTTCTTATACTGGTTCATGATACTTAGGATGGTTTCAATATCACATGCTTTCCTTTCAATACGTTCAAATGAAGGATAATGGCTATCTCCTTCTTCTCCTCCAATAATAAAAGTATTAATATGTGTATTACTGAATCCAACTAATACCATATGATTATGAAAAAAATGATTAGGGTCAAAACCCTTAATCTCTTTTGCAAATTCCATGTTATGTTGATCAAATTGTGTATCATATTCATCAATTTTAGCAGTTCCTCTCAGAAATATTTCGCCGACCTTCCAAGATAGTGGGATAAATTGTTTCTTCTTTTTCTCATAGAATAAATGCAAGCGAGATTTGTATTGTCTTTCCACTTCAACAACAAATAATCTATCTAGAACATAGTAATGAATATAAAGGGGTTTTCATGAGAGCAGTAGATCCTTATAATATTGTATTTTTCCATTTCTTCTATAATCCCATTCTTATCCATAAAATTTAATGCTTCCTGTGACAGTCTGGATGTACTTTCTCCAAAGGCCAGCTTCTTAAAAACATACACAAATTCATTATATACTTCATAAAAGTAGTGAGTGGCATTTTGCCTCCACATGGCTTGATACCACATTGTGACATGGTCAACATTACAATTTACCCTTTTCCCTATATTTAATCCCTTGAAGATATGACAATAAGTAATATAAAATATCAAGTAGGAGGCCATGTAGAACTTCTTTGTGTCTTTAAAATTTGATAGTTGCAAAGAGATTTCAGTAGAGATAATTTTTCCCCAATAAAAAATTGTTTGTTCTTGAATTGTAAAATATAAGATATAAAGAGACAACCAAGGAATGGTTTTTGTAGACTCTTGTCTTGTAATTCTAGTAAAAATCCACGTTACTTCTCGGTAGGGATTTTTTAATGAACTAACCTGAATTTTAGATATATCCTCTGGAATTGTTGAAGGACCTTCTAAGTATTCTTGTAGAATATATAATCCATTATTCTTCTCCTTGAGGAAAATTCTAGCTTCATCTCCTTTGAATGTGATAGTCGACTCTGGTAATTTTAACATTTTCCTGAAGGTTGAAGGCGCTAAAGAGATATGGGATCTGTTGTGTAGTAGAATTGTCCTTCGATTTTGAATAAACTTGTCGACACATCAGGAGACTATGTATTTGTAATTAAAAAAACGTCGGGAACACATCCATCTAGAGAAATATATGATTTCCAAGTCTTATTTTAATTTCTTTCTGGTAGGGGCAATGTTGTAAAATACTAGTAAGACCTTGACCAATGAAAATTGTAGTCTTCTTATGCGAACAAATTCAGTGTGTCTCCATAAAACTACTACTTTCTCATGGCCATTCTAGTGTAGTTGGAGAACTCTACATATAATTTCGTAGAGTATTGAAATACAATCTTCTTCAATGATATGAATTAAGTCCTTTTCGATGGAGAAGTTGATACAAATTAATGATATTACCTCGAGAAGTATGCAATCAATAACGACCTTTTCATAATTCAATTAGCAGTTACCTTCCATAGAAAAAGTGTTAAATATATATCGAGAAACGTGACAAACACAATAGATATAGAATGGTAGGGTGGTGGGCGACGGGCATGGAGGAAATGAGAGGATGAGTCTGCGAGTTCGAGAACCCACGAACCCATGGTGTAAAGGATATGAAGAAAATTATACATAAGAGTCAATATGAGGATCACGAAATATTTGGTGTATTTTGGTGGTAGAGGACTTACAAAGAAGAGTAAGTGAATCTGCGAGTTCGGAAACCCGTGAACCCACTATAAAGGATATCAAGAAAATTGTTAAGTCTTGGTGCAATTTGTATGAGACGTATAAGAGAGGTGTGTTTTGTATAACAAAGAGTTATTTGGGAAAGAAAATACACTCGCCATGACTCAAACATTTTCTAAATAAAAAGATATAAGAAAAGAATAGGTATTAAGCTATATATAGATCAACAACTGGCTCCAATTGTGGGATGGTAACCCCCTGTGGGTTATTAAGAATCTAGTATCTCACCTATTGGGAATGGAGTCAGTAAAACATATGTGAAGTAATCAATTAGGATGTACAACAAAAACAAAAACTATGTACATGTGAAGGGAAAGTTGATTAAGCGAAAAAGTTTTTAAGATGTTGGCCATTCACTGGTAATGCCTGCATTGTCTCTTTCAAATCCTTGATCAAATAAGAATTATACCCCAATATTTTTTCGATGATATAAGGCCCAATCCATAATGCTTCAAATTTTGTATGCAAAGACGGTTTTTCTTTGACTTTATTCCAGAGTAGTACTAATTCCCCTTTCTGAAAATTTTTCATTGTTGTCCTTTGATCAACATATTTTTTGACACTTTCATTCATTTTATACAATGCTTCATTTCATTGTTTCTATAATTTGATGAGTTGATTGTACCTTCTATGTAGTGGTGAAACTTCCTTTGAATCCTCAATGTTTACAACATATGTTTAAGCATTTATTTCCAAATTGATTGGCATTCTGGCCTCTTTTCCATACGCCAAACTATATGGGGATGTCCCAGTGGTGTATTTTGGTGTCAATCTGCTTGACCATAATGCATCTACTAGTTGGGCACGTGGTTGTGTTATCCAACTGCTACCACAATAACCTCCAGGTGTGCCCACGAGGCTCCTTACGTGGCACATGTTATCACTCCAAGAAACCCTTTGTGGTTGCAGACCAAAGGTAATTGGTAACTTAAGAAATGAATGTTTTTTTTATTTTGTAAATATGGATCAATGGGATAACTCAATTCAGCTTATGACTTTAAGACATAAGAATGATAAACAAATAGACAATGCTCTCCAAGATTGGTTAATCAGTAAAATAGCTTTCAGTGGATGAAGAAAAGATTGTTTATAAACCAGTGCAAAGCGGGGTCTAATAAACAACTAAAGGAACTAATTATAATGTCATGAACCAAACAATAGGATAACAACTATTCAAGGTTTGACAACAATATAACAGTGAAGAAGAAATATGGAAAACTGA
>JZKD02S1142315.1:0-12860 GCA_000966675.3 Picea glauca | reverse complement strand
TATATATATATATATATAATTTTTTTATTTTAAAATAAATATGTAAAAATCTGAAACAAATTTGATGGGGCTATACAGATATATAAACGTCAAATATATGGTTTTTGTTTTTCTTTAAATTGAAAGTGACTTTTTAAGTTTGCTACTTTAACTAATTGTCAAATACACCTTGAAATAGAAATATGTCTTTTAAATACACCTTGAAATGGAAATATGTCTTTTAAATGTTAGGCTTGCCTCGTAAAGTTTTGATATTTTTTTCAATATTTTTTTTTATATAAATAATATATAGCATTTATTGTGTTTATTACTTTACTAGTATGTGCATATTGTTTAACGATGTGTATGGCAAAATTCATGCTACCTAACACCTTTTTGATATTCACGTTTGACGATGTAGATTTGTCCATAGGGTTATTCATCATTTTATTAATGTTTTTAGTCGGTGACAATGATATGTATGATTATCATAGTGAAACCTTTTTGGATAATCATGTTGGATTGCTCCCAAACTTTTTACTATATTCATATTTGACGACGACGCAGATTTTGGTACATGGTTATTCATTATTATATTTGCTTTTGGTAGGATTATTAAAATGGGGGAAATGAGAGAGTGGACATTATTACACACAAGAATGGGTTGAACGTTTAATTGAATAAATATAATGACAGAGTTTGTTTTAAGATAGAAAAACTATCTTGATCACATAATTAATCAGCTGAGAGAATATCTCAACCACACACTAAAATAGGAGAAAAATTAGTTCAATTAATCTTCTCAAATCCAAATAACTAACAATATCCTAAATAATAAACTAATATAAACATTGTTTCTAACACTCCCCTTTAATGATTATCTTTTGTTTTTTACTTGTTCATGTTTGTTGTGTTGGTCTTTACTTGTGTCATGTTCTCATCTTTAGATTTTGAATTCATATGGCTTGATGCCTCCACTTGGGATTTCTTCATTATGGGGCTTCATCTTCAAATTTGCAGTGTCTTCCTCTTGTACCTCGATAAATTGTTACGCCGAAAGGCGTACACCTATTTACAATGGGCACAATTAATGATCTTTTAAACTTATTTAACCTTAAACCCTAATCTGATGGCTATGCATCGAAGATGTTGGCATATTCTTAGTCTTCCTCCAAAATCAATGGGTCAGATTTATTGTTCATAACTTTCTTGCATTTATCAAGGCATCCGTTAACATGTTTACATTTTAACATTTACCTAATCACATTAAAAAATTACTATACAGATATATAATTTCCATGTTTAAATGATTAAGTAGGATTAAACCATGGCATCTAAATAAATGCCCACGTTTTCTTCTGAACTGACCGTCTGATGCCCACACATTCCATTTATTCACCAGTCGCTAGCCACTTTGCAGCTATGCTAACTCGCGGCTCGCCAGTCCATGAGCTGTTATTCTAGACCATGAGAATGCACTGTTAGTCTAAATCTATTTCGATGCTTATATAACATGTCAATCATGTCCCGACCTTATCCTGTATCTTCTATATATTTTGTCATGTAGCCTTTTCTGCAGATTCTCAACTGTGGGTGCATTTCTTTCGCTGTCTTTTGTTGTGGGTCTCGCTGTGAAACCTTTCATCTTTCGTTAAGTTTACAGTGCTGGTGAAACCTTGGGTGAAACTTTTCGTCTTTCGGTAAGTTTATAGTGCATGATTGTGTTTTTAACAGTGGTAAGTCACCTTTCGGCATTCACTAGCTGTGAATTAGCAGCTATGCTAGTTTACTACAAACAACTGATCATTGATGTCCATATAAAAAGAAATCCATTTACCGAGATACATGGGTACCAACCATTGTACTCGTCAACACAAATGTTACCAATTATATGTCGAATATACAATCCCATTTACATCACATCACCATTGCTCCTGTGTTTCCTCCTCTTCAACTCACTTACACTTTGACATCATCATCCACCATGAAACATCTTTGGTATTCTTTCTCCTATGAAGTGGTTCATATGTTAAGCATCCTTGTCTTTTTCATTTGATTGTCTTGGATCTTCTCATCTGTCATTTGTTAGAGTAGCTAATTCTAACAAAATAACAATCTATATTGAGTTAGCTAATCTCAATACCTTTATACATTTCCAATTCCAAGACATAAAAAAAATTTCATATTACCATAGCATTAAAGTTATTTTCACCATTTTGACCACATAATGTCATAGCTACCAATAGATTGGCCATCACCTATAAAGCCAAAAACATATCCCATGGCCAATAAATGCCCACTATAGTGAAACCAAATCCATATTTGTAATACTCATAGGCCAAACCCCAATTGTAAATGTAAATTCAAATGTACTTAAGTTGGTGAGCTTTTTGATATCATTTTTGTATGCACCTTCCATGGTATAGCGCGCACATGTACTGTGCATTAAAATGATGAAGTGTGCACATTCCAGGATACCATGCACAACAAACTTCAGTGTGTGCGATTTTGAGGCCAGAGAGCCTTTGTGTATATGTTGTGTTTTGAGGCTAGTGAGATGGGATACAAAAAGGACAGTGTTCCTATAATGTAAATGCAAATGTAATCACACACAAATATTATATTAATATTCCTTAAAGTATAAAGTATGGATAATTATTTTATCCTAAGTTCTAAGGACGGGGACAAGTGGCCCAAAATAGTTCTCAACATGACAAGTGTCAAGTTGGGAATATGCATACATATAGTTTGGACTTAGTTCATTTTCCCATCATTCCATCATCATTCACTCATGGATTTAGTTGACCTMTGTACCTTCGTGTCACTGTACATGTACYCGTACCTATACCTGTACATGTACTTGTACCTRGTTAGCTTAGAAGTTGGATTGAAGAAGAGGGTTTTCARGCYCGTGGGATATTGAAGGGGCGGGTTGTCAGGCCCATGAGCAATTCTCTCTAGRTGAGAAAATTGTTGGGATTTGATTTCCTGAAGGTGCCAAACTACAACTACAGGTCTCTAAGACTTCMTGTTAGGCATGTTGTTGAAGCCCCCGGAAAGGAAGTGGGGCAAACGATGGACTGTTGAGAAGATAAGGGGCACACTTCYTAAGGTGGGAAAKACATGTGGGGAATGAGGGACTGTAGGATGTTAGTTCGAGTTGGCACTTGTGACCGAKTTTTCCTAGTTGTCTGAGATACATCAGCCTRGTTAAAAATTCCTTTACCCAGGTGGAGTTTAGTCCCAGCTCGGAGGTGACCACTGCTRAGATTTTTGAGCAGTGTGGCCTAAGGATGGGAGGAAYGTGGAAGGTCTGCATATAGTTGGTRATATTTTTACCAAGATAAGTGTCAATTGTGTGCTGCATTATTATTTATGCATTTATTTTTATGGGTTTTTCCTGTGTGTKTTGCATGTGTATTTGTATTATTATTATGTATGAATATTTTCATTTGCAGAGTTTCTATATGTTTTAATTTTCTATACAGTTCCATAACTTTATGTGGCATAACCCAGTTGGATGTTGGGGATGCTACAATATTGTATCAGAGCTCTAGTTTTCAACATTGGGCTTGGATGGGYCGAGCAAGTTGAATTGAAGTGAAATTTCATASAGAATTGATTTYGAAGTGGCTAAATTTCAAGTTACAGTGCGTCCATGGTAAAAATCARAAGMAATTGAGTGGAATTGGGAAAAAAMCCCAATTTATGTTGTTAAATTYGTGGGGAATTTAGGAAATTTGGCAGTGTGATGAAATTTTATTAATWTCAATATCTGTCCTAGCAAATTCAAACCTAGAAATTGGTYGAATCAGAAATTATAGGGAAGACATGACAAAATGAGCGAGATTAATTGATTAAAATTCTCAATTCATGAACGATTTTGGGAAAAATTCATTCCAGGAATGTCAACCAACAACGATTTGTTGTTGCAAAGGTTGAATTGTGTTATCAGAGTGAAATTGAACAAATTCCATGGTTGCATAATGTCCATGGTAGAGAGTGGGTGAAAAATTGGGTAGAAGCCCCAATTTCTGCAATGGAATTCACGAGGAATTTATGAACAGAGAATAAGGGTGCACAAGTGCATGCTAAAATATAGCATTGTGTGGTGCAAAGCATATGATGTATGGAAACAAGGGAGGACATCTGTGTACACTAAAATTTGGTTTTGTGGGGTGCAAGCTGGTGATGCGAGGAAAGATGAGAGTGCACATTAAAATTTGGTGTTGCAGAGTGCAAGCTAGGATGTGTCGAAAAATAAGGGTGTGTGGGCATGTGCACTAAAAATTGGTGTTTCACGGTGCAAGATGATGAGGAAAGGAAAAATAATGGTGCGTGGGTGTGCGCACTAAAATAGATTGTTGTTGTTATTGCACGGTGCAAGCTAGATTGCACGGAAAAATAAGGGTGTGTGGGCATGCACACTAAAACAATTGGTGTTTTTTGATGCAAGCTAGTGATGTGAGGAAAAATAATGGTGTGCAGGTGTGCACACTAAAATTCAACGATGTGCAATGCAGCCACGTGAAGCATACAAAAATTATGGTGCGCGGTATGCGCAGTAAATTTTAGCACCGCGTGGTGCAGATTGAGGGGAAGAAGCATAATATTGGCACATGCGGTGTGTGCACACATAATATTGGGAAACGTGTTGTGTGCATGGTGCATGCATGTTGAATATTCATGACACACAACAATTTAATTAATGGTGCAAGTGAAGTACTGGTGCACGGTGGGAGTTCACTAAACTTTGGTTGGTGCAACACATTTTTGAGGCCCTAAACAACGTTTTTAGCTACTCAAAAACCACAAGATCAAAGTGTACCAGGGCATGGTGCACTTTGTCTCTTCAGCTCAAATGAAATACCCTAGAGAGATATTTCTAATGGTGTAAATAGTTCTTCAAATGGAGCTTTTATGAGGAAGTTACAAGACAAACAGTCGAGGGTAAATTTTAAGACCCAGTTAACTTTGAAGGGCCATAACTTTATGCTCCAAAATCAGATTGAGGAAAACGAATAGTATATGGAAATATATTAAACCATAGAATACAATCATGGATCTTAATTAAAAAAAAAATCATGATATAAATGTTTAATATGGCACGAAAGGTACCTGTAACATTCAAGGCCAAAAACACTAATTGGCCTAGAACTTCAGCAAGTTGTAACTAGCAACCCAAAAACTAGAAAGAGGTGAAACTTGGACATAATGTCCAAAATATGTGTATGATGAAACCCAATTGGGCTCATTCCAAAAATCCAACAGGGAAGGTACAAAAATGCATAATTACAATGTTGATTTGCACCAAGTGGAAGTGTGAATAGAAGAATTAATGGACACTTTTCAAATAGCCATAACCTTATGCTCAAGACTTAGAATTGAGCATGGAAGAAGGCGTTGGAAAGGTATTGAATAGTTTACTATAAATAATCACCTATAAAATTGATCTGGGAAGCCAATATTTACAAAAAATCAGAAGAAATAATTCTGATGCATTATTGAACGAGAATTGTAAATAATTTCATGAATTATTAGATTATTTATCCTAACAAGTTTTATTGGCTGCACATTTTGCAGAGTTAACAAAAATTATATCAAAATAGGATCAACACAGAGTTCAAAATCATGGAAGATACACAGGGGGCTTACAACCATGAAGATGATATCAAAGGTATGTATGTCAATATTGGTAATGAAGGTACAAATTCAAATGGAGATGGAGAAGGAAAGGAAGAAAACATGAACTTGGTAGAGACCATAAAATTTTTGCAAAAGGATGTCGAAAGTTATAAAGATGATAATTAGAGGCTTATGAAAGCCAAGGAGAAGCAGGAGGGATTCAACATAAATTTAATGTAGATCTTGGACATAATATAAAAGAAGATGTATAAGGAGAATGACTTAAGAAAATCATGGAGTCACATGTCTCATGATGAGAGGAGAAGAAAAAGAATTGTTGGAAGACATCAACATCACTCCCCAAGGCATTCCACTAGAAGAGAACAAATTAGTTCAAGTCCATCCCCTGTCAGGAAACATAAGAGGAGGTCCGGGGTGGATGAGATACAAGGAGAAATAAACAATATCAAGCCTCCTACATTTGATCATGAGCACAAGAAGAATGACAATACAAATACATGGTTGCTAGGAATGAGGAAGTATTTTCAATTGCATAATTACTCTTCACATGTAGAAGGAGGAATTTCCATCTATCAGCTCAAGGGAAAGGCATCCATGTGGTGAAACCAATTTGTGCAGGTGCAACACATTGATGAGAAAAATGTTACCTGGAGGGAATTCAAGAGGTATTTTCAAAAGAAATACTTTTCTAAGAGATACTATGAAAAGAAAATGAAGGAGTTTTTTGAACTCAAGCTTGGGAGTATGACCACAGATGAATATGAAAGAAGGTTTTTAGCGTTGCTAAAGTATGTTTCTTTCATCAAGGATGAGTCAGTTAAGATTCAGAGGTATTTGAGTGGGATGCCATAATTTATCAGTGACAAGATACAATATGATGATCCCAAAACATTGGAGGAGACCATAAGTTGAGATAAATTCATTTATGATCAACTAAAGGAAGGGAAAATTTCCAAAAATATTGGGAATACAAGAAGAAAAACAAGATGGAATAGAGGAAGAAGGGGACTAAGCCACCATTCTTCCAAAATAATCCTCAGGGACAACCAACTTTATAGAACCCAGAATGACCAAGACAATGGGAAAAAGACCAAGACAACCACCTATTCAATGTTGGTGTTGTGTGGGAGATCATATGTATAGATATTGTCCTCACAGAGGTGAAAAAGTGAGGATTGTTCACAATGTAAAACAATATAATATAGTGGAGGACATGGGAAGAAATGTACCTAGGATCTATGCAGCCCTACAAAACAAGCAAGTTGAGTTTCAGTCACATATGATTGAAGTGGAAGGTAAGATCAACAAAAAAACTATTTCTATTTTAATTGATTTAAGATATAGTCATAGTTATATAGATACTAATATGGTGGAAATATTTCATTTTCCAAGAAGAAATCTTGGAAAATATTGGTTGGTGCAACTAGCTATCAGAGATAAAAGAAAAATTAATGAGATGGTTAAGGAATGTCCAATGGACATGAATAGACTGAGCACCAGGGCGGATTTTCACATCATACCTTTAGGTTCCTATGAATGCATAATTGGTATGGATTGCTAATACCAACACCATGATATCATTTTGGATTTTTATCCCTCCCTTTATATTTGGAAGATGTAGCTACCTTTGGAAGTCATTACTTCCATTGAACAATAATTATTTATTATTTCTCATATATTGTGCATAGTTTATTGTGGTGTATTAATGTAACTCTTCTACTATTGTTCATTGTTCATTGGATATAATTGAATACATAATCTGGTTGAAGTATAAGTTGAATATTTTTTTAAATTGTACTTGATACTGATTCATCCCCCTCTCAATATCATCAATTGGTATCAAAGTCAGTTTCCTTCAGAACAGTTTAACCACTGGAAGAAAATCCTAAGAATAGATGGATAACCATGAGCACATTCCAAATGGGATTCAACGATTTTATGGAAGCAATTATGCATACTGGAGTGATAGAGTGAAAACTTACCTATGAACTTTGAGAGTAGACATTTGGTACTCAGTTTTAAATAGCTATGTCATCCCAAACAATTCTCCAACCGATCGAAATGAGAAGAAGCTTATGAGTTGTAATTCAAAAGCCATGAATGTTATTCTAGGACCATTGGCACCAACCATTGCTAGAAAAGTGATGGGATGCATCACTGCTAAAGAGATATGGGACAAACTCAAGAGTATCTATGAAGGTGATCCAAAAGTTAAGCAGATCAAGCTTCAAGGGCATAGAGAAGAATTTGAAAATTTGAAGATGGATGAAAAGGAAGATATTGAAACCTATTTTCTTAGAGTTGATGAAGTTGTTAATTCTATTAGAGGATTAGGTGAAGAGCTCAATGAATCCTTGGTTGTTAAAAAAGTGTTGATATCACTTCTCTTGAAGTATGATGCTAGGGTCTCTACCATTGAAGAAAGTAGGGACTTGACCAAAATGACAATGGATGAATTGCATGGGTCTCTTATTGCATATGAAATGAGAACATGTACAGAAAGTGACCAGCCAAACAMTGAAGAAACCTTTAAAGCCATAAGGAAGACAAAAGACAAGGATAATGACCTTGATGAAGAACYAGAAAATTTTGTAAGAAGGTTCCAGAAGGGAACTTTAAGATACAAAGTTAAGTCTCCTCTCAAATTCTTTAACTGTGGTAGAAAAGAACATATCRTTGAAAACTRCTACTATAAAAAGAGAAGTCTCRACAATGAAAAGGGATTCTACTCCAAGGATGATGACATCCCCTCAGATGAGAGTTATGAAGAAGATAATGATGTTGGAGAAGTCCTCTTCATAACCTAAGAAACCCRGGATGATGATCACAAGATTTCTAAAGAAAAAWAAATCATTTCTGAAGAAGATTCAGATGAAGAAACCAACCTTGATTCCTTTTGGGGATACAAAGASAACGTAGAGAGTGAACAAGAAGATGAGAATATTGAAAAKTTGAAGCATGTTGAAACTGAAATTAACAAGATTAGAAAAACAAAYATAATACTAAAAGGTGAATTGAGTAGTTGTGAASAAGAGAATTACAGGATTGAAAAGACCATTGTTAKCTTGAAGGAACAATTAGAAKATTATGAGAAATTGAAAGAAAAWTTGGATCACACAAAAGGGGAGCTACTATTGACAATAGAAAAGTTGAAKAAGTTCRAAAAAACATTGAAAAATTAGATGAGATCCTTARCAGWCAAAGATCTCCAACAASAAGACATGACTAGGATACAATAATAGTTTGAAGACAAMAAAACAAGAGAAGGAATATGAAAAGGATGAAACCAACACTCTAGAGCAAGTTGAACAACACAATAGAAGACTAGAATTCAGAAGGAATGAGACATCAAGAAGATCCTCTTCCATWAKGTATGAAAGAAATCATTATGAAGGAAACTACAAAAGAATGGATCGTGAACCCAGATGGACTACACCACAAATAAGATCACTTATTCCCAAGTATCAAAATTTCTTTCTTGGRCATTGTTATACTTSTGGAAATTTTGGATACRAGGAAATCAATTGTAGAATCAATGAAAGGAATAACTATGCAATATACATGAATGGTGTAAATAGTAGATATGGAAATGTTCACAGACTTGTCAACAAAAACTATAATCCATTTCACCCATTAATGGATCAAAATATTGTATGCTACCAGTGCAATAATCTTGGTCATAAATCACAAGATTGCAGAGAGATGAAGGAAGATAATCCTATGCCAAATGTTTCTATAGAAACTATAACATGGAAAAGAAAAGAAATTCCACACATGAAAATTGTCGAATAGCATTGGTCACCAAAGATTTTAAAGAATAAGATGAATTGTTGATTCATCCTTTTGCAATTTTTCCATCATGATTTTATGCTCTAATGCACTTAGATCACAAATAATCTTATTGAACTTCCTCATTTTGTTGCTCTTCACAACACACACTAACCAATACATTTTAGTTAAACTTACATATAGTTCAAACATATTAATTTTGTATAGAATTTACAAACTTTCCTTTTTTTCTTTTTTGGATGTGTTATCATTGTGTTAATCAGAATTAAATAAATAAATAAATAAGGTTTCCAGTGCACTTTGGGTAAAATCATGAAGATGGGTAACACTTTTGCTTGTTTTATGATAATTTTTTTAAATTTTAATAAGTTCTTCAACTTCCGGTAAACAAAAGTATTTTTTATAGATATTTATTTTTCAAATTTTAAATAGGTTCTTCAACTTCCACTGTTTATTTTTAGAGATATTTATTTTTCATTTCAATGAATCATAATGTCACCTAAAAATATTATGTTGTGATTTTTTTATAAAATTAAATAAAATTAGATAAAAACAATGAAAATGAAAACAAATTATATCTAATGAAAGTATATTCTATTCTAAAAATGTTGGTATCAATTATGAAACTAAATTATGAGTATTTGTGGGAGTCTGCTAGCTCCAAAGATCAAATAAACAGGAGATAATTTGTAGTTTCCTGCAAATAGTCCCATTTTATGGTTTTCATCTGAAATATTATTTCAGTCAAAACTTAGTTTTTAACGAAATCCGTTAAAAATAAACCTTTCGACCAAAAAGTCTTTCAGCCGAAATATGCTTACCGAAGGCAAAAAATTCATTCGAAAAATATTGTACCTGAATTTCAAGGGCATTGTCAGGGTGTCGTTCAATTTGACGTGCAAACTTTCAGCCGAAAAAATACCACTAGGAATTTTGGAGACCCGATTCTCACAAAAGCGTTGCCCATCTTCATGATTTTACCTCTTTAATATTATGAAAGCATCAATGCACTCGATATAGGAAACTCAATGACATGAAAATATATATATATTTTTAAATTACTTTAAATTACAATGGTGTGATATGTATCAATAACAACACCATGCCTAGAGTAAAAATGAAAATAAAAAAATACCATCATCGAAAAAATAACCGAAAAAATTACACACAGATAAACATTTTGTTTTTTTTAAATTATGATACAACATTTCTGGTCCACTTTATTAGCAAGCGCACCAATGTGTTATATTAAAATCAGTGCACCGATAACTAGAAATATTTTTTTCTTAAAACATGACAGAGATGATAGGTTTTGGATCCAATGCAATAAGTGGTCCCCTTGCATCACATGCAAAACGCCTTATATATAGAAACACAAACCCATTAAATCTAAAATGCCTAAAATTAAAATCCCTAATTATGAAGTGGTAGAGGGACTTAAACCCTAAGGTGGAATTTTATAGTCACATAAGAAAGAAGAAGCAAGGGTTTAAGGTAAGTATGAAATTTTTTTATTTTTTTGTAAATTTTAATTAAATATAAATAGGGATACAAATTGTAAAAAAGTATTATTATTAAAATCAACAACAAAATTAAAAAATTTTACTATGCAGGGGTTTGAGTGTGTAATGTCCCCCACCTCTTAGAGAGGTGATGAGGAGACTCAGTGGCCTGGGCACCCCCATTAGGTCATAGTCTCACACTGAGGGGGAAGGTCAACTAGACTAAAGTTATATTTTTAAGTTGACTTGAGAAAGAAAAAGGATAAAAGGAGTAAAAGATAACTCAACAGAAGAACAGAAGTTAACCCTGGGAGTTAACCTAACTCAACAAAGAATCAGAAGGAAAAAGTATAAGTAAGAGGCTGGGGGTGCACCTATTATGATTATGATTTTGGTATATTTCTTGTTAGTGCTCTTGAGCATTCAATGTGGGGTTTGTTGTACAAACCCTTGTGAGCAAATCAGTGGTGAAATATCCACTCACCTTGTTCCACAGCTTGGTCTCGGGGATGAAATATTCCTTAGCACCATTCTATTCTCAGCATATTTCCTTCTAGAGTTTTAGAAGACAGCAGGGCCGTACTGTTGAGGAGTTTCCAACAAGGGTGCACCATACCATTGAGGAGGGTTCGATTTAGCTATTCAGGAGGGCACAACTCTCTTAGGAGATTCCGCAATTAGAGAGGTTTGCGTTGGATGTTGGGTTTGAAACTTCAGGAGGAGGATCCTACTGCCCTGATCTATTACTTGACCAAGTTTGGGCTCAATTAGAGAATTCTTCCATGAGGGCCGAATTGTTGAAGGCTTCAGTCTCCACTTGGAGCATGGCACTCTCTAGTTGGAAGGTTTGACATTCAGATCTGCTTGGTACTGATATTCATTACTTATCCATCCTTAGAGGCTTCTTTTGTATTGATGGGAGCATTTTGTAGAAGCTCATATCTATTGTTTGTACGACCATCTAAGGTTTATGCCAGATCGGCCACCTATTGTATTGATCCTACATTGCTTATAATAAAAGGGTCAGATATTTGCTTGTGCTTCTATATCTTGAATGTATGATGATCTTCATGTGTTGAATGAATTTTGTATGTACTTAATAACTCAATGAACATGTTTACATTGACAAACTAGTGGTAGTTAGTGATTCCAAGCTAGAATTTGGCTTGGGATCATTACAGTGGTATCAGAGCTTCGATCCTCCCAACTTGTAGAGGGATCGGTACATGCATAGGTACAGTAGTATTTTTATGGGTCGAAAGAAGAAATCGAGCAGTGAAATAGAGGCCAAAATGGAAGGGTCAGGGGATGACCATGAGCCTTTAGGCTTGGCTCTCATAGCAGCTGAGTTTGATAAGTTCCAGCAATTCATCAACCGCACAGAAAGAACATTGGTCCAACACTTGGGAGAGTACCATGAAACCAGCAGAAGGGGACATGCCGAACTCTCTAAAACTTTGAAGAGGGTTGACGAGAACCTCCAGATAATGAACAAGAATCAATCCAAGCTAAATGAACTTCTGATGCAAGTGACCCATCAAGGGAAGAACCCTGAGTTGTATGGGAATAAGGAGGCTGGTGGATCCGGGGAAATCCATGAGGAGATCAGGTATAATCCGGAGAAAGTAGTTAGATCCGAAGGATGTATGGATGGAGACACGGGCCAGGGTCAGATAGGTAGCAGGGTCAATCAGAGACAATACATACCTACATTCACAGATGATCATATTGGTTGACAATCAGGTAGCAGAGCTAACCCTAGACCCTACATGCCCACATTCACAGATGAGCAAGGGCAACAGGAACAAGTAGAAGAATTTGTGGAACAAATGGCAAGGAGTACCAAAGAATACTACAGTTTGGATATGAAGGTCCAAAGACAGATGTCCCTATATCAGTATTGCCAACTCAGGTTCAGAAATCAACCTAGGACAAACCACAGCA
>JZKD02S1142282.1:0-12861 GCA_000966675.3 Picea glauca | reverse complement strand
TATACCTATGTTATATTATTGGATCTCTTACAATATCTCTATATAATTCTTTGTTATGAATCCTCTCTCATTTTGTGCCAAAAATAATTCGGATCAGAAACCCGAGACAAGAGAAAATCCATCCAGAAGGTGAGGCTACTCTGCTCTCTTTTCTCTGGTATATAAATGATGAAAGTAGAAATAAAGAGGAACTCTCTATGGATTTTCATTTGACATGTGGCATGTTTGGATGCTAAAAAATATCTCCTCCTCTGTTATGCTCACAGAATACAACTCTCATATGTTTTGTGCAGTGATGGAACAAGATAGCATGCAAAACATTGGAACCCCTTCTCCTCCTAATTGCCTAGTATTTAACATAGCCCGATAGCCATCTAGGGGTAGGGTTTTGACTTCCTCAACCTGCAATTATGATAATTTTTTATACCTTCTAGAATATTATTAGAAAATCCACTTCCTAGCTAGCCCCAAATGTCCAAGTAATGGAGGCAGATGTGGCATCCACTTGCACGGTCATGGTGATCAATATCATCGGTCAACTTGTGGGAGGCATAAATTTGTCATACAAACTCCAATTGATGAATGGTGTGCACCGTTGGAAAGGTATTGGTGTGTATAATATATAATGTTCCTACTTATTAAGTATTGGACCAAAAAATGTGTTTTTGGATGCCTCAAAATGGATCCAAAATATTCCAGATGGTTTTTTGGACCCAAATTTAGAAATTTTGACCAGTTGCCGAAATGGCCCTACAAGTTGATTCCTCCAATTTTTCCACCCACAAAGTACTAAGATATATGATAAATAATATAATGATCTAATACATATCACTAGTAAGAACATAGAAATACTTTTGATATTCTAAAGTAGTGGAATTTTGGGGTAAAAAATGGGCCTAAAGTTTTTTTGTAGAATCAAAATAAACTTTACCAAAACAAATCAAATTTTTGAGGATGACATCATTGTCAGTAGTTGAATTGGCATGCTCGAATTAAATTTGTTTGCTTGTAACATTCTAAATGGTGAATGACAACCCATAGTTAACTTTGGTAATGTTGAAAGTAAAGTACTAAAAAATTACTTTTGAATATAATAAAAATATAGTCATAATGTGAAGTACTTTTAAAGTGAAATATTTTTGAATATATAAAAGGTAAAATACCAATTCAAAATTCAAAATTTTAAAAAATTAATAGATAGATTCTCACATGAATGTTTTTGGACAACTACTGACATTATTTCATATTAACTTGGAATAAATGACTATACAATATCTATGTTGTTGGTATGCCACATGGGAAACCAAACCAACAACTAAATAGAACTTGGTTTGTCCATATTGTATTAAGAAGCAAAGCAAACCTTAAACTACATATGATGGTAAGTTGAAAAGTGAGGGAAGGATAATGTAGTCTGAGTGTATCTTGGATAATACACAGATGCCTAGGATGAGGAGGGACTAGAGATGCCTTTCCTCTGAGTCTAAAAAGAAAAAAAAATAGCATAACAATCATATGAAAAAACTAGAACAAGAGAGGATGGGCATCTGCAACTGTAATCCGAGGTTGAGGAAAGGAGAGCTTGGTGAAATCCATATCTAAAATATTCTCAAAAAAGAGGTTTATTTGTCCCTAAGTAGTCTATAAAACAAATTTGATATCAAACCCATCAAAGAGGAAATGAATAAGCTAATCGAATTGGATCATGAGAATAATAAAAGAGCCTTGAACCTCATAATTTTTGGTATAAAAGAACAACAAGAGGAGGACACACGAGCAATAATAAAACAAGAAATAAAAAATAAATCACAAATTGAAACAACGTACCACATAGAAGCAAAGAGGCTAGGAAAAATAATCGAACATAAAGATAGGTTGATCCATGTCAAAGTAAGTTGTAATGACCATAAATATAACGTATTTAGTAAATCTTCGAGATTAAAATGTTTATGAATATTTATAAATGAATACCTCATTCCTGAAGACTAAGATGGATTAAGGAAGGAAGTTCAAAAGGCAAAAGAATCTAGGAAAAAATGAAAATGGGAAACAATTAGAGATCGAAAAGATATTGTTAGGGATAGAGACCAGAAGGATAATAATAAATAGGAATTTCGGACACTCGGGATCCTATTTTGGAACTGTCGTGGCTTTCTATGGCATAAAGGTCCTATGATAAGATGAATCCTGAGTGATATTGATATTATTTTTCTAGTTGAAACATGGGAGCATTATAAGTCTAAGTTCCCTAACATAGAAGGATTTGTCTTGTGGTCAACTTGGAACAAAAACTCCTACCGTAGAGGGATAGAAGGGATAGCCTATTATATTAGAAAGATAATTTCCCCTCACATTCAACTTCATAATATCAACCCTCTCAATCAGTACAATTGGATAGAAATTTCATAAATAAATGCTAAGAATATATATATAATCTAGCAATTTGTTATTTTTCACCCATTAATTCTACTTTTTATATGAAAAAAAATATAGATATAATTTGGCCCTAGAATAATTTAGAACAAGATATTTATAGTTTCAGAAATGAAGGTAATATCCTCATTCTAGGAGACTTTAATGTTAGAACTGCAACTAACCAAGCTATTATTTTAAGCAATGATTCCAACCATAATCCTCTATGGCTAGATGAGAACCTAGTTTTAGCTAATAGCTACAAAAGAAACTTTGAAAACTTAACTAAGGATTTTTTTGGTACTGAGTTGGTCAATATATGCATCTCTCAAGACCTAATAATTTTCAATGGAGTAATGAAATGGACAAACTCCAACTAGATGACTTCTATTCATGGACTAGGTAGTAGTGTTATGGATTATTTGATATCTGATATCCCTATTTCCACCCAAATTGTAACTTTTGACCATGAACCTGAATCTAATCATAGAAATTTAAACCTAACTCTAAACTTTACAATGCAGAGGAGAGAAATTGAAGAAAATTCTAATACTCAAAGGAAACTTCTCTTTGACAAAAGTAATTTTGATCTTTCTGTAAAGGATTTAAATAATGAATTATATCTTCTAACTTATAAGGACAACATTGAAGCTCTCTATCATAATTTTATAAATACCCTTTCCACTTCTATTAACAAGTTCTCTTTTGAGGTGTCCTGTAAAAACAATAATAGAATAACCAACCCTTGGTATGATAAAGAATGTAAAATTGTTAGGAAATCCATTAGCGATGATTCTAATGAGTCCTTAAAACTTGATAAGATCAATACATACAAATCCCTAATTCAACGGAAAAAAATTACTATATCAATAAAAGGAAAGAGTGACTTTCACAACTAGCTAAGATGGATCCTAAGAAGTTTTGGAGGCAAATTCAAATCTGCAATCATAAAGAAAATAATATAATTCTCTTAGGGGATTGGAATTCCTACCTTAAAATTCTTTATGAGTTCCCTAATGCCATGGACACTATCCCTATTGTCCCTACATGGGATGAAGTTTTTTCTTTTCATGACATTGAGTTCAGGGTTAAGTGGCTTGCAAATGGGAAAGCTAAGGGCATTGAGGGCTACCAAGATGAAACTTTTAAAATAGGACGACTTATCATCATCCCTCACATACACAAGCTCTTGAATTTAGGAGTCAAGCAATGATTCCCTAAACCATGGACACAAAGCCTCATTGTTCTGATTTTTAAAAATGGGGATAGAAACATTTCCTCTAATTATAGAACCATTATGATTAGCCCTATTTTATCCAAGCTATACAAAATTATTTTTGAAAAGAAGATTAGCCTATGGATAGAAAGTCATGATAAAAGAGATAAAGGCCAAGCCATATTTAGGAGATATCATTCAACTGTGGAGCATCATGTTACCTTTAGGATCATTGTAGACAAGTTCCACAATACTAAAACCAATCTTCTTTGTTGTTTTGTTGACTTTAGAAAATCTTTTGGCACGGTTTGTAGGAAAAACCTTTGGGATATGTTCGAAGAGATAAAATTTCCTTTCAAGTTGAGGGTTGTTGCAATAAGGTTGTATGAGAACGTTCTTTCCAAGTTTAAGAACAATGATGGATAGTCAAAAGAAATTCACTACAATATTGGAGTCAAGCAAGGTTGTCCCTTGTCCCATACCCTTTTGGCATATACATTGATAAGTCATAATATTTTTTGGAAGAGGCAGGTTGTTTTGGCCCTACTCTCAGTGGTATAGTCATCAATATTCTTCTTTATTCTTATGCTATTGTTATTATGGGAAGGAACCCCCACGATCTTGGAAAGAAACTAAGAATCCCACCCACAACAATCTCACTCATCAAACTAAGAATCGTCAATGATTTTTTCTCTAATATGGGTTTGACTGTTAATACTAACAAGAATAAAGTCATGAGCATTAAATCAAATAATATCACTTATGATACCTTCATATATGACAAAAACAACTTGGAGGAAGTGACTTCATACAAATATCTTCATATCGATTTTCATTGCAAGCTCAACTGGAATTATAGCATTGAGAAAAGGATAATTGGAGGATGGAAATCTTATTACAGGATTGAAAACAATTCTTTGGATATTGGATAAGAAGAAACTTCTCTTTGAGACTCTTGTTTCTCCTATTATTCTGTATGGATGTGAATTTTTGGGATGCAATATCTCTCGAGAATCATGGAGAAATATAGAGAAAATACAAAAGAATTGTATAACCTATAATCTCAAAATTAAAGGAAATATGGCCTATCCTATCCTCCTCTTAGAGGAAAGCCTTTCCCCCATTAAGATCACAATGATGACTAGGTACCTAATGTATAAGAACAATTTAAACAACATGGAATACAAGAGTATTACTAAAATTTCTGCAAACTCCAGCCATAACCACCTTCGACGCAAGCGCATATGACATAAAGATGCCCAGGATTGGCAAGCCATTGAGGGGTCATGGAGGAGACCATTTTTTATAATAAGGATACTATTAAAAATACTATTAAATCCAAATTTAAGGAGAAAATGTGGTGTGATAAAGAGATAGAGGAAAAAGGAAAATTAAGGTATTATAAGGAGGTAATCAACCCTAATCTAGAAAATCAAAATTATCTCTCTTTCTTGACAAGTGTAAAGAAAAAAATAAACCTTGCTAAGATAAGAACAAATTCTCATGAGCTCCATAGTGAAATTGGGCATCGATCAATACCTAAAACCCCATGGGATGAAAGAGTGTTTCACCTTTGTGAAACTAAGAGGGTTGAAGATGAAAATAACTTTCTCTTAGATTGTCCAGCCTATACCCATATTAGATCTAAATTTCAAAATATTTGTCACACTACTAACCTTCATAACCTTTTAACTCAACAAAACTATGGTGATCTTGGAACTCTTTTCTCAATGCTTTTCGAGCACAAAAACAAAATTATAACGAACCATAAGTAATCCCTTACCCTCTTAAGGTCCAATAGACCAATTCGGTCTCAGTTGATGGTAATCATCATCATTATCATATTAGTTAAATTATACTCAGATATTAATTTAACTAATACACAAATTATGTCGACACTCCATACATTAATTAAATAATATATGAATAAATGGTTTATAAATTGTTCTCATATATCCATATATTATTTTGATTTAGTAAATATAATTCATGTTATGAGCTATGTATTATTTTTTAATTAGTCACATTTTATATTCTCCCCATTTATAAATGAATGTGTGGTCCATCACATAAGTTATATCAAAAAAATATTAAATTATTATTTATTATATGAGAATTACTTTGTGAGTATTACGTTTCTTATTAAAAGTGATTTATATATCCAAAAGTACTTTGAGTACTACATTCATTATTAAAAGTAATTCATATTCCCCAAAATATTTTTATTTCTAGTCACATCAAATGCGATTTTTTTATTAATTTATTTCTAGGTCCATCTCTTCAATTTAGCATAACCATAATTACATAGAATGTAATGCAAGAGGTGAGTTGTAAATATACCTTCACCACAAAATGACTAACCAATATTTTTTATTTTATCTCTTAGGAGGCCCATTTTAGACCTCAAAATTCCCCTAATGATTATGGTTGATCACCTTTTTATAGTATTTTAATCTTCTTTTCCCCTTTAATTATTTATTGCATCACAATTTCTACTTAAGTTTAGATGTAATAATATTTTTAATATTGTATTTAATATGTAGAATGATCTCTTCATTTATTCCCTAATGATTTAGCCAAGACTAGACATCTTTATGTCATCCCTGCTAAAGCTAAAGGTGGTTTTGGATAGAATTTCAAACAATTTTGGGAACTCTTATGTTCTATGTTGTTTAACTTGTTCTTATACATTAGATATATGGTCATGTCCATGATCTCAATGGGGGAATGACTCGCTTCCATGACGAGGATATGATAGGGTGTATTTCCTTTAATTTTGATATTATAAATTATAAAAAATGTTTCGATCTACTCTATCTTTATCCATAGTTCTCTAGAGATATTGCATCCCCAATATTCACATCCATATAAAATAATAGGAGTGATGAGAGTCTCAAAGGGGAGTTTTTTTCTTATTCCATATCCAAAGGTCCATTAATTCACAATTGTTTTCAATCCCATAATATGATTTCCCCCCTCCATCTTCCATTCTCTCAATGCTATAGCTCCAATTGAGAGACACTTTCTCCAAGCTGTTGTTGTCATAAACGAAAGTATCAGAAGTGATATTTTTGGATTTAATTATCATAACTTTTTTTTTGTCAGTGTTAATAGTCATACCTATACTAGAGTATAAATCCTTGAGGATTATTAGTTTCTTGTTGAAATCATAGGGACTCCTCTCCATAATAACAATACCATTAGTGTAAATAAGAAGAATGATGACTATACCAGTGAGCATTTGTAATGTCCCCAACTAGGATGGATAGTAATATTATGTTGGTTTTCCAAATTTTTGTTTATGTTTGTGTAATTTTGTCAAACACTTTATATTAGGGTTGTTGGAAACTTCTTACAAACAGTTTTCATATGCATCAAGGTTATGAATATTTCCGAACATATTACATGAACCCATTACACAAATAAGAGAGAAGATAACGATGGAATATTATTATGCCTTGAAAACCTAGATCACAACAATACAAACATATTTATTGGTTTTAACAAAATTTGTTGGATCCCTCCTCAACACTAATATYTAATGGCTACTAGGAAGCTGCAACATATACTAACAAAAAATCAAGAAACCTAGTAATGATGCCAAAACRTCCTCAAGAAGTGATGTGTCCTCTTCGGGACCATCAAAATCTCTATGATGTGGTGCCAATATGCTCCTCATACACCTCCTGCAACATTTCATCCACCCATAACAAACAAMTTTKCATGTCAGATCGCAGAGGTCCTCATGGGACGCGACTGAACAACATGTGAGGCCTCACATGATGAGGTTGGACAACCAATGGGGCCTCATGGGACACCCTATGCTCAACATGTAGGGGTGAATCCTTGTATGGATTTCCCAAAACCCTCTACTGCACCTGGAAAAACTTGGGATCAACCTCYTYCRACAATTTATGTACAATCTTCTACGCAATAGTGGGTATTGCACCACYGAAACCAAATCAATAGTGGAAGGGTTTTGCTAAACCCTAATGAGACAATGGCTCCAAGAACAATTCCAAAAGGAGAGATAAAATTATTATTCAAAGTGAGGCTCTACCCATCCTTTTATCCTTTCTCCATGCCTTCTAGAAATTTCCCTTTTTTTACCAAATCAAATGTAACCCTTATCCCCTTTTTTAACTAAATCAAATATGACCCTTATCCCCCTTTTTCTTTCACTCTAGGATTAAAAGAAAATTTTAATAATAGATAAGTATCTTATTAATCTAATGTCACTTTAAATACATAACATCTCTTAACTAAGTGACAATAAATAACCACTTTTGAATTCATTTTTCTTCACTTACAAGCCACAAAATTCATTTCCACTACCACATGGGGGAACATAAAAATTGGGACATTACAAATACTTCCTTCCAAAATATTGTTTTTCCTCAAGAAATGCTATCATGACCTGATGCTTCATCAATTGATCCATACTGAAATTGAAAATGATACCATCATCCCAAACCATCCTATAATATATGAAACATTGTCCACTCAAGGCGTGGTCCAGTAATGCACTGACACAAAATGTCTCCTTAAAATCTCCCACAAGTAAGGCCACTCGATGATGCAACAACTCGATCAACCCATCAACGAACTACTTTGATAGGGAAATAATCTCATGGAGGCAAAAACTGGCTCTTTCCTCTGTGTCAACTTCTGCACTATCTCCTACTAAAATCCCAGGGTGCCATGCTATTACAATAAATGATTCATCATGTTGTCTTTGTGCCTCTTTGATCATAAGTCTATGATCCTCCTTTCTAAATTGCATCCTCCACATCTGCATCCACAAGATGTGAAGCCTCAAAGACTCATCTGTACTATCGAGGATTATATTGGGTCAGTGTATATTAGTGAAATCAACTAAATCAACTCTAAAATCAGGCATCACAAAGAAGTCTATGTGGTCACAAGTTGATCAGGCATCCACAACACCTAGTCTCTAAGTATCAAAGGAAAAATACCTAATACTCAAGAACCCATAAGCTACTACAATTTCCCAAGCATCATTCAAACAATCCCCAAACATATCATCCATAGAGTCCCTAAAACCAAGAACCCCATAGAAGTTAAAGTCGGCACGATGCCACACTAGACTATATGATGTGAAGCACCCTCTTCTCATAGAACTAGTATGTAAGGTAAAAATACCAGAATCCACCTGACTACCCAACACCTTGGAAGACCACTCCTCTAAGAACCCACTCCTAAGAATTCCAAAATTAAACTATGGAAGGTCAAAATCGTTTCTTTACTCTCTAATAATCGTTGAACTTTCAAACAATATAATCCCAGGGTACCAAGATAATCCTAGAAAGGAACAATCATGTTCATGTTGCACCGATATGATCATCATCATCAAACCAACGCACCCATTCTTCTTCCTCCTCTCTTGAAACCCCAAGTTGAAATCCAGGAAGGGGCTGAAATCAATATCTTGGATTCTCTCCTATGAAGGTGTCTTAATGAAGTCTAACTCTGCAAATCCATGACTAAAATTGAGTCTATCCTACCATATAGATTAATTCTCTACCTCCCCTCTAGTGTCATCCAAAAAATAAAGGAGACCAATCACTATCACGACTTTGTCGATCATCATCATCCCAATAAATATATCAGTTAGATGAATTCCTAGATCCCACCACCAAATTGGAAGTCCACCACTCCAAATACCTTCTAGCTATTATTGTGCCATATTGATAACTATAGGATTCAAAATTATCCAAGTCCTTGGTATGTCATCATCTAGTGGAAGCCATGTACTCATTATCAACTCTATGCCTACTAATATGTTTGACCCTTTCGAAACTGCACTAGAAATTATACTATCTCGATCCCCGTCAATGTACTCAAGTGATCTATGGTGTCTAAAAACCTCCCAAGAAAGTATCCCTATCACCTGCAATGACTCATACTCATACAAGTACCCAAAATACTCTGTTGAAGGTGGATCACACATATCCCTCATAATCATCTCCTTAAGTGTGGACTGATGGACTACAAGTGTGTGACCTCTACAGTGGAGAATTCCATCCACCACTTTATCAGTTGGAATCTTTGTGAACCGAACCAATACAATATGGATCTTCTCATGTTATCTCACCAAATGAATGAACTGCAATATGGTTATAATCCTACCTACCTCACTCATCTAACTCAAGTGAACTCTCCATGTCCTGTTGAATATATTGCTAGCATAAAAAAATAACACTAGATTCCACTTCCACTTCTTGCAAGACTATAAAATGTCAGGTGTTTTGGTCAACCCCAATGGTATGACCAAGGACTTAAGGTAACATCTGAGAGTGATATCATGGGTATCCTACTCTTTGTCCCTGCTCTGGTGATATCCCAATTGAAGATCAATCTCTGATGAATATTCCTTTCCATGAAGCTTGTCCATCCACTATTTGATCTTGGGTGAACCAAACTCAATGATATGTATGAATTCCCTATTTGGAGGTTTCCCCATAAATAATGTCCCAAAATCCCATTGTACACCACTCTACACTGATGTATGTTGTTGTATACTACTGCTTATCACTGTATTATCATGTACCACCTTGTATTCTATATGTGCCACTATATCAATCACTCCACTAATATCAATTGAAGCTGGATTCCAGAGTGATGTATCCACATCTATCCTATATTCAATTCCCCAAACAACTGGTTCATATACTTCCTTATTGGCTGGTCCACAAGGAATCTTCTCAACTACCTCCTCTATAGCTAAGTTTTGATCCAAAAGAAACTACTCTTGATCCCTGTAATGAAAAACAAGCGCACGTTTAAAAACCGTTGTGTCAAACCTCTCCTTATACACCTGCAACCTTGAATGCTCCATTTGTGGAATCATTATAAGAGGCTCCTCCCTTAGATCATCCTCATGCATCACTACTTCCAAATATGATGGAGTCTTTGTTGTTGTCAATGATGAAGAGCATACTAAACCAAGCTAGTGAAAAAGCTCCTCAATCTCCCTTTCCTTGTCTTCAACGAACTTAAGAGAAAGGTCCCTATCCATGAAAAACTGCAAATAATCGGATTTCATATGCTCTAGTGCCTCCTTGATGATGCACAATTGGCAACTAATGAATCCACATGCAATTCCCTTATGGCTCTCCTCCATTTGGGTTTTCAACATAAGGTCTTCGATAAATTTATGAACATCGTCTTCCCTTATCAACACCTGTAGAATTTTCTCCTCTTTGACCAATAGTCGGTTCTCCAAATAATGCAATGTTTTTTCATCAACATGGCATGGGATGTCACACAAGGGCTCAATCAAATCATTAGATGATGTCATTTATTGTGAACTATCTTCCTCATACAAGTTTTTTGATCTTCTCTCATCCCCTAACTGAACCTCTTCATTTTCATCCACACATAGCTCCCACTCTTTGTCACATTTTGGTACAATCATGTCCACATCATCAGACATATCATAAATAGGATGAGGTGTTGAATTCCTGCTTGAACTATCTCCATCATTAGTATCATACACGAGAAGAGATGATGAATCCTTAACATCGACTGATTGGAACATCTTCGCATATTCATCATAAGTAGGACAAGATGTTGTAGACTTATCTTCTCCTTCGAGTACACTAGTGTCATCAACCTCATCAGTCGGTTATTATGATGTATCATAATCTATTATTTGGTCTTCCTCTATGCACACATCCTTTTCACGACTAGATGCATGTTCCTCCACTGCCCTCTTCATGCTCATCCTTTTTCATTTCCTTCCTTATGCCATTAAAATAATCCTCGTTCAAATCATTAGGCCAACTTCCATACCAGAGAGTATAAAAGTTTTTAAAGGGAAATTATGCACGGATCTCTTCCCTCAGTTTTAGATACTCCTGATATAGAGGCATGATCTTCTTCGTCGCTAGCAGCATCTTGGCTTATTGGAGAATTTGCCAAATTTTATCTAAGAATTCTAGAGTTGTTTTCTAAACAATTTTCTAACTTGTTACACAATTCCTTCCATTTACACGACAGTCTACCCGTACAAACAAATTGATTGGTTTTATTATTACGATGCTACTTCACTAACAATTCTAAAAGTAGAATTTCAATATGATCCAAATTCTATAGCTATTTAAAGTGATCCAAATTCTACAATGGAAAGATACCCCTAAAAGTTTTGTGGAAATATATATTAAATAGTGAATTTGAAATCCATCAAAACTATAACTCAAAAACAAGATTGATATGTACTCTTTTATAATAAAAGAATTGATCATAGAAAATCCCTTATGACACGTCAATTTCACTTCTAACTAGAAAGTGATTTTAGAAAAAGTTATTATTTATTATAACCCTAAAAAAAAAAAAAAATATTGTTATAATATTGGGTCAATCCATCCGAACCACTAGACACTGCAAAACAAAACAAAAAATCCCAGTCAAATGATTCTTTTATAAACCCGAGATTTGGAGTCCATTGACAATCAAAAGCTGTCCACGTGAAGAAAGTTGTATTCCGTTGGATGGTCCTTGTCATACGCCGCCTGGTGCCTTCTCCAACAGGAAAACGCGTACACTTAATGAGAAAATGGACACAATCCAAACGAGTAACGTTCATGTCCTGTCGATAATTTTATACAACACACAGATTGCTGTTCTTTTTGGATTCGCACGATGCTGTATTTAGATACGTAATTAGTTGCAGACAACGATGGCGTTGAATCCATGTATTGGGACTCTTTTAGAGATGCCCGCAAAGAGCCCCCGTTTGTCATGGATCTGTTCTGTGGCCCTATTTCTGTTTGTATGTTTTGTCTGTATCCTTGATTGGATGGATGGATCGATATATAATGTGTATATACGCGTCGAGGCTTCAGAGATTCCAGCTTCAATCATTCAGTGTTGTCCCCGCTGCCGTTCCTTCGTTGGTCAGGGCCTTTCAGTCCACCTCGGGAACCTACCAATTGCGGTTTTTTACGCCCGTCCTAACGGCGTTAATTATGTTGCAGATCTTAGCAAGCAGCTGGTTCTGTTTAGGGTTACAGCGTTAGGGTTTCTCGGTGGATTCATTATTTAAGATCGGTCGGGACCTGAGTAGCAGATCAGGCCCGAGCGCTTCGATTATATACATTAGCAAGAGGCCTGAGAGGAGAGGATACATGAAGCATCCTGGCAGGGATTGCCTTTCCCTTGGCAGAGAGCAGCATGTGAGAAGTTCGAAACCGGAGTTCGAATTGTTGTAT
>JZKD02S1142281.1:135344-220954 GCA_000966675.3 Picea glauca | reverse complement strand
CACCCAATCACTTCCTTGCAAAATAAGGGTGTGAAGTTTCAATGGACATTGGATTGTGAAAAGAGTTCACAACACTTGAAACAATTATTGACAAGTGCTCCAATACTAAGGATTGAAGACCCAAATGAATACTTCATTGTTGTTAGGTCCATGGGATATTGAAGAGGTGGGTTGTCATGCCCGTGATCAATTTCTCTCTAGGTGAGAGAATTTCTGGGGAATTGATTTCTTGAAGGTGCTAAACTACAGGTACAATTCTCTAAGACTTCATGTCCGTCCTATTGCTGAAGTCTAGAAAGGAAGTGGGGAAGAAGAAGGACTATTGAGAAGAGAAGAAGAATACTTCCTAGATGGGACAGGCATGTGGGGAATGAGGGACTATAGGATGTTAGTTTGAGTTGGCACCTGTGATAGAGTCTTTCTTGTTGACTATGAACCATTATCCTGGTTAGGAATCCCTTTACCCAGGTGGAGTTTAGTCATAGCTCGGGGGTGATCCGCTACTGAGAGTGATGAGTAGTGTGTTCTAAGGCTAGGAGGTTCATGGAAGGTATGCATGCAGTTGGTGATATTCTTATCAAGATAAGTGTCAATTGTGTGATAAATTTACATGATGCATTGTCATTTACGTATTTATTTTTATGAGTTTATTCTATGTGTGTTTATAACTGTCTTTATATTTATGGGTATTTTTCGTATATGATGTTACACCATGTACATGAACATATTAATTCATGTACCAAGGAAGATGAAGAAGAAGCTATATTTTGAGATTCAAAGTATCTCATATGAAGATTGATTGTAAGGAGAAGAAGGCTCCAAAGATGACCGAACATTAGAACAAGAACTCACAACAGAATTGTTCAAAGGTTAATGAAACCACCTTGACGGGAAGTAGAACTCATTTGAATACTGACTCTGTGTTTCATATTTAGACTTGGTATTCAACACCAAGTATACTCTGTAAGAGATGATGAAGTCCTTGTAGACTCAGAAGAAATCGAGAGTAAGCCTGATCTCATAAAGGATCAAATGAAGAGATAATTTCCAGGACTAGGAGACAAATGTCGTGAGAAGACTATATCATAGCTTCAAAAACTTCTAGGAGATATGAAATCTCTTGGGAATATTCCCTTGTTTCAATAATAGAGAAATAATCCAGTCAGAAATACTAGGATATGGATTCTTCTGTGAGACGAGAAGAGAACTTAGTATTGAATTCCAAGATTGATCTATACAGATCAAGCATGTTGCATATGTAAAACTCCTGATGTGTGTCTAGAGAATTCTCCCAGCAAGAGGGAGAAGACTATGACGAGACACTTATTCCAGTAATTGAAGAAGTAGTTCCAATATTTATGAAGACAACTAGAACAACCATGATTCATATATAGTATAAGATGTAGGGAGAGAAATCCCCATATTTAAAATTGAGTGGTAGTTGGTGCATTACATTAGTTGGGTCATGGAGACATGACTACAATAAAATGTAGAGTTACCTCCATGAAATAAGAAGAGCTACCTTCAGTATCATTTATTGAGCCACCCTTAGTTTAATATGAAGTTGTTGTTGTGATAGAATAAGAGGAGTTACTCACAGATTTCAACAGTCACAGTGAGAATGGAGAAACCATTCTCAACTTTAGAGCAGCTGTAGGTGCAGAGTCCCAGTTCCAGAAGGAACAGTTGCAGAGAGAGTAGAGGATATACTCCCATACATTAATAAAGATAATGCTTTGTAGAAATCACATAGAACTAGCACATGATTGTGCAAATTGAGTTGTAGTAGAGCAAGTGTACCAGATTGGTACAAAGTGATGTGAAAAAATTGATTTGAAGATTGAAGATAGAAAGACTCATGTCTGCCAGTTGAAGGAAACTCTGTACGTGTTGAAGAAAGCTCCTAGATCTTGGTATGGAAGAATTGACAGTTTCCTGATGAGATTGGGATTTACTAAGAGTAAAATTAATTCTAACCTTTATCTCAAGGTTATGAATGATGAGCCAGTAATGTTACTACTATATGTAGGTGATGTATTCTTGACAAGATAAAGAAAATATCATCATAGATTGCAGAAGAAGCTCGCTATAGATTCCGATGGAAGAACTAAATGCATCATCTCTTAGGCCTTGAACTTTGATAGAGCACAGAGAAGATATTCCTTAACCAAGGCAAGTATGCAGTTAAAATGAAGAGGTTTGACATGTTGAAATGTAAATCCATGAACACACCCATGGAAACAAGGTTGAAGCTCTTGGTAGATACCTCACTAGAATTGGTTGATGCTACCATGTACAGAGAGATTATTGGTTTAGTGATGTATCTGACGAATACTAGGCTAGATGTATGTTTTTCCTTGAGTCAGTTTCTGGTAGAGCCCAGATGTGTTCACCTAGTTGCTACAAAACATGTGTTGAGGTACCTTAAGGGTACATTAGATTGTGGTCTCAGTTATAATGAAGATAATGACTTCACACTGAGTGGTTACACTGATTCATATTGATTTGGAAGTGCTTCTGATAAAAAGAGAACTTTAGGATGTTGTTTCAGTCTGGGGTCAGCCATGACTTCATGGCAGAGTAGGGAGCAATTCAGCATTTCTCCGAGCACGGAAGAAGAAAAATACATTGTTTCATGTTCCACCAGTTGTGAAGCCATATGACTTTGGATGTTGTTGACAGATCTATTTGATCTGGAGATGGAAGCCACTGTGATCCTATGTGATAACCAAATTTGTATGGAGGTGATGTGTACTATGATGATTCGAAGCACATAGAGATCCAATATCACTTCATTTGTGATATGTTGCAGAGAGGAGCCATAAATCTCTAGTATGTTAGCACATATGAACATGTTGTTGACGTGTTGACCAATCTTCTATATTGTGTAAAGTTTGAGCACTCTCGGGATAATCTTGGTGTAGTCCAAAAGGAACTCCCTCAAAAGGGGGAGTAGTTTTGTTGTGATGTCAACTTCATGTTGTGATGCCAACCTAATGCTAAATATTTATAGCTTCATGATGATGATGATGTGTTTCTAGCCTCATGCCATGATGATGTGTTTCTAGCCTCATGTTGTGATGATGTGTTTCCATCCATGTGCTATGATGATGTGTTTCTAGCCTCATGCTATGATGATGTGTTGCCAGCCTTGTGCTGTGATGCCAACTTCATGCTGATGTTGTGTTGCCAACTTCATGCTGATGTTGTGTTGCCAACCTCATGTTGTGATGCCAGCTTCATGCTGATGCCATGTTGCTAGCCTCATGTTGTGATGCCAGCTTCATGTTGATGATGTTGTGTAGCCATCCTCATGTTGTGATGCCAACTTCGTGCTGGAGATTCTCAACATAGTGTTGATGTTGATGATGCTCCAACCTTCGTGTTGTGATGTTGTTGTTTTTGATGATTCTCCAGCCTTTGTGCTCTGATATGGTTGTTGTTGATGTTGTATCAACCTTTTGTTGTTATTGATGATGATGATGCATTAGTGTTCTACTAATCCATGTTGATGCCACTTCAGCTTCTTGCTGAAGATGATGATGATGATGCCACTTCATCTTCTTGCTGAAGATGATGATGATGATGCCACTTCAGCTTCTTGTTGAAGATGATGATGATGATGATGTTATTTCATCTTCCATGCTGAAGATGATGATGTTACTTTAGCCTCATGCTAAATAATATGATGATGCTACTTTAGCCTCACGCTAAATATGACGATGTTGTTACATTAGCCTCATGTTGATGAGGATGATGATTCTACTTCAGATCGATGCTATGAACGATGATGATGAGAATTTTTTTTGATTATTTATAGATATGACAATCAGTGTTCCAGATGCCATTGATGATTTTTCCCTCTCTCTCGCCTGATGCTGTTGTAGAATACCCTTGTTGTTAAGGGGGAGTGTTGAAATATTGTAACTGCAAAGAGTATTCTATTTTAATATTAATGTATTATTCATTAGATCAATCCCCTTTTGTGGATTGATCATGTCAGGAATTGTAAATGAACAAATCCCCTTTTGCAGATTGGTCAAACCCTAATTGTAATATGCAAAATGAGAATTCGACCCCCAGAATAAATTAAAGTGGTTCTAACTACCCAGAAAGAGAATTCGACCCTTCCAGTGAAAAGACACTTCCTTTCAACACCTGCCAGATTGTATAAATAAAGGAGGCTAGTGCCTCATTTACTCACTCACTCATTCGATCATCCAGAGTGCAAGTTTGGAGCTATAGTTGGAGAACAAGGAAGAGAGAGGGGCACATTACTTGGGAGAGGAATTTATGTAGTGTTTGATTTGTTCTCTTGTCATTGTATTGGATATCTATATTAAAGATGTTTTTGTTGGGTTTTCTCCCCCATCAGGTTTTCCCAGGATAAATGATGTCTCTCTTGTGATTGTGTTTCTCTTAGTGATCCTATCTATTCTATGGTTATCTAGTAAATTGAAAAGAAACCTAATAATAGATTAAACTCTAACAGTTTGGACAATAAACAACCTTTATGGAGGATTACCTCTCCAGGAGGATCTGGCCGACTATGTTGTTAATCCCATGAAGGCATTTATAACTGATTATGATACCTACAATCTTTTGAAGGGAGTCTCAGGTCCCTCTTGGGTGAGACATACCTACTTTAGTGAGGGAGGCCCCTTTCAACCACTATATCTTGTTTGTGTGCATATTGGACTTTTTTTTATTTTGGTGTTCTCTTTGATTGTTAGTTGGCCTTAGGATTTGTTTTATATCTCGAGTCTTGAGTCATCATGGAGCTAGACCTGCTTCCTTACAGATCTCTCTATTTTTTGAATTTACCAACACATCTTGAGTCTTTGGATTCTAAAAGGCATAAAGTTATAAACTGTGGTACACACACCTCCACCTACCAGAATTGTGATCATACAAGTATGAGTATTGAGTCGAGTCAGAAATATGTTGGGAGTACTTTGACTCCCATACCTACCATAGTTAATGTAACTCCTTCTACACCTTCGACCACTATGATTGTAGTGCCAAAGGTTTCAGTCATCACTCCTATACAACCTATGGTTTCTACTCAGCCTATAGTGACAAACCCTTTTGGATCTATTTTTTGTACACCTAGATACAATACTCAGTCCATCCCTACGACCTCTAACCCTTTCTCTTATGGTATGCTGAATCTCGCATCACAATTTTCTCCATCCATTCCAACGATGAATACAAATCCTAGTATTGGACTTAGGGGCATGGATCCTCCGCATATTCCATTCTCATTTGGTGGTGCTCATATTCCCCAAAAGACTCCTATGGTTGGAAGCCAACCTCCATTTCACCTTGGGTCTAATCCTAGTCTTAATACTCGTGGATGGAGTGGTCAACCAGGAAGACAAGATGCTACTTATGTTCCTTCCTCTAAAACTACCCCCTCCACATCAATTTTGACCAACATGTTTGGCATGACGAATCCACCTCTATCCTCCCGATTTCTACCCATGGGAGGTTAGTTTCATACTTTGGGAAATCCCCAACCTAGAGCTACTCCAACTAGGGGAAACATTTATAATCCTCATTATAAAATTCCTACAGGAATGGTGCCCAACCAAACCCTTAAGAATCAGTTTGAAGGGGGGTTTTACAATCCTGGACAAGGCCATGGTGCATACCAGAACCCTGGATGGGATCTGATTCCCCAACAACAATCTTTCCTGGGAGAATGGGCTTAGATGCCACAAACCTGAATCCTTTTTTTGGCCACGCTTAATTTTCCAGACTTATCAAGATTAATGAATGACCGATTGTGTCTTGATCCCTCATGGACCCCCATCCCCACCACGCTTCCTTCAAATATTTTGGAATTTGAGGGAAAGACTTGCAAGGATGCTGGTTATCATGTCCCTACTTTTCATCTTTGGTGCTCTTCAAATTCCCTTAACGATGATTCTATTCGTTTAAGATTGTTTCAACGCACTCTCACAGGGGTCACATTGAAATGGTAAATAGAGCTACCGACGGGGACATACAGTAAATTTAACCAGATGGTTTTATTCTTTCTAAACCACTTCCAATTGTCAGTTCGTTACGATGATGACATAGAAATTCTGTCGGCCCTCTGCCAGGACAAAGCCACCCATATCACAGATCACATCCAAGAGTGGCGTAGATGGAAGAGGTTGATCAAAGACAAAATTCCTCCAGAGTTCCTGTTGGAATGGTTTATTAAGTCTTTATTGTGTTATATTTCGAAGGATGTCTCTACATCTAGGGTAACATCTGAAGGGGAAGAGATTTTTAAATCCCAACAATTATATCTCCTATATACTTAGTCTAGGATGTCATACAAAATTCTTCCTAACGCAAAAAAGTCAAACTATGACCCTATACAAAAGACTGAGCCTCATGCCGATGGAATTATAGGTTTCACAAATGTTAAATATATAGACTTGGTGACAATCCAGTTAAAAGAGTTATGTCTAAGCCAGTTTGTAGGAGGACAAGCTTCGTCTATTTCCTCCACTCCCACTCAGTCGACGGATGTGCATTCTATGTAGTCGTCGACTAACCCAAATGGTAACCAACAACTAGGAGGGAATAAAAGGAAAGGATGTGGTAACAATCGCAAGGGTGTGGGGAATGATAATAAAACTAAGGACAATGCTAACATGATAGAGTGAAGGTTAATGCTGGTGAGGGAAAGAAAGAGAAGCGGAAGGTGAAATTCCATTGTAAGCTTTGTACTGATGATCACCTTACCCACTTGTGCCCAAACTCAAGGAGGATGTGATGCTCTTGTCTGAACTGCCCACTGTGATAACTAATCCTTTTTCACATAATCAACACATAGTCTCGATATCCTCTAATACCAAAAATGTGGTGAGTGGGAATCAAAACCCTCCGGTGCATGACGATGACCATCTATGAGTAAATATGGTTTTTATCAAATTAATGTAGCCACTAATTATCTTGATTATAGTTTTTCATAGGATGTTCTAGGTCTAGAGTATCCCCCTCCTTCGGAAGCACCTTTGCAGATCAAAAATCTAGAGCCTCCACCTCATATTCTGAAAGGAGTACTGAAATTCTCTACCCACAACCTTTATGCTCGAGCTGCCCATAACTACTCTATTGTCGAGGATGTTGGTCAAACCCCTTGTGCAATGTCATCTTTGGAGGTACTCCAGACGTGTCCTTCACAGAGGAATGCCTTGCTATCTATGTTAGGATCTCTAGACCCATGTGGCTCTAAGGTTATCAAGTTTGATGTTACAAATGTTCATCCTCACTTGCCTTACCATGTGGCCTTCCAAATCCATGTGGATTACTCAAAGTATACCATCAAACATACTGTTATTGGTCATTGCAATGTGCATGATGTCCCTAACTTGTTTGAAAGCCATCGAATCTCCGACCCTCTCTCAATATTTGACCATGTTGACCGCATTTGATGGTTGTTCTTTCCGTCCCCACATTATTCTTCCTACCTTTCCGGTCCAATTAGGTGGAAAGATAGTGGAGGTGGATGTCAAGGTGGTTGATGCACCACTTGACTATAACTAATTAATAGGGAATAACTAGACTTATGCTATGACCACATTCGTATCATCCATTTTTGTACTTTATGTTTTCCTCATGAAGGGAAAATCATGACGATTGATCAATTATCCTTTACGCATGTTAGTCCCAATACATCAGTTGGACCTTCGATCCCCTTGATCGACAATTCTCAGTCGGTAACTGAGGATATTGGTGTCAGAATGTATTCCTCCCTTATGGGTATCTTTGATTTTGTGGCGCCAATTCATCACATTTACAACATTTCCAGTAGGTCAGCTTCACCAATGAGGTTCTTTCCTTTTCGCACTTCGTATTTTAATGATCCTTGGACCCTACCTTCCCCGACCATGTCTTGTGAAGGTCAGTCACATACTGGAATGGAAATTCCATTGTCGTCGATAGAGATAATGTATCGGGTTGTTCTTTACTCTTCTGTCGACCGAGACCCTGTCTCCTCATAGATGGACAAGGCGGATCCTTTTCTCAAGCATGTATGGGTCACTTCATCATATTTCTCACATAATTTCCTCGATGATAATTTACCTTTGGATGAAGCAATCTTAGAGACCCTTAATAGTTCTGATAGTCCATGGGATGATATGCATCATCACTCTTACTTCCTCCCAAAGCTTGTTAGGATCGAACAAGACGATTTTAGGTCTACCTTGAGTAAGATAGTCGGTCACACCATAAGTCCACTTGATACACACAACATTTATGCCGAAGGAAACATGGCGAGTATTTCTCCTACCATCACGATCTATATCTCATGCATTCATGGTAAAATTGAAAATGTATATATCGGTGTGGATCATTCACCTAAATAAATTCATTCATTCACCTGGTCATACGAAAAGAGGCCAAGAATTGACCCTTGATTTGAATGTGAAATCCCTTCTCTTAGACTGACATTTAAGATCCTATCTGACACTTCTGATCTTGAAGAATGCCTCATACACCTAGAGAGCCTAGATGAACAACATCAAGATGCCTCTATGACCATCTAAGCGAATAAATGATGTGTCAAGGTCCAGTGTGATAAATATGTCTGTTCTTGGAAGTACGTTGAGGGTGACTTGGTCCTCTCATATGAATAAGACAAAGAACCGCTGGGGGAAAGCAAGTTCAATCCCATGTGGCATGGTCCCTATATCTTTTGATGTTTCTTAGAAAAAGGAGCCTATGAATTAGAAGATTATGAAGGGAATATGTTGGTTGGGCCTAGAAATGGGATCTACTTGAAAATATATTATGCTTAAGCCCCAAGCTTGGGCGTAACTCTTTGTATACTATTGTAGCTTAGTGTATATACATATTTTCTTTTGTGTCATTGGCTTGCTTATTGATTTTTCCCTTGGTTGGCAGATGTCAATGAAGTCTTCGGTTTACATAGGATTCGTAGATGGTGCCAATCATCATACATGGAACTTGGCTTTCACTGCTTGAGTTGTTTACTCACCCTAGGGTCAACTGGTGTCTTCAGGTGGTGTTTGTATAGGGCCATCAATGAATAATGTGGCTGAATATAGCACCATTATAGAGCTTTTATAAAACACCATTTCACATGGTGTTTGGTCTTTACCATGTATGAGATCCTTCTCTACTCCGATGATTCCTACGGGTATGACTTTTGGAACGACATATTGATTTTATTACTTATAATCACATACCAAGAAGTTCTAATTATGTATCTGATGCATATTCTAATTATGTTTTAGAATGGAATTTGTCACATAACTAAAGTAAATAAAACACATTTATTAATGTACACATTGTAACATAAGTAAAGATGAATACCAATTTTTTTATATATATTTATTCTCCAAAAATATGGTGTCATAGTAAAAAATGGGGCTTACACCCTCAAAATACATATATAGCCAGTCGATACAATGACCATGACATATATGCCTATGGAACTAGATGTGTGTCATGATAGCATACTATGAAGTTTGTGATATGCCAAAAGAGTCACACCCATGCATGGGGCACACCCACCACCTGTCACTGCATCACCTATGGCAGATCCTCTACCTGAACCATGGGTATCCTGTGTGTCAAACGAGACTGGTTTCCCTACACATTTTTAGGCTCTCTCTCTGCATATCCTCCCACTGGCTCATCCCACCGATGTATCCAATGGTGTCATGGAAATCCATATGGTCATCACGGACCCACATCTGGGAAACAAATATTTTTTCTTAGATACTTGACACCATCCAAAAATATTTGTGTTTTTTTATTTTTTTTGAAAAACACAAAAAATGAAATATATTTGAAAATTGTTTCATATCTATATCATCGTAGGAGGAGCCTGGTGGCAATGGCATGTATGGATCTCCTCTGAAGTCAATCCCTGCATAAGGGTAGTCATCCAAGGCTATCACCTATCGACACCACCAGAAGAACAACTCATCATTGTAGGGGGTTGGCACCCTACCACCTCCCAACTGCCTCATCACCTCAGTCCACCATGACATGGCTGAATTGTGCAGTCTATGTGGAAAAATATTGACTCTAGGGATTAATCCTAGAACCCACTCAAATAAAAAACTACACAAGATAGATGTGAACCCGAAGTTCATATTCCTACCTTGTTTGCAGTCTATCAGCTGGCTCTTCATGTTAGCCAGTAGTGAGGTGCACCAATCATACATTGTGGGTTGTAAGAACTCCATCGAGTAGAACATCAGTGGCCTTGATTTCTGGTGCAACGAGGTTGACCCCATGGTTTGTGTTAATACAAGAACTATGATCTTCAAACTCAGGTTGTTGATCAGTCTAATGAGGAGTTGGATCCCTACCTTTTCTCTGCTTGCAACAAAGTGAGTGGTGATGTAGTCCTCTATGTTCATGCCACTCCTAGCTCCCCAATATTTGAGGTTCACCACCTCACCCTGACGTGACAATATTGTAAGAAAGTAGATATCATCGACTTCAATTCTCAATGGTTTCCCATCAAGGTTGAAGGCCTCTGTATCAAGATCCCAAAAGTTCACTAGCATTTGGAGCAACCTCACTTGAGCCCTCATCCCTTTGAGAGCCCAAAATTTGTAAATCCCACATATTTTTAATGCTAATTGGGCCCCTATATCTCTTTCCACTGCAACATCAACTTCCTGATTCTCTCTTTCTCTCCATTCAAGTACCCTCCCGCAAGAGAAATCCATTTTTTGAGTTAAATTTCTTTAAAAAACTAAGTTACAGACTTCTACACAAGATGCATTATTCACAATCGTGTATAAGGATGCTTATACATGGTCTGTTTTGATAACAGTCACGTATATGGATACGTATACATGACCCGATGAACTACAACCCACATACACCCTAATTTCTAATTTGCACCTTAAAAACTCAAAAAATGAGACCTAATTTAAAATTGTAATCCACTAGAAATCAAGAGGAGGGAAAGAGTACTTACTTGGTCCAAACATTTATCAATTTTGTCACTCGTATCTCCTGCAATCAGCACTTGAAGTTCGTGGGCAATTTGGTCCAAAAATGCACTATTTGGGTAAAAATGTGAAATGGTATGGTAAAATTGGTTATTTTTACTATTTATAGAAAATTTGTACCCACTTTACATAATTGTTGCTAAATATTTTGCCTAGTGGACTAATACTGCAGTGAAAGGAGTTGGTTTTGGTGGTTTTATCCAAGGATTCTTGTGGTTTCTAGCATCATGTCGCCTGCTCATGACTTTGGTAGGTATTTTCTTTTACCAAGCATATAGGATAGGTCGTCACTCCATTTTTCAAACTTGCATTATCCTATAACTACGATTCATATGACTTAGGGTTGAACCCATTTATTAGAGACACAAAACCTTTTTTTTTCCACTAGAAGTGTCGTTAGTGAATGGTATAGGCTTACCAAACATGGGTGCCCTAGTTAGAACCTTTGTGCCATTTGGTGCCCATGCAAATATTTTTTCCATAAGACCGAGATTACATTATAGTTGCATATCACTTTGCATTTAAACCTCATATTCTTACTCATAAGCATTCTGACCTATACATATGGGACTTCCACTGAGTCTTAGTTAAGCTCTTTTTCGACTCTATTCAAAAGAGAAAAGATTGTCAAGAGAACTTGTCTCTTTCACACTCATTAATTGGATTTGAAAGGATGTCTATTTGGTGTAAGTTTAACCCTTTTTCGAACCATGTAGAATAATTTCAAAAAAGGAATACTCTAGTCACTAGTGACTAGAAGAGTTCTCCTAGGTATTGTTTTATACTTTTTTGGGCCTAGGGGACTAAATTTTTGAAAAAGGACATTCTTTGACATTATATTGTAATTTCACTTCATTATCCTTCTTGCATTATTGATCCTATTGTCAGTTTCCTCTTTCTCGCTATAAGCCTACTACCTCAATAGTTTTCATCATCAACCAATTAGAGGCTTGTTTATATCCTTTGTAGCTTGACACCCTATACTCCAAGAGGAAACATTCCCTCGAGTGTTCATATCCTACATGCACCTCATTGAATTGAGCATAGGTGTGTTCCACTGTTGGAACTGGTTTCTTACTCGTGACACTTGTTTCCTCTCTTGTATCATAAAATTCATTTGTCTATGAAAACAAAAAATGAGGGCGAGAAAATAATATTATCTCATGTTGGTAGCAGGCGTGTCGTCTTTGAACAAAGCACAAAATTTTGAGTCCATTTGTCATCCAAAGTTTGGGTTTAGCATGAAATTATGAAGCTGAGCTCATTACTTAGAGTTTACTCCTCTGACTAGTTTCTCTTCCATTCCCTATAGATAGTTTGATTGGTTCCTCCTACATCACAACATTTCATTTTCAAGTCTATGATGTTGGAGTCCTCCATATGTCTCATGCTCTTGTTCAAAGGATGTTTATAATCCTATGTCCTCCATTTCTCAGAACTCTTGACTTTGCATGTTGATCATACCCTCAGTGTGTCTCAGAGTTACATGAATTTGTAGTCCTACTGTTCACCCTGGTTCTACTTTCATTATGGGTAGGTAACCTTGAGCCCAACAATGGACATATCCTCATTGGTCGCTGACTAGGGGGTTTCCCTTATGTTCAACGACAAGAAATCTATTCACACATTGGGATTCGTGTAGTGTACTGGATTCCATTATCCTTATTGGTGGTTTCCTCACCTTTTTCGACAATTTTCCTTATTGGTTGTTATTTAAATGGTCCCTTTTGTCCACTACTTGCATCTAGTGCATGTGAGAGATGGATAGGGTTGTTGGTTCGTGAACATCATCTTCGTCCGAGTTCCTCCAAATAATCAAGTTGTTTCTTTGTACCTTTTGCTAAATTATGAGATATTCCTTATTGGTCTCCTTTCAACGAGTCTCCTTCCATCAACTTCATCTCATCTATTCTGGAAACGAGGCCTAGAGTCCTATGAGTACCTAGAGGCTTGCATTCATTAGTGGCAGGTTCTCTCGCCATAGATAGTTGGGAATACATCAATGTCTCCTGATCAATGGATTCTTCAAGTGTTTGACCTCAACACATTTATTCACACTTGTAGTAATGTACTCAGTGCCTTGATACCTACTTTCATTATCAGAAGGTTATCTCACATTTGTTAACAATATACCCTAATAAGAAAAAATCAAACAAAGTTTGATTATGTTTGACCTCAACTCCTCTATTCACATGATGTAGACTTGCACCTTTGTTGGATCATGTAGAAGACTTGAAGACATTATTTCATAGTCACATCTTTCATGATTTGTTCCTATCATTCATTGGACNTTGGGATTTACTAAGAGTAAAATTAATTCTAACCTTTATCTCAAGGTTATGAATGATGAGCCAGTAATGTTACTACTATATGTAGGTGATGTATTCTTGACAAGATAAAGAAAATATCATCATAGATTGCAGAAGAAGCTCGCTATAGATTCCGATGGAAGAACTAAATGCATCATCTCTTAGGCCTTGAACTTTGATAGAGCACAGAGAAGATATTCCTTAACCAAGGCAAGTATGCAGTTAAAATGAAGAGGTTTGACATGTTGAAATGTAAATCCATGAACACACCCATGGAAACAAGGTTGAAGCTCTTGGTAGATACCTCACTAGAATTGGTTGATGCTACCATGTACAGAGAGATTATTGGTTTAGTGATGTATCTGACGAATACTAGGCTAGATGTATGTTTTTCCTTGAGTCAGTTTCTGGTAGAGCCCAGATGTGTTCACCTAGTTGCTACAAAACATGTGTTGAGGTACCTTAAGGGTACATTAGATTGTGGTCTCAGTTATAATGAAGATAATGACTTCACACTGAGTGGTTACACTGATTCATATTGATTTGGAAGTGCTTCTGATAAAAAGAGAACTTTAGGATGTTGTTTCAGTCTGGGGTCAGCCATGACTTCATGGCAGAGTAGGGAGCAATTCAGCATTTCTCCGAGCACGGAAGAAGAAAAATACATTGTTTCATGTTCCACCAGTTGTGAAGCCATATGACTTTGGATGTTGTTGACAGATCTATTTGATCTGGAGATGGAAGCCACTGTGATCCTATGTGATAACCAAATTTGTATGGAGGTGATGTGTACTATGATGATTCGAAGCACATAGAGATCCAATATCACTTCATTTGTGATATGTTGCAGAGAGGAGCCATAAATCTCTAGTATGTTAGCACATATGAACATGTTGTTGACGTGTTGACCAATCTTCTATATTGTGTAAAGTTTGAGCACTCTCGGGATAATCTTGGTGTAGTCCAAAAGGAACTCCCTCAAAAGGGGGAGTAGTTTTGTTGTGATGTCAACTTCATGTTGTGATGCCAACCTAATGCTAAATATTTATAGCTTCATGATGATGATGATGTGTTTCTAGCCTCATGCCATGATGATGTGTTTCTAGCCTCATGTTGTGATGATGTGTTTCCATCCATGTGCTATGATGATGTGTTTCTAGCCTCATGCTATGATGATGTGTTGCCAGCCTTGTGCTGTGATGCCAACTTCATGCTGATGTTGTGTTGCCAACTTCATGCTGATGTTGTGTTGCCAACCTCATGTTGTGATGCCAGCTTCATGCTGATGCCATGTTGCTAGCCTCATGTTGTGATGCCAGCTTCATGTTGATGATGTTGTGTAGCCATCCTCATGTTGTGATGCCAACTTCGTGCTGGAGATTCTCAACATAGTGTTGATGTTGATGATGCTCCAACCTTCGTGTTGTGATGTTGTTGTTTTTGATGATTCTCCAGCCTTTGTGCTCTGATATGGTTGTTGTTGATGTTGTATCAACCTTTTGTTGTTATTGATGATGATGATGCATTAGTGTTCTACTAATCCATGTTGATGCCACTTCAGCTTCTTGCTGAAGATGATGATGATGATGCCACTTCATCTTCTTGCTGAAGATGATGATGATGATGCCACTTCAGCTTCTTGTTGAAGATGATGATGATGATGATGTTATTTCATCTTCCATGCTGAAGATGATGATGTTACTTTAGCCTCATGCTAAATAATATGATGATGCTACTTTAGCCTCACGCTAAATATGACGATGTTGTTACATTAGCCTCATGTTGATGAGGATGATGATTCTACTTCAGATCGATGCTATGAACGATGATGATGAGAATTTTTTTTGATTATTTATAGATATGACAATCAGTGTTCCAGATGCCATTGATGATTTTTCCCTCTCTCTCGCCTGATGCTGTTGTAGAATACCCTTGTTGTTAAGGGGGAGTGTTGAAATATTGTAACTGCAAAGAGTATTCTATTTTAATATTAATGTATTATTCATTAGATCAATCCCCTTTTGTGGATTGATCATGTCAGGAATTGTAAATGAACAAATCCCCTTTTGCAGATTGGTCAAACCCTAATTGTAATATGCAAAATGAGAATTCGACCCCCAGAATAAATTAAAGTGGTTCTAACTACCCAGAAAGAGAATTCGACCCTTCCAGTGAAAAGACACTTCCTTTCAACACCTGCCAGATTGTATAAATAAAGGAGGCTAGTGCCTCATTTACTCACTCACTCATTCGATCATCCAGAGTGCAAGTTTGGAGCTATAGTTGGAGAACAAGGAAGAGAGAGGGGCACATTACTTGGGAGAGGAATTTATGTAGTGTTTGATTTGTTCTCTTGTCATTGTATTGGATATCTATATTAAAGATGTTTTTGTTGGGTTTTCTCCCCCATCAGGTTTTCCCAGGATAAATGATGTCTCTCTTGTGATTGTGTTTCTCTTAGTGATCCTATCTATTCTATGGTTATCTAGTAAATTGAAAAGAAACCTAATAATAGATTAAACTCTAACAGTTTGGACAATAAACAACCTTTATGGAGGATTACCTCTCCAGGAGGATCTGGCCGACTATGTTGTTAATCCCATGAAGGCATTTATAACTGATTATGATACCTACAATCTTTTGAAGGGAGTCTCAGGTCCCTCTTGGGTGAGACATACCTACTTTAGTGAGGGAGGCCCCTTTCAACCACTATATCTTGTTTGTGTGCATATTGGACTTTTTTTTATTTTGGTGTTCTCTTTGATTGTTAGTTGGCCTTAGGATTTGTTTTATATCTCGAGTCTTGAGTCATCATGGAGCTAGACCTGCTTCCTTACAGATCTCTCTATTTTTTGAATTTACCAACACATCTTGAGTCTTTGGATTCTAAAAGGCATAAAGTTATAAACTGTGGTACACACACCTCCACCTACCAGAATTGTGATCATACAAGTATGAGTATTGAGTCGAGTCAGAAATATGTTGGGAGTACTTTGACTCCCATACCTACCATAGTTAATGTAACTCCTTCTACACCTTCGACCACTATGATTACAGTGCCAAAGGTTTTAGTCATCACTCCTATACAACCTATGGTTTCTACTCAGCCTATAGTGACAAACCCTTTTGGGTCTATTTTTTGTACACCTAGATACAATACTCAGTCCATCCCTATGACCTCTAACCCTTTATCTTATGGTATGCCGAATCTCGCATCACAATTTTTGCCATCCATTCCAACGATGAATACAAATCCTAGTATTGGACTTAGGGGCATGGATCCTTCGCATATTCCATTCTCGTTTGGTGGTGCTCATATTCCCCAAAAGACTCCTATGGTTGGAAGCCAACCTCCGTTTCACCCTGGGTCTAATCCTAGTCTTAATACTCGTGGATGGAGTGGTCAACCAGGAAGACAATATGCTGCTTATGTTCCATCCTCTAAAACTACCCCCTCCACATCGATTCCGACCAACATGTTTGGCATGACGAATCCACCTCTATCCTCCAGATTTCTACCCAGGGGAGGTTAGTTTCATACTTTGGGAAATCCCCAACCTAGAGCTACTCCGACTAGGGGAAACATTTATAATCCTCATTATAACATTCCTACAGGAATGGTGCCCAACCAAACCCTTAATAATCAGTTTGAAGGGGGGTTTTACAATCCTGGACAAGGCCATGGTGCATACCAGATCCCTGGATGGGCTCTGATTCCCCAACAACAATATTTCCTGGGAGAATGGGCTTAGATGCCACAAACCTGACTCCTTTTTCTGGCCACGCTTAATTTTCCAGACTTATCAAGATTAATGAATGACCAAGTGTGTCTTGATCCCTCATGGCCCCCCGTCCCCACCAAGCTTCCTTCAGATATTTTGGAATTTGAGGGAAAGACTTGCAAGGATGTTGGTGATCATGTCACTACTTTTCATCTTTGGTGCTCTTCAAATTCCCTTAACGATGATTCTATTCGTTTAAGATTGTTTCAACGCACCCTCACAGGGGTCACATTGAAATGGTACATAGAGCTACCAGCGGGGACATACGGTAAATTTAACCAGATGGTTTTATTCTTTCTCAACCACTTCCAATTGTTAGTTCGTTACGATGATGACATAGAAATTATGTTGGCCCTCCACCAGGACAAATCCACCCATATCACAGATCACATCCAAGAGTGGCGTAGATGGAAGAGGTTGATCAAAGCCAAAATTTCTCCAGAGTTCCTGATGGAATGGTTTATTAAGTCTTTACTGTGTTATATTTCGAAGGATGTCTCTACATCTAGGGTAACATCTAAAGGGGAAGAGATTTTTAAATCCCAACAATTATATCTCCTATATACTTAGTCTAGGATGTTATACAAAATTCTTCCTAACGCAAAAACGTCAAACTATGACCCTATACAAAAGCCTGAGCCTCATGCCGATGGAATTATAGGCTTCACAAATGTTAAATCTATAGACTTGGTGACAATCCAGTTAAAAGAGTTATGTCTAAGCCAGTTTGTAGGAGGACAAGCTTCGTCTATTTCCTCCACTCCCACTCAGTCGACGGATGTGCATTCTATGTAGTCGTCGACTAACCCAAATGGTAACCAACAACTAGGAGGGAATAAAAGGAAAGGATGTGGTAACAATCGCAAGGGTGTGGGGAATGATAATAAAACTAAGGACAATGCTAACATGATAGAGTGAAGGTTAATGCTGGTGAGGGAAAGAAAGAGAAGCGGAAGGTGAAATTCCATTGTAAGCTTTGTACTGATGATCACCTTACCCACTTGTGCCCAAACTCAAGGAGGATGTGATGCTCTTGTCTGAACTGCCCACTGTGATAACTAATCCTTTTTCACATAATCAACACATAGTCTCGATATCCTCTAATACCAAAAATGTGGTGAGTGGGAATCAAAACCCTCCGGTGCATGACGATGACCATCTATGAGTAAATATGGTTTTTATCAAATTAATGTAGCCACTAATTATCTTGATTATAGTTTTTCATAGGATGTTCTAGGTCTAGAGTATCCCCCTCCTTCGGAAGCACCTTTGCAGATCAAAAATCTAGAGCCTCCACCTCATATTCTGAAAGGAGTACTGAAATTCTCTACCCACAACCTTTATGCTCGAGCTGCCCATAACTACTCTATTGTCGAGGATGTTGGTCAAACCCCTTGTGCAATGTCATCTTTGGAGGTACTCCAGACGTGTCCTTCACAGAGGAATGCCTTGCTATCTATGTTAGGATCTCTAGACCCATGTGGCTCTAAGGTTATCAAGTTTGATGTTACAAATGTTCATCCTCACTTGCCTTACCATGTGGCCTTCCAAATCCATGTGGATTACTCAAAGTATACCATCAAACATACTGTTATTGGTCATTGCAATGTGCATGATGTCCCTAACTTGTTTGAAAGCCATCGAATCTCCGACCCTCTCTCAATATTTGACCATGTTGACCGCATTTGATGGTTGTTCTTTCCGTCCCCACATTATTCTTCCTACCTTTCCGGTCCAATTAGGTGGAAAGATAGTGGAGGTGGATGTCAAGGTGGTTGATGCACCACTTGACTATAACTAATTAATAGGGAATAACTAGACTTATGCTATGACCACATTCGTATCATCCATTTTTGTACTTTATGTTTTCCTCATGAAGGGAAAATCATGACGATTGATCAATTATCCTTTACGCATGTTAGTCCCAATACATCAGTTGGACCTTCGATCCCCTTGATCGACAATTCTCAGTCGGTAACTGAGGATATTGGTGTCAGAATGTATTCCTCCCTTATGGGTATCTTTGATTTTGTGGCGCCAATTCATCACATTTACAACATTTCCAGTAGGTCAGCTTCACCAATGAGGTTCTTTCCTTTTCGCACTTCGTATTTTAATGATCCTTGGACCCTACCTTCCCCGACCATGTCTTGTGAAGGTCAGTCACATACTGGAATGGAAATTCCATTGTCGTCGATAGAGATAATGTATCGGGTTGTTCTTTACTCTTCTGTCGACCGAGACCCTGTCTCCTCATAGATGGACAAGGCGGATCCTTTTCTCAAGCATGTATGGGTCACTTCATCATATTTCTCACATAATTTCCTCGATGATAATTTACCTTTGGATGAAGCAATCTTAGAGACCCTTAATAGTTCTGATAGTCCATGGGATGATATGCATCATCACTCTTACTTCCTCCCAAAGCTTGTTAGGATCGAACAAGACGATTTTAGGTCTACCTTGAGTAAGATAGTCGGTCACACCATAAGTCCACTTGATACACACAACATTTATGCCGAAGGAAACATGGCGAGTATTTCTCCTACCATCACGATCTATATCTCATGCATTCATGGTAAAATTGAAAATGTATATATCGGTGTGGATCATTCACCTAAATAAATTCATTCATTCACCTGGTCATACGAAAAGAGGCCAAGAATTGACCCTTGATTTGAATGTGAAATCCCTTCTCTTAGACTGACATTTAAGATCCTATCTGACACTTCTGATCTTGAAGAATGCCTCATACACCTAGAGAGCCTAGATGAACAACATCAAGATGCCTCTATGACCATCTAAGCGAATAAATGATGTGTCAAGGTCCAGTGTGATAAATATGTCTGTTCTTGGAAGTACGTTGAGGGTGACTTGGTCCTCTCATATGAATAAGACAAAGAACCGCTGGGGGAAAGCAAGTTCAATCCCATGTGGCATGGTCCCTATATCTTTTGATGTTTCTTAGAAAAAGGAGCCTATGAATTAGAAGATTATGAAGGGAATATGTTGGTTGGGCCTAGAAATGGGATCTACTTGAAAATATATTATGCTTAAGCCCCAAGCTTGGGCGTAACTCTTTGTATACTATTGTAGCTTAGTGTATATACATATTTTCTTTTGTGTCATTGGCTTGCTTATTGATTTTTCCCTTGGTTGGCAGATGTCAATGAAGTCTTCGGTTTACATAGGATTCGTAGATGGTGCCAATCATCATACATGGAACTTGGCTTTCACTGCTTGAGTTGTTTACTCACCCTAGGGTCAACTGGTGTCTTCAGGTGGTGTTTGTATAGGGCCATCAATGAATAATGTGGCTGAATATAGCACCATTATAGAGCTTTTATAAAACACCATTTCACATGGTGTTTGGTCTTTACCATGTATGAGATCCTTCTCTACTCCGATGATTCCTACGGGTATGACTTTTGGAACGACATATTGATTTTATTACTTATAATCACATACCAAGAAGTTCTAATTATGTATCTGATGCATATTCTAATTATGTTTTAGAATGGAATTTGTCACATAACTAAAGTAAATAAAACACATTTATTAATGTACACATTGTAACATAAGTAAAGATGAATACCAATTTTTTTATATATATTTATTCTCCAAAAATATGGTGTCATAGTAAAAAATGGGGCTTACACCCTCAAAATACATATATAGCCAGTCGATACAATGACCATGACATATATGCCTATGGAACTAGATGTGTGTCATGATAGCATACTATGAAGTTTGTGATATGCCAAAAGAGTCACACCCATGCATGGGGCACACCCACCACCTGTCACTGCATCACCTATGGCAGATCCTCTACCTGAACCATGGGTATCCTGTGTGTCAAACGAGACTGGTTTCCCTACACATTTTTAGGCTCTCTCTCTGCATATCCTCCCACTGGCTCATCCCACCGATGTATCCAATGGTGTCATGGAAATCCATATGGTCATCACGGACCCACATCTGGGAAACAAATATTTTTTCTTAGATACTTGACACCATCCAAAAATATTTGTGTTTTTTTATTTTTTTTGAAAAACACAAAAAATGAAATATATTTGAAAATTGTTTCATATCTATATCATCGTAGGAGGAGCCTGGTGGCAATGGCATGTATGGATCTCCTCTGAAGTCAATCCCTGCATAAGGGTAGTCATCCAAGGCTATCACCTATCGACACCACCAGAAGAACAACTCATCATTGTAGGGGGTTGGCACCCTACCACCTCCCAACTGCCTCATCACCTCAGTCCACCATGACATGGCTGAATTGTGCAGTCTATGTGGAAAAATATTGACTCTAGGGATTAATCCTAGAACCCACTCAAATAAAAAACTACACAAGATAGATGTGAACCCGAAGTTCATATTCCTACCTTGTTTGCAGTCTATCAGCTGGCTCTTCATGTTAGCCAGTAGTGAGGTGCACCAATCATACATTGTGGGTTGTAAGAACTCCATCGAGTAGAACATCAGTGGCCTTGATTTCTGGTGCAACGAGGTTGACCCCATGGTTTGTGTTAATACAAGAACTATGATCTTCAAACTCAGGTTGTTGATCAGTCTAATGAGGAGTTGGATCCCTACCTTTTCTCTGCTTGCAACAAAGTGAGTGGTGATGTAGTCCTCTATGTTCATGCCACTCCTAGCTCCCCAATATTTGAGGTTCACCACCTCACCCTGACGTGACAATATTGTAAGAAAGTAGATATCATCGACTTCAATTCTCAATGGTTTCCCATCAAGGTTGAAGGCCTCTGTATCAAGATCCCAAAAGTTCACTAGCATTTGGAGCAACCTCACTTGAGCCCTCATCCCTTTGAGAGCCCAAAATTTGTAAATCCCACATATTTTTAATGCTAATTGGGCCCCTATATCTCTTTCCACTGCAACATCAACTTCCTGATTCTCTCTTTCTCTCCATTCAAGTACCCTCCCGCAAGAGAAATCCATTTTTTGAGTTAAATTTCTTTAAAAAACTAAGTTACAGACTTCTACACAAGATGCATTATTCACAATCGTGTATAAGGATGCTTATACATGGTCTGTTTTGATAACAGTCACGTATATGGATACGTATACATGACCCGATGAACTACAACCCACATACACCCTAATTTCTAATTTGCACCTTAAAAACTCAAAAAATGAGACCTAATTTAAAATTGTAATCCACTAGAAATCAAGAGGAGGGAAAGAGTACTTACTTGGTCCAAACATTTATCAATTTTGTCACTCGTATCTCCTGCAATCAGCACTTGAAGTTCGTGGGCAATTTGGTCCAAAAATGCACTATTTGGGTAAAAATGTGAAATGGTATGGTAAAATTGGTTATTTTTACTATTTATAGAAAATTTGTACCCACTTTACATAATTGTTGCTAAATATTTTGCCTAGTGGACTAATACTGCAGTGAAAGGAGTTGGTTTTGGTGGTTTTATCCAAGGATTCTTGTGGTTTCTAGCATCATGTCGCCTGCTCATGACTTTGGTAGGTATTTTCTTTTACCAAGCATATAGGATAGGTCGTCACTCCATTTTTCAAACTTGCATTATCCTATAACTACGATTCATATGACTTAGGGTTGAACCCATTTATTAGAGACACAAAACCTTTTTTTTTCCACTAGAAGTGTCGTTAGTGAATGGTATAGGCTTACCAAACATGGGTGCCCTAGTTAGAACCTTTGTGCCATTTGGTGCCCATGCAAATATTTTTTCCATAAGACCGAGATTACATTATAGTTGCATATCACTTTGCATTTAAACCTCATATTCTTACTCATAAGCATTCTGACCTATACATATGGGACTTCCACTGAGTCTTAGTTAAGCTCTTTTTCGACTCTATTCAAAAGAGAAAAGATTGTCAAGAGAACTTGTCTCTTTCACACTCATTAATTGGATTTGAAAGGATGTCTATTTGGTGTAAGTTTAACCCTTTTTCGAACCATGTAGAATAATTTCAAAAAAGGAATACTCTAGTCACTAGTGACTAGAAGAGTTCTCCTAGGTATTGTTTTATACTTTTTTGGGCCTAGGGGACTAAATTTTTGAAAAAGGACATTCTTTGACATTATATTGTAATTTCACTTCATTATCCTTCTTGCATTATTGATCCTATTGTCAGTTTCCTCTTTCTCGCTATAAGCCTACTACCTCAATAGTTTTCATCATCAACCAATTAGAGGCTTGTTTATATCCTTTGTAGCTTGACACCCTATACTCCAAGAGGAAACATTCCCTCGAGTGTTCATATCCTACATGCACCTCATTGAATTGAGCATAGGTGTGTTCCACTGTTGGAACTGGTTTCTTACTCGTGACACTTGTTTCCTCTCTTGTATCATAAAATTCATTTGTCTATGAAAACAAAAAATGAGGGCGAGAAAATAATATTATCTCATGTTGGTAGCAGGCGTGTCGTCTTTGAACAAAGCACAAAATTTTGAGTCCATTTGTCATCCAAAGTTTGGGTTTAGCATGAAATTATGAAGCTGAGCTCATTACTTAGAGTTTACTCCTCTGACTAGTTTCTCTTCCATTCCCTATAGATAGTTTGATTGGTTCCTCCTACATCACAACATTTCATTTTCAAGTCTATGATGTTGGAGTCCTCCATATGTCTCATGCTCTTGTTCAAAGGATGTTTATAATCCTATGTCCTCCATTTCTCAGAACTCTTGACTTTGCATGTTGATCATACCCTCAGTGTGTCTCAGAGTTACATGAATTTGTAGTCCTACTGTTCACCCTGGTTCTACTTTCATTATGGGTAGGTAACCTTGAGCCCAACAATGGACATATCCTCATTGGTCGCTGACTAGGGGGTTTCCCTTATGTTCAACGACAAGAAATCTATTCACACATTGGGATTCGTGTAGTGTACTGGATTCCATTATCCTTATTGGTGGTTTCCTCACCTTTTTCGACAATTTTCCTTATTGGTTGTTATTTAAATGGTCCCTTTTGTCCACTACTTGCATCTAGTGCATGTGAGAGATGGATAGGGTTGTTGGTTCGTGAACATCATCTTCGTCCGAGTTCCTCCAAATAATCAAGTTGTTTCTTTGTACCTTTTGCTAAATTATGAGATATTCCTTATTGGTCTCCTTTCAACGAGTCTCCTTCCATCAACTTCATCTCATCTATTCTGGAAACGAGGCCTAGAGTCCTATGAGTACCTAGAGGCTTGCATTCATTAGTGGCAGGTTCTCTCGCCATAGATAGTTGGGAATACATCAATGTCTCCTGATCAATGGATTCTTCAAGTGTTTGACCTCAACACATTTATTCACACTTGTAGTAATGTACTCAGTGCCTTGATACCTACTTTCATTATCAGAAGGTTATCTCACATTTGTTAACAATATACCCTAATAAGAAAAAATCAAACAAAGTTTGATTATGTTTGACCTCAACTCCTCTATTCACATGATGTAGACTTGCACCTTTGTTGGATCATGTAGAAGACTTGAAGACATTATTTCATAGTCACATCTTTCATGATTTGTTCCTATCATTCATTGGACCAGTACCTATATGACTTCAATGGTCATGGGAGATCAGATTGTACTCCATTGTATATATATATCTTCAGATTTATTTTGAGACTAGTTTTCACTAGGCCTTGTTTATGACTATGACAACCTATGGCATGTATCTACATTGTATTGCCTATTCATGGCCATGAAAAACTATTTTGTATATTTCGACATGGATATGCAGTGTAATTCAAATTGGCATCCATGTGTACAAAGTCATTATAGATTGTAATATTTTTATGAGAAACTAGTTTGTCAAGATGGGTCTCCATTACTCCACTTCTGGGAATTATAATGTATTTCATTGTAGATACTCCTCTGACCTCACACATTAGGGGGCATTTTTTATAGCAATATTTTCCTCACCCTGTGCAACTTGCTCAGAAGGAATTTTCCATTTCCCTATGCAGACTTGAAGTCCCTTTTTTGCAATTCCCAGAGCTAAAAATAATANTATAGACTTGGTGACAATCCAGTTAAAAGAGTTATGTCTAAGCCAGTTTGTAGGAGGACAAGCTTCGTCTATTTCCTCCACTCCCACTCAGTCGACGGATGTGCATTCTATGTAGTCGTCGACTAACCCAAATGGTAACCAACAACTAGGAGGGAATAAAAGGAAAGGATGTGGTAACAATCGCAAGGGTGTGGGGAATGATAATAAAACTAAGGACAATGCTAACATGATAGAGTGAAGGTTAATGCTGGTGAGGGAAAGAAAGAGAAGCGGAAGGTGAAATTCCATTGTAAGCTTTGTACTGATGATCACCTTACCCACTTGTGCCCAAACTCAAGGAGGATGTGATGCTCTTGTCTGAACTGCCCACTGTGATAACTAATCCTTTTTCACATAATCAACACATAGTCTCGATATCCTCTAATACCAAAAATGTGGTGAGTGGGAATCAAAACCCTCCGGTGCATGACGATGACCATCTATGAGTAAATATGGTTTTTATCAAATTAATGTAGCCACTAATTATCTTGATTATAGTTTTTCATAGGATGTTCTAGGTCTAGAGTATCCCCCTCCTTCGGAAGCACCTTTGCAGATCAAAAATCTAGAGCCTCCACCTCATATTCTGAAAGGAGTACTGAAATTCTCTACCCACAACCTTTATGCTCGAGCTGCCCATAACTACTCTATTGTCGAGGATGTTGGTCAAACCCCTTGTGCAATGTCATCTTTGGAGGTACTCCAGACGTGTCCTTCACAGAGGAATGCCTTGCTATCTATGTTAGGATCTCTAGACCCATGTGGCTCTAAGGTTATCAAGTTTGATGTTACAAATGTTCATCCTCACTTGCCTTACCATGTGGCCTTCCAAATCCATGTGGATTACTCAAAGTATACCATCAAACATACTGTTATTGGTCATTGCAATGTGCATGATGTCCCTAACTTGTTTGAAAGCCATCGAATCTCCGACCCTCTCTCAATATTTGACCATGTTGACCGCATTTGATGGTTGTTCTTTCCGTCCCCACATTATTCTTCCTACCTTTCCGGTCCAATTAGGTGGAAAGATAGTGGAGGTGGATGTCAAGGTGGTTGATGCACCACTTGACTATAACTAATTAATAGGGAATAACTAGACTTATGCTATGACCACATTCGTATCATCCATTTTTGTACTTTATGTTTTCCTCATGAAGGGAAAATCATGACGATTGATCAATTATCCTTTACGCATGTTAGTCCCAATACATCAGTTGGACCTTCGATCCCCTTGATCGACAATTCTCAGTCGGTAACTGAGGATATTGGTGTCAGAATGTATTCCTCCCTTATGGGTATCTTTGATTTTGTGGCGCCAATTCATCACATTTACAACATTTCCAGTAGGTCAGCTTCACCAATGAGGTTCTTTCCTTTTCGCACTTCGTATTTTAATGATCCTTGGACCCTACCTTCCCCGACCATGTCTTGTGAAGGTCAGTCACATACTGGAATGGAAATTCCATTGTCGTCGATAGAGATAATGTATCGGGTTGTTCTTTACTCTTCTGTCGACCGAGACCCTGTCTCCTCATAGATGGACAAGGCGGATCCTTTTCTCAAGCATGTATGGGTCACTTCATCATATTTCTCACATAATTTCCTCGATGATAATTTACCTTTGGATGAAGCAATCTTAGAGACCCTTAATAGTTCTGATAGTCCATGGGATGATATGCATCATCACTCTTACTTCCTCCCAAAGCTTGTTAGGATCGAACAAGACGATTTTAGGTCTACCTTGAGTAAGATAGTCGGTCACACCATAAGTCCACTTGATACACACAACATTTATGCCGAAGGAAACATGGCGAGTATTTCTCCTACCATCACGATCTATATCTCATGCATTCATGGTAAAATTGAAAATGTATATATCGGTGTGGATCATTCACCTAAATAAATTCATTCATTCACCTGGTCATACGAAAAGAGGCCAAGAATTGACCCTTGATTTGAATGTGAAATCCCTTCTCTTAGACTGACATTTAAGATCCTATCTGACACTTCTGATCTTGAAGAATGCCTCATACACCTAGAGAGCCTAGATGAACAACATCAAGATGCCTCTATGACCATCTAAGCGAATAAATGATGTGTCAAGGTCCAGTGTGATAAATATGTCTGTTCTTGGAAGTACGTTGAGGGTGACTTGGTCCTCTCATATGAATAAGACAAAGAACCGCTGGGGGAAAGCAAGTTCAATCCCATGTGGCATGGTCCCTATATCTTTTGATGTTTCTTAGAAAAAGGAGCCTATGAATTAGAAGATTATGAAGGGAATATGTTGGTTGGGCCTAGAAATGGGATCTACTTGAAAATATATTATGCTTAAGCCCCAAGCTTGGGCGTAACTCTTTGTATACTATTGTAGCTTAGTGTATATACATATTTTCTTTTGTGTCATTGGCTTGCTTATTGATTTTTCCCTTGGTTGGCAGATGTCAATGAAGTCTTCGGTTTACATAGGATTCGTAGATGGTGCCAATCATCATACATGGAACTTGGCTTTCACTGCTTGAGTTGTTTACTCACCCTAGGGTCAACTGGTGTCTTCAGGTGGTGTTTGTATAGGGCCATCAATGAATAATGTGGCTGAATATAGCACCATTATAGAGCTTTTATAAAACACCATTTCACATGGTGTTTGGTCTTTACCATGTATGAGATCCTTCTCTACTCCGATGATTCCTACGGGTATGACTTTTGGAACGACATATTGATTTTATTACTTATAATCACATACCAAGAAGTTCTAATTATGTATCTGATGCATATTCTAATTATGTTTTAGAATGGAATTTGTCACATAACTAAAGTAAATAAAACACATTTATTAATGTACACATTGTAACATAAGTAAAGATGAATACCAATTTTTTTATATATATTTATTCTCCAAAAATATGGTGTCATAGTAAAAAATGGGGCTTACACCCTCAAAATACATATATAGCCAGTCGATACAATGACCATGACATATATGCCTATGGAACTAGATGTGTGTCATGATAGCATACTATGAAGTTTGTGATATGCCAAAAGAGTCACACCCATGCATGGGGCACACCCACCACCTGTCACTGCATCACCTATGGCAGATCCTCTACCTGAACCATGGGTATCCTGTGTGTCAAACGAGACTGGTTTCCCTACACATTTTTAGGCTCTCTCTCTGCATATCCTCCCACTGGCTCATCCCACCGATGTATCCAATGGTGTCATGGAAATCCATATGGTCATCACGGACCCACATCTGGGAAACAAATATTTTTTCTTAGATACTTGACACCATCCAAAAATATTTGTGTTTTTTTATTTTTTTTGAAAAACACAAAAAATGAAATATATTTGAAAATTGTTTCATATCTATATCATCGTAGGAGGAGCCTGGTGGCAATGGCATGTATGGATCTCCTCTGAAGTCAATCCCTGCATAAGGGTAGTCATCCAAGGCTATCACCTATCGACACCACCAGAAGAACAACTCATCATTGTAGGGGGTTGGCACCCTACCACCTCCCAACTGCCTCATCACCTCAGTCCACCATGACATGGCTGAATTGTGCAGTCTATGTGGAAAAATATTGACTCTAGGGATTAATCCTAGAACCCACTCAAATAAAAAACTACACAAGATAGATGTGAACCCGAAGTTCATATTCCTACCTTGTTTGCAGTCTATCAGCTGGCTCTTCATGTTAGCCAGTAGTGAGGTGCACCAATCATACATTGTGGGTTGTAAGAACTCCATCGAGTAGAACATCAGTGGCCTTGATTTCTGGTGCAACGAGGTTGACCCCATGGTTTGTGTTAATACAAGAACTATGATCTTCAAACTCAGGTTGTTGATCAGTCTAATGAGGAGTTGGATCCCTACCTTTTCTCTGCTTGCAACAAAGTGAGTGGTGATGTAGTCCTCTATGTTCATGCCACTCCTAGCTCCCCAATATTTGAGGTTCACCACCTCACCCTGACGTGACAATATTGTAAGAAAGTAGATATCATCGACTTCAATTCTCAATGGTTTCCCATCAAGGTTGAAGGCCTCTGTATCAAGATCCCAAAAGTTCACTAGCATTTGGAGCAACCTCACTTGAGCCCTCATCCCTTTGAGAGCCCAAAATTTGTAAATCCCACATATTTTTAATGCTAATTGGGCCCCTATATCTCTTTCCACTGCAACATCAACTTCCTGATTCTCTCTTTCTCTCCATTCAAGTACCCTCCCGCAAGAGAAATCCATTTTTTGAGTTAAATTTCTTTAAAAAACTAAGTTACAGACTTCTACACAAGATGCATTATTCACAATCGTGTATAAGGATGCTTATACATGGTCTGTTTTGATAACAGTCACGTATATGGATACGTATACATGACCCGATGAACTACAACCCACATACACCCTAATTTCTAATTTGCACCTTAAAAACTCAAAAAATGAGACCTAATTTAAAATTGTAATCCACTAGAAATCAAGAGGAGGGAAAGAGTACTTACTTGGTCCAAACATTTATCAATTTTGTCACTCGTATCTCCTGCAATCAGCACTTGAAGTTCGTGGGCAATTTGGTCCAAAAATGCACTATTTGGGTAAAAATGTGAAATGGTATGGTAAAATTGGTTATTTTTACTATTTATAGAAAATTTGTACCCACTTTACATAATTGTTGCTAAATATTTTGCCTAGTGGACTAATACTGCAGTGAAAGGAGTTGGTTTTGGTGGTTTTATCCAAGGATTCTTGTGGTTTCTAGCATCATGTCGCCTGCTCATGACTTTGGTAGGTATTTTCTTTTACCAAGCATATAGGATAGGTCGTCACTCCATTTTTCAAACTTGCATTATCCTATAACTACGATTCATATGACTTAGGGTTGAACCCATTTATTAGAGACACAAAACCTTTTTTTTTCCACTAGAAGTGTCGTTAGTGAATGGTATAGGCTTACCAAACATGGGTGCCCTAGTTAGAACCTTTGTGCCATTTGGTGCCCATGCAAATATTTTTTCCATAAGACCGAGATTACATTATAGTTGCATATCACTTTGCATTTAAACCTCATATTCTTACTCATAAGCATTCTGACCTATACATATGGGACTTCCACTGAGTCTTAGTTAAGCTCTTTTTCGACTCTATTCAAAAGAGAAAAGATTGTCAAGAGAACTTGTCTCTTTCACACTCATTAATTGGATTTGAAAGGATGTCTATTTGGTGTAAGTTTAACCCTTTTTCGAACCATGTAGAATAATTTCAAAAAAGGAATACTCTAGTCACTAGTGACTAGAAGAGTTCTCCTAGGTATTGTTTTATACTTTTTTGGGCCTAGGGGACTAAATTTTTGAAAAAGGACATTCTTTGACATTATATTGTAATTTCACTTCATTATCCTTCTTGCATTATTGATCCTATTGTCAGTTTCCTCTTTCTCGCTATAAGCCTACTACCTCAATAGTTTTCATCATCAACCAATTAGAGGCTTGTTTATATCCTTTGTAGCTTGACACCCTATACTCCAAGAGGAAACATTCCCTCGAGTGTTCATATCCTACATGCACCTCATTGAATTGAGCATAGGTGTGTTCCACTGTTGGAACTGGTTTCTTACTCGTGACACTTGTTTCCTCTCTTGTATCATAAAATTCATTTGTCTATGAAAACAAAAAATGAGGGCGAGAAAATAATATTATCTCATGTTGGTAGCAGGCGTGTCGTCTTTGAACAAAGCACAAAATTTTGAGTCCATTTGTCATCCAAAGTTTGGGTTTAGCATGAAATTATGAAGCTGAGCTCATTACTTAGAGTTTACTCCTCTGACTAGTTTCTCTTCCATTCCCTATAGATAGTTTGATTGGTTCCTCCTACATCACAACATTTCATTTTCAAGTCTATGATGTTGGAGTCCTCCATATGTCTCATGCTCTTGTTCAAAGGATGTTTATAATCCTATGTCCTCCATTTCTCAGAACTCTTGACTTTGCATGTTGATCATACCCTCAGTGTGTCTCAGAGTTACATGAATTTGTAGTCCTACTGTTCACCCTGGTTCTACTTTCATTATGGGTAGGTAACCTTGAGCCCAACAATGGACATATCCTCATTGGTCGCTGACTAGGGGGTTTCCCTTATGTTCAACGACAAGAAATCTATTCACACATTGGGATTCGTGTAGTGTACTGGATTCCATTATCCTTATTGGTGGTTTCCTCACCTTTTTCGACAATTTTCCTTATTGGTTGTTATTTAAATGGTCCCTTTTGTCCACTACTTGCATCTAGTGCATGTGAGAGATGGATAGGGTTGTTGGTTCGTGAACATCATCTTCGTCCGAGTTCCTCCAAATAATCAAGTTGTTTCTTTGTACCTTTTGCTAAATTATGAGATATTCCTTATTGGTCTCCTTTCAACGAGTCTCCTTCCATCAACTTCATCTCATCTATTCTGGAAACGAGGCCTAGAGTCCTATGAGTACCTAGAGGCTTGCATTCATTAGTGGCAGGTTCTCTCGCCATAGATAGTTGGGAATACATCAATGTCTCCTGATCAATGGATTCTTCAAGTGTTTGACCTCAACACATTTATTCACACTTGTAGTAATGTACTCAGTGCCTTGATACCTACTTTCATTATCAGAAGGTTATCTCACATTTGTTAACAATATACCCTAATAAGAAAAAATCAAACAAAGTTTGATTATGTTTGACCTCAACTCCTCTATTCACATGATGTAGACTTGCACCTTTGTTGGATCATGTAGAAGACTTGAAGACATTATTTCATAGTCACATCTTTCATGATTTGTTCCTATCATTCATTGGACAAGTACCTATATGACTTCAATGGTCATGGGAGATCAGATTGTACTCCATTGTATATATATATCTTTAGATTTATTTTGAGACTAGTTTTCACTAGGCCTTGTTTATGACTATGACAACCTATGGCATGTATCTACATTGTATTGCCTATTCATGGCCATGAAAAAATATTTTGTATATTTCGACATGGATATGCAGTGTAATTCAAATTGGCATCCATGTGTACAAAGTCATTATAGATTGTAATATTTTTATGAGAAACTAGTTTTTCAAGATGGGTCTCCATTACTCCACTTCTGGGAATTATAATGTATTTCAGACATTGTAGATACTCCTCTGACCTCACACATTAGGGGGCATTTTTTATAGCAATATTTTCCTCACCCTATGCAACTTGCTCAGAAGGACTTTTCCATTTCCCTATGCAGACTTGAAGTCCCTTTTTTGCAATTCCCAGAGATAAAAATAATATTTTTCCACATATACGTGCCCTAACATCTATATATCACACGTGTACGTATGTTGCATGATTACATCGGGTTTTTTTCCCAAAATTAAAAAATGGTGTCGAGTTTCCATATCATGTCACAAGATCCATGATCCTTGATCTTCCATATACTGGAAATGTTTCGAATCAACCCTTTAGTTCCATTTGAAGGCTATAAATGGGCCATATCCGAGCTGTGAAAGGAGGAGAAGAATTCAAATTTTGAGAGAAAATTTACTATGGAGAAATTATTGAATTCATATTGATTCTTCATCCCTTTATCCTTTAAAGTCCGAACACATTGTTCATCCCCCAAGATCTTCCCTCTTTGAAGGAGAACCTCATTGTCTCTCTTATATGAGATTGCCTTTGGTGGAGATTGAAGTGGTGGAGGCCCAGTTGGAAGGGACTTAGTTTCTCGGTTCTGAGATGTGCCGACATGGAACTTTGTCACTCATACTATTCCGTTGATAATATTTTAATATAAATACTATTTTCTCATCCAATTAATGTCTTGAAAATATTTGAATTGTTATTCCATGGGAATATTTGTTATGAATGTTGATGGATTATGCTATTACACGTGCTAACTTTATATATTATCACCATATGATTACGTATCTTGGTTGTTGAGGACAAGTTGCAGGTATATAGCTTTAAGTTGAGTTCTCAACGATGGACTTCATCGAATGTCTGGACGAGGTAGGCTCTTTATTTTGTCTTCTTAGCATGTTTGTTTACATAACATACTTTAGATTAGAGTTGATTTCTGCAGTCATTTTCGTCTATTGTGGTTTACTCCATGCCATAGAGTGATTTTCCTCGTAACACTTACCTTAGGTTATAAAGTAAGTAATCCATTGCAATAGAACATTAAAGTTATTGAAGTGAAGAGCAGTTAGAGAAGGTAAGGATACATTAATGCATAGCCCTCTTTTAGGCACCACTCATGTCCCTATAAAATATAAAACATGGAAACTTTTTTAAATTCAATATGCCATAGCTTTATAATTTAGCAAATTAATGCAACACATATTGATAAAAGCATTTCATTTTCACATTATTGATGTTGGATATAAACATAAGTCGATGAATTTTGATGTTGGTTAACTATATGCAAATTTCTGTAATTTTTCTTGGGTATTAGGATGAATAATGTCAATTTTAATATCCATGTTTTATGTATAAGGTTAAAGGAAATATTCTTCTCAATATTTGATGATCTCTCTTTATTAGTTTTAGGGATGAGAAGATGAAATTTTAGGTATTTAGTGGATATTACTAACTAGCTGAAATCGCTTTTTGGTCTTGGAGTATTACTAAAATATGTCAACAACACAAAACCCAAATTCATTTGACACAAGTGGAAGTCTACCCCCTTATAAACCACCAATATTTTATTTCAAATTTCTAGATATTCTCTATACACAATTTTTTTGTTGTATAATGAAGTCTTCAAACTATATCAATAGAAGCTACATCAATAATTTTAAATTTTATAAACATTTTTCTTACATTGAAAAAAACAAATAGTAACTCTAAATAACTCTAATATGATAATCGAAAAAATTATAACATGAAATCTTCACTTTAAATTGAAAAACAAACCGTATATTTTCCCAATTCTTTNTATGTTGCATGATTACATCGGGTTTTTTTCCCAAAATTAAAAAATGGTGTCGAGTTTCCATATCATGTCACAAGATCCATGATCCTTGATCTTCCATATACTGGAAATGTTTCGAATCAACCCTTTAGTTCCATTTGAAGGCTATAAATGGGCCATATCCGAGCTGTGAAAGGAGGAGAAGAATTCAAATTTTGAGAGAAAATTTACTATGGAGAAATTATTGAATTCATATTGATTCTTCATCCCTTTATCCTTTAAAGTCCGAACACATTGTTCATCCCCCAAGATCTTCCCTCTTTGAAGGAGAACCTCATTGTCTCTCTTATATGAGATTGCCTTTGGTGGAGATTGAAGTGGTGGAGGCCCAGTTGGAAGGGACTTAGTTTCTCGGTTCTGAGATGTGCCGACATGGAACTTTGTCACTCATACTATTCCGTTGATAATATTTTAATATAAATACTATTTTCTCATCCAATTAATGTCTTGAAAATATTTGAATTGTTATTCCATGGGAATATTTGTTATGAATGTTGATGGATTATGCTATTACACGTGCTAACTTTATATATTATCACCATATGATTACGTATCTTGGTTGTTGAGGACAAGTTGCAGGTATATAGCTTTAAGTTGAGTTCTCAACGATGGACTTCATCGAATGTCTGGACGAGGTAGGCTCTTTATTTTGTCTTCTTAGCATGTTTGTTTACATAACATACTTTAGATTAGAGTTGATTTCTGCAGTCATTTTCGTCTATTGTGGTTTACTCCATGCCATAGAGTGATTTTCCTCGTAACACTTACCTTAGGTTATAAAGTAAGTAATCCATTGCAATAGAACATTAAAGTTATTGAAGTGAAGAGCAGTTAGAGAAGGTAAGGATACATTAATGCATAGCCCTCTTTTAGGCACCACTCATGTCCCTATAAAATATAAAACATGGAAACTTTTTTAAATTCAATATGCCATAGCTTTATAATTTAGCAAATTAATGCAACACATATTGATAAAAGCATTTCATTTTCACATTATTGATGTTGGATATAAACATAAGTCGATGAATTTTGATGTTGGTTAACTATATGCAAATTTCTGTAATTTTTCTTGGGTATTAGGATGAATAATGTCAATTTTAATATCCATGTTTTATGTATAAGGTTAAAGGAAAGATTCTTCTCAATATTTGATGATCTCTCTTTATTAGTTTTAGGGATGAGAAGATGAAATTTTAGGTATTTAGTGGATATTACTAACTAGCTGAAATCACTTTTTGGTCTTGGAGTATGACTAAAATATGTCAACAACACAAAACCTAAATTCATTTGACACAAGTGGAAGTCTACCCCCTTATAAACCACCAATATTTTATTTCAAATTTCTTGATATTCTCTATACACAATTTTTTTGTTGTATATTGATGTCTTCAAACTATATCAATAGAAGCTACATCAATAATTTTAAATTTTATAAACATTTTTCTTACATTGAAAAAAGCAAATAGTAACTCTAAATAACTCTAATATGATAATCGAAAAAATTATAACATGAAATCTTCACATTAAATTGAAAAACAAACCGTATATTTTCCCAATTCTTTTAACTTTATTATTAAAAAACCACATACTCTTCTAATATTTTATAATATAATTTTTTGCCAATATTTTATAATATAATATAAGTTGTACTATCATAACTACATAATTGACAAAAGTGAGTGATATACGTCGATTGATGTTGTTGTTGAATTGTATCAACTAATTTTAATTATATGGTTATGGTTGTGCTAGTTTATATAAACGTGGGAAAGATTAATAAATTTAGGAATAAAAAATAATTGTGCATTCATTTCTATCATAAAAATATCTTTAATATCAATAATTTTTTATAATATTGATAAAAAGAAAAATCTTTGTAAAGCATAAAGGTTGCTCCATTGGACCCAATAGTTCCATTCTCATCTCCATATCAGGAGATTAGGAGCCACTGATGAATTATAAAATAAGATTTACCTTACGAAAAGGTAGTGAAAAACGTTACATTTAGAATTAGAGCCAAACAACAATATGAGATTTTCCAACTTTTCACTATGTAGAATCCATTCCATCATGAATATGAAATATGAGCCACCAAATCAATACAATGTTTAATTATATATTTGATATGTGAATAGCATGCGTGCTTACTCATAGAGCATTTTCCCTATTCTATTCTACTCATTTGACAGTCTTATTGTACTTCTTTGGTGGTTGGGGTTGGGACAACTATGAACAAGAAGAGTTTGAAGACAGTGTAAAAACCACACATGGGATTCAAACCTTGGATTTGGTGGAAGAAGTGGTCTATTGAAATACTAGACGTGACCATTAGTGTAGGACCTTTTCATCTGTTCCTTCATCGGAGTTCATTTGCAGGTGGCAACATTGAAGTTTATTTTTGTATGGATCGTATTATCATTGTAGTGTTCTCCACTACTGAACTCAACGATTTTGAAAAAATTGACACCAATTAAATAAAATGCATGCATGCTAAAATACACATGCATCTACAACACCTTTAAAACATAAATTGTGAAACAATTAACATTCACATAGTCACATACAAATGCTTAAAACTCTAATAACACACAACGATTAAAACCCATACTAAAATGCAGTGCATTGAGGATTTAACATGCATTTGGAAACATTATGAATTTCATCCAAATATAGATGCACACAACAAAATATAATTCACTCAATAACAAAGTTTGTGCACAACAATGAAAATCCATAGTAAGAACATAAAAACAGAGATAAAACACTTATATTTTATCAATAGATGTGCAACCAACTATAGAGGATGGATGTTCCTCCCAATTTTATATTTTCTTCTCCAAATATCAACAAGAAATCACCCCTGATATAGGGCTACAAATATGAAAGAGAGGTTATCTCTATGGTCCACTCACAGTCCAATTCTACCCAAAAAAAATATTTTTCCTACAACTATCCCAATCCTCCAGCTCTCTTCCTCTTAACTTGCACAAACCAAGGAATGTGATCCCCCTTCTCTGCATCACAGTCCCTATGGCCTTCCCACTTCTCTCTAAGGCTGATCCAGGTGGACATCGGTGTCCACCCATCTATTCCACTAGCTCAACATTGTTATCTGACAAATCCATAAGTGCGGACACAAACTAATATCCCTAACTTCAACAAGAAGCTAGAACAAAACCTGGAAAAATACTAACTTCGGCTTAGATTTCATTATCATGTAAACTAGTTTAGAGAGGGACAAATGACATACCTTTTAAATGACGTTTGATCCTCACTAGTGTCATCCTTATCGCTCCATATTTGGATTTGTGGGATGGTGAACCTGTTTAAGAAGCACAAACCAACAAAGAGAGAGAGCAATGATATATATATTCCAATGAATTCTATGTATAAGATCAAGGAGTTATACAATAAAAGTAAAGACACCTTTATAGGGAAGAAATGTATTACTGCATTATATTAAATGAAAGTGGAGAATACAACCCATGCCTTGATGTTGCAAAGTCCCTTTCAATGGCTCTTTTCTTCAACACACACACTTTTTCTCCAATGCCTTTGATGAAGAATATCCACAACCTAACTTAGAGAGCTAAAGAAAAGTTGTCTCAATTATAATCTATAGCAGAATTATTCATGCATAAGCAAGCCTTAGCCTTTTCCATAAGATATCCCTCTTTATATAGGGTGAAATAGATATGGATGAGGAGATTAGGATGATCCCACTAAATCAGATAAGCAAGTAAGATACAAACCAATCGAAGGCCACCTCATCTTCTAGAAGATTCCCTTCTAGAACCTTCATGAATTTCACTTTTCCTCCTTTTTAAGCATTGTCGCACCCTATGCACAAGCATCCTACGACGACGTCGTAGTCTAGTTTTGGTGTAGCATGTGATGATCAAGCATCATTGCACCCCAAGCATAGAGCAGGGTGTGATGATCTCCTTTGAAATAGTTTTTGAGGAAGAAAACATAATCCACTTTTCTCATGGAGAAAGTCTCTTTTAGTGTTTTTCAGGGAACATGGAAGTGAGTCATACACATATCATCAATTGATTAGTGGGGTGACCAAAATAACGTGTAACAAAATGCCCCCCAAAGTATGAAGTTGGAACCTATGACAACTGAAATACTTTGTAGAATGTGTTTGTCGAAAACAAGGAGTGCATCGATGGGGAACCTACAAACAATCAAGAATCTGCATAATAATATACCATATTCTAAGGTAGGCATTCCCATACTCAGACTACAAGTGACTCTAATCATAATTTTCAAGTGAGTCACGACCACTAAACATACATTGTGGATCCATGTCATCATGATTTATCATAGCCATGAGAAATACAATGTGGATGCATGCTCTTAAAGAATTCAAATTCGGACAGCCACAAGACATACACAATGGATCTATGTGTCAATAAAAACTCATGAATACTCCATCGCAACCTCGACCGTTATGGTGAGATCCAGGGTCTTCATTTCCATCATCCTAAAGTACAAATCTAGCCATGTGATTACAAGTTTCAGAGTCGAACATGATAGAAACCACTCGATTACTGACCATTAATGAAAACTGTTAACAAGTGCGAGGGAAATCACCATTGATGTCAATGACTCCCAAGGTACTCTTTGTACAATCCAATGAATGTGAATGAATGAGTTGAATATGAACACTTGATGGAATCATTCAATCAGGGGTTAATGATGTGAACCCTCTATTGAAAGAGAGGAGAGCGTCCATTGAGGCATGCAGGTTCCAAGGTACTAAATGATTTCTAAGTCTTGTTCCTGGATAATGAGTTGAAGTCGACATGAACATACTCATCACAAAAGGGCCTTAATGTATCCCCCATAAATGACATGAAATATATAATAGATTTGAAGTTTATCAGAGTATGAAGTGATTCAGAACTTCCTCAGGGAACGCCGACATGGTAGAAATTTAGGACTGCAGATGGCTCACTTGATAGAAGGCTTGTTTAGGTTGGAATTCTCTTGAACATATGAACGACACGAAAATTGTATTAGAAGCATTGATTCAAGGAGGACTCAACATATGGACTTATGGATGGTCAAACGAGAGACAAATGCATTTCCCAACTTGGATAGTGTGATGAAGGGGGGTGTCATGTTCAAGAGCGAATTATTGCCACTAACACAAATACATATATACATTTCTTTCCCAATTTCCCGACACCATTTTTGGCGAGTACCTCTTTGTTTTTACGCAATCTTGAGGAGGATAACATATGCTTGTAATGTAATCTCATCCTTTGGATGAGTCCCTCACGGTATTTTTAATGAACCCTAAGAAGGAGTGGTTCGGTCCCATATGGGCCTTTCGATGCTTGTTTTANGTCGATGAATTTTGATGTTGGTTAACTATATGCAAATTTCTGTAATTTTTCTTGGGTATTAGGATGAATAATGTCAATTTTAATATCCATGTTTTATGTATAAGGTTAAAGGAAAGATTCTTCTCAATATTTGATGATCTCTCTTTATTAGTTTTAGGGATGAGAAGATGAAATTTTAGGTATTTAGTGGATATTACTAACTAGCTGAAATCACTTTTTGGTCTTGGAGTATGACTAAAATATGTCAACAACACAAAACCTAAATTCATTTGACACAAGTGGAAGTCTACCCCCTTATAAACCACCAATATTTTATTTCAAATTTCTTGATATTCTCTATACACAATTTTTTTGTTGTATATTGATGTCTTCAAACTATATCAATAGAAGCTACATCAATAATTTTAAATTTTATAAACATTTTTCTTACATTGAAAAAAGCAAATAGTAACTCTAAATAACTCTAATATGATAATCGAAAAAATTATAACATGAAATCTTCACATTAAATTGAAAAACAAACCGTATATTTTCCCAATTCTTTTAACTTTATTATTAAAAAACCACATACTCTTCTAATATTTTATAATATAATTTTTTGCCAATATTTTATAATATAATATAAGTTGTACTATCATAACTACATAATTGACAAAAGTGAGTGATATACGTCGATTGATGTTGTTGTTGAATTGTATCAACTAATTTTAATTATATGGTTATGGTTGTGCTAGTTTATATAAACGTGGGAAAGATTAATAAATTTAGGAATAAAAAATAATTGTGCATTCATTTCTATCATAAAAATATCTTTAATATCAATAATTTTTTATAATATTGATAAAAAGAAAAATCTTTGTAAAGCATAAAGGTTGCTCCATTGGACCCAATAGTTCCATTCTCATCTCCATATCAGGAGATTAGGAGCCACTGATGAATTATAAAATAAGATTTACCTTACGAAAAGGTAGTGAAAAACGTTACATTTAGAATTAGAGCCAAACAACAATATGAGATTTTCCAACTTTTCACTATGTAGAATCCATTCCATCATGAATATGAAATATGAGCCACCAAATCAATACAATGTTTAATTATATATTTGATATGTGAATAGCATGCGTGCTTACTCATAGAGCATTTTCCCTATTCTATTCTACTCATTTGACAGTCTTATTGTACTTCTTTGGTGGTTGGGGTTGGGACAACTATGAACAAGAAGAGTTTGAAGACAGTGTAAAAACCACACATGGGATTCAAACCTTGGATTTGGTGGAAGAAGTGGTCTATTGAAATACTAGACGTGACCATTAGTGTAGGACCTTTTCATCTGTTCCTTCATCGGAGTTCATTTGCAGGTGGCAACATTGAAGTTTATTTTTGTATGGATCGTATTATCATTGTAGTGTTCTCCACTACTGAACTCAACGATTTTGAAAAAATTGACACCAATTAAATAAAATGCATGCATGCTAAAATACACATGCATCTACAACACCTTTAAAACATAAATTGTGAAACAATTAACATTCACATAGTCACATACAAATGCTTAAAACTCTAATAATACACAACGATTAAAACCCATACTAAAATGTAGTGCATTGAGGATTTAACATGCATTTGGAAACATTATGAATTTCATCCAAATATAGATGCACACAACAAAATATAATTCACTCAATAGCAAAGTTTGTGCACAACAATGAAAACCCATAGTAAGAACATAAAAACAGAGATAAAACACTTATATTTTATCAACAGATGTGCAACCAACTATAGAGGATGGATGTTCCTCCCAATTTTATATTTTCTTCTCCAAATATCAACAAGAAATCACCCCTGATATAGGGATACAAATATGAAAGAGAGGTTATCTCTATGGTCCACTCACAGTCCAATTCTACCCCAAAAAAATATTTTTCCTACAACTATCCCAATCCTCCAGCTCTCTTCCTCTCAACTTGCACAAACCAAGGAATGTGATCCCCCTTCTCTGCGTCACAGTCCCTATGGCCTTCCCACTTCCCTCTAAGGCTGATCCAGGTGGACATCGGTGTCCACCCATCTATTCCACTAGCTCAACATTGTTATCGGACAAATCCGTAATTGCGGACACAAACTAATATCCATAACTTCAACAAGAAGCTAGAACAAAACTTGGAAAAATACTAACTTCGGCTTAGATTTCATTATCATGTAAACTAGTTTAGAGAGGGACAAATGACATACCTTTTAAATGACGTTTGATCCTCACTAGTGTCGTCCTTATCGCTCCATATTTGGATTTGTGGGATGGTGAACCTGTTTAAGAAGCACAAACCAACAAAGAGAGAGAGAAATGATATATATATTCCAATGAATTATATGTATAAGATCAAGGAGTTATACAATAAAAGTAAAGACACCTTTATAGGGAAGAAATGTATTACTACATTATATTAAATGAAAGTGGAGAATACAACCCATGCCTTGATGTTGCAAAGTCCCTTTCAATGGCTCTTTTCTTCAACACACACACTTTTTCTCCAATGCCTTTGATGAAGAATATCCACAACCTAACTTAGAGAGCTAAAGAAAAGTTGTCTCAATTATAATCTATAGCAGAATTATTCATGCATAAGCAAGCCTTAGCCTTTTCCATAAGATATCCCTCTTTATATAGGGTGAAATAGATATGGATGAGGAGATTAGGATGATCCCACTAAATCAGATAAGCAAGTAAGATACAAACCAATCGAAGGCCACCTCATCTTCTAGAAGATTCCCTTCTAGAACCTTCATGAATTTCACTTTTCCTCCTTTTTAAGCATTGTCGCACCCTATGCACAAGCATCCTACGACGACGTCGTAGTCTAGTTTTGGTGTAGCATGTGATGATCAAGCATCATTGCACCCCAAGCATAGAGCAGGGTGTGATGATCTCCTTTGAAATAGTTTTTGAGGAAGAAAACATAATCCACTTTTCTCATGGAGAAAGTCTCTTTTAGTGTTTTTCAGGGAACATGGAAGTGAGTCATACACATATCATCAATTGATTAGTGGGGTGACCAAAATAACGTGTAACAAAATGCCCCCCAAAGTATGAAGTTGGAACCTATGACAACTGAAATACTTTGTAGAATGTGTTTGTCGAAAACAAGGAGTGCATCGATGGGGAACCTACAAACAATCAAGAATCTGCATAATAATATACCATATTCTAAGGTAGGCATTCCCATACTCAGACTACAAGTGACTCTAATCATAATTTTCAAGTGAGTCACGACCACTAAACATACATTGTGGATCCATGTCATCATGATTTATCATAGCCATGAGAAATACAATGTGGATGCATGCTCTTAAAGAATTCAAATTCGGACAGCCACAAGACATACACAATGGATCTATGTGTCAATAAAAACTCATGAATACTCCATCGCAACCTCGACCGTTATGGTGAGATCCAGGGTCTTCATTTCCATCATCCTAAAGTACAAATCTAGCCATGTGATTACAAGTTTCAGAGTCGAACATGATAGAAACCACTCGATTACTGACCATTAATGAAAACTGTTAACAAGTGCGAGGGAAATCACCATTGATGTCAATGACTCCCAAGGTACTCTTTGTACAATCCAATGAATGTGAATGAATGAGTTGAATATGAACACTTGATGGAATCATTCAATCAGGGGTTAATGATGTGAACCCTCTATTGAAAGAGAGGAGAGCGTCCATTGAGGCATGCAGGTTCCAAGGTACTAAATGATTTCTAAGTCTTGTTCCTGGATAATGAGTTGAAGTCGACATGAACATACTCATCACAAAAGGGCCTTAATGTATCCCCCATAAATGACATGAAATATATAATAGATTTGAAGTTTATCAGAGTATGAAGTGATTCAGAACTTCCTCAGGGAACGCCGACATGGTAGAAATTTAGGACTGCAGATGGCTCACTTGATAGAAGGCTTGTTTAGGTTGGAATTCTCTTGAACATATGAACGACACGAAAATTGTATTAGAAGCATTGATTCAAGGAGGACTCAACATATGGACTTATGGATGGTCAAACGAGAGACAAATGCATTTCCCAACTTGGATAGTGTGATGAAGGGGGGTGTCATGTTCAAGAGCGAATTATTGCCACTAACACAAATACATATATACATTTCTTTCCCAATTTCCCGACACCATTTTTGGCGAGTACCTCTTTGTTTTTACGCAATCTTGAGGAGGATAACATATGCTTGTAATGTAATCTCATCCTTTGGATGAGTCCCTCACGGTATTTTTAATGAACCCTAAGAAGGAGTGGTTCGGTCCCATATGGGCCTTTCGATGCTTGTTTTATGAGTCCAAAGAAAGAAAACTTAGGGTTTTTTCATGATTAGAGAGTCTGAAAAACACTTAAAGAAAACTCCAAAATGTCATTTTTCATAAGTTAGTCTGACGAGACCAAAAAGAGATAATCTAACACTCATCAAACATTTTCTTCAAATACTTTTACGAGCATGAAAATAACAAGTTCGCTCAGCTATGTTTTCGTGTTTAGGGAGTTTGAAAAGAGATTAAAGGATACTCTGTAGGGTTCATTTTTTGTATTACCAATGCGAGTTCAAAAAAGAGATAAATCTTACTCGATTGCATTCTCATCGTTTCACAAGTGTGAGAAATAATTAAGACTGTGCTCAGTTTTTTTCCTAAAAAAGCCTAAACGTATATGTACATAAGAAAAACACACAAAAACGACCAAAAATGGAGGATGCATGTCAAACTTTTGGTCCTTAGATCTTTCAATTTGTAAAAGAGACACTTTTCAAAGTTCATTAGGTTTAGGTTATAGGTAACAATATTCACAAAATTAATTTAATTTGCAATAAAAATCGTAAAAAGTGAATAAAATAGGTCAAAATAGCCCATTTACGGTTTCATTTTTCAATTTCATCGCAATAGTGCCAAAACCTCTCATTTTCTTCCAAATTTCAAGCGATAATTCTAGAACACCAAGTGGACCATTTATTGAACCGCTTTCATCAAAAAGGTATTCTCCTTCCCCTTTCTCTTTCATGGTTTAAATTTTCATTTTTAATGGTTTATTTTTGAGTTATGGTTGATTTTTTAGGAGTCATTGTGCTTTGAGATCGGCGCATTCTCATGCTATCATGAACTGTGATGATCCCAAATCATTGTAGGGGTTTCAAAACCAGGGTGTGATGACATCCCTCTATGTAAAAGAGATCCCTTGCAATGACCGCAACTCAAATTTTGAAAAAAGAAAATGAGTTAGGAAAACGTCCAATTTTTTATTTTTGATGAATTTAATTATCCTTTGATGTTGTTTGGCAAGTTTCCTCAGTCATTATGCTCAAGTGGAGGGAACGTGAGAACAAGGAAGAATACTACTTTATCGGGAATGACTCGGGCAATATCATGGCACTCTGGGAGTGTGGTTTTCTCAAATTTTTCAAAGTTCAGGGCATGAGAGCCCAAATGAGGCTATTGGAGTATCTAGTCCACATGTGGGATGTCAATTAACATGCCTTTCACATGGGTGTGCATACACTTACCTTGGCGATATATGACATTTAATTTTTGACAGGTTTATCTTGTTGAGGCTCTCGAGTATCACTCTCGAGAAGCAAGGCTGGTGGAGAACCCATGGACTATTATGTTGCACATCACTGCATTCTAGGTACAAAAAAGAATAGTGGCAAGTTTTCCATTAGGGATGTTCAAGATACCCTTGAGAAATATCCTCTACACTATCACTCAGATGGTAGGGAGTGCAGCTATACACATGGCTTTACAAATCCACTTTTAGTATGCTATAGAGTGTATGGAGCCCCAAGTCTTCAATTGGTGCAAGGGTATTTTGAATAACATGAAGAAACAACTGACAAAGTGTTGGAATGGTCAGTTGAAACAATTTTTCTATGGATCCATTTTGGTATCCTTCTTCCTGGAGAGGGTCCCCGTCTTACGCCTACAGGTGGAGTGGGGAATACCTATTCCACAATATCCTCAAATGAAAATGTTGGTGGATTTGATGGCTCGTCGCAGTGGCATTCCAAACATAAAATATGATCAAGCTTTCTTCCAGTGGTTGAGAGATCAACTAGTTATGGTTGAGGACTATGCTTACACCAGGATCGAATTCTATGGGGACCCCGACTTGGAATTACCTGAGGGATCTCAGTGGGGAGACATTGGTAAGAAGATTTTTTTCATTATATGTTGTTTTTGATATTTTAATTATAAAATTCTTTTGTCATTTATCCAAGACTAATTAAGTGCTTTAAACAATGTATATGTGGAGCCTTATCGTCCTCCAGGATCATCTCCTATTTAGAGATGATGAGATATGGGAGTTGTGGTGGGTCAAGGACTGGATGTTGAAGATCTTGAGGAGATAGAACAAAACCTAGAGGGATTAACCATGAACATCCCTGACATCACGGTGGATGAATTACCTCGACGCTACCAACGCCATACAATTGGCGTACCAACATCTATTGGTTGACTTATTCATAGAGTGGCAGGGGAATTCATTGGTTACAATGAGCAACATCCTTTATGCTTATGTATATGAAGCTATTAGATTCACTATTTTTACATTTTGGTCTCATGAAAAACACTTTTTTGTAACTTTTGATGTATTAATATAAAGTTCCTACCAACTTACTTATGTTTTTAAATGTGTGTTTGGATTTATAAATGATGTAAATGTCTATCTAAAACATAATTATCCAATGCATCTGTTAATGTGTTTATACATCTAGGAATATGTTGATACTCAATATAATCAAAATTCTTTTCTAAGAGGCAAATTCTTAAGTATACCTGTAACAATGTAGGACTTCAGATGGAATAAATGTTACTCAATTGTAGAACTGCTAACTATGAATCAATTCGTACAATAAAATGACATATTTCAAATGAAATGGTGTTAGTTAATAACTCATTAATTCTGATCCAGATGGATATTGGTGGCCACCCACCTTTTCCAACTGGCTCAAAACAGTTTTCTGACAATTTTGGTAATTTATTATTTTTAGCAGTTTTTAACTTCCAAGGCCATTTGAGGGCCTAAATGAAGGTTTTTTGGGATATAGATTCTAAATGATATCTGAAGGCTCTAATTGATCCCCCTAAATTAATCTCCTTGATGATACCTTTTCAACGATCTATCGTGCACCCAAAACGGAGATTGTGTGCCAAAGTTACACCCCCGGGAAGTTGATACACCAAACGAGGTCCGCAAAACTATTGGCTTTTCATATTCCCGGGTTAGGTTTTTGGATTTTATTTATGATAAAAATGAATTTGGAGCCTCATTTTAAAATCATCTTCTTGTGAATGTGAGTAGCGGACACATCTCTTCTCAGAGATAAGCTGCCAGCATTCTAGTGAGTCTTTCACTCTGTATTTTTTCAGTCTTTGTACATTTTTCGCTCATTAATAGAAAAATGTGTATTAATTTATCTCTGTGTTTATGCTTGCATCTCTGATACATTTATGTTATTATTGTATATCTAAAATATCTCTGTACATTTCTTTACTATATCTCTACTCTCATTTCCTGCCGAAAATAATTCGGATCAGTGGTATGAGAGCAGGCTGCTCTTGATCATTTTTTTCAGTGCATGTCCCCGACGAGGTACGAGTATAGAAATTTGGGACTCCATCTTGTCTCTCTTGAATAAAATCTCTCCCGTACACCCAAGAAACCCTCCATGGAGGAAGAAAAGAAAAACGATGGAGAAGACGATTCTATCAATTTGCTGCTTGAGCAATCTCTCATGCAACAGAGGGATGAAATGATGGAGAATTTCTCCCACATCCTTCAACACCTACCGATAGAAAAATGAACATCTTCATAAAAAAACCACTTTTGAAGCACCTCTCCTTTCAAGGCACAGGTTAATTTTGATATTCCCATATTTGAAGGTCAGATAGATGTGAATGACCTAGACAAATGGTTAAATCTGTTAGAAGGTTATTTCTTTGTTCATAATCTTCTGATAGGGAAAAGATCAGCTTCACACTCCTTAAATATCTCCCCCATGTCAAACATTGCTGGGAAAGTTACTGGGAGAAAATTTCCACAGAGGATTCTAGAATATATGGGACTGAGCCCACTTGGGATTTTTTTGTGGATGTGGTAAAGGAACAATATTACCCTATTGGAAACTATGAGGACCAATACATGAGATGGACCACACTACAACAAGAGAGGGGCCAATCAGTTCCATATTTCACCAATACCTTCCATACCTTGCACACCAAGCTAGGTATCAAAGAATCCGAATGACATTTGGTTCTGAAATACCATGGGGCTCTACACAGATACATCCAAACTAAAATGGATTTTTTGGACATCTCAACACTCATTGTTGCTTATTGATATGTTGTTAAAATCGAGTATAAATTTAAGTGCCAGAACAAACGAGAGTTTGGGTTTGAAAATATGCAACAAATAAAGTATGATAAAGACATCCCTAACAAATAGTCTCTTGAAATCCAGTCCAAGCCATAGGAAAAGAAGGGTCACGGGAAGACAAAGAAGGACATCAGAAAATGGTGCGATTTACAAAAAATCCCTTGGCACAACATTGAGGAATTTCACTCAAAACAACCATTGATGGCCGAGATCAAAGACAAGGAGCCGAAACCTGATTCAGAATCTGATTCTGAAAATACTAGTAAAAGACAGGTCATCGACGCAGACCCCACTGTTATTGTCGCGGCCGCAACAATTCAACCAAAAGAACCAATAGATCCTAAAGAGGGGGAAATCATTTTTCATTCACATATGTAGGTGAAAGGGACCCCGCTACATTTTATTGTTGATAGAAGAAGCCAAAAGAACCTCATATCAGCAGATGTCGTCAAATAGTTTGGATTTTTGAAAACACCACACCTGCAACCATACAACATTGGGTGGCTTCGCTAGAGACAATATCTACATGTCAGCCAACAATGTCTATTTTCATATGGAATCCAACCCTTCAAGGATGAGGTATTATGTGATGTTTACCTAGTGTATGTCTGTGATGTTCTCTTAGGCCAACCATATATGTGGAAGCGCCATGTTGTTTATGAGTCTCGACCCCACAGTGGCATTGTTTCTCTGGGAGGTCATCTCTACAGAATACCAGAGGTAGTTCCAACTAATGTTCCACCTAAATAGTTTNCATTATATTAAATGAAAGTGGAGAATACAACCCATGCCTTGATGTTGCAAAGTCCCTTTCAATGGCTCTTTTCTTCAACACACACACTTTTTCTCCAATGCCTTTGATGAAGAATATCCACAACCTAACTTAGAGAGCTAAAGAAAAGTTGTCTCAATTATAATCTATAGCAGAATTATTCATGCATAAGCAAGCCTTAGCCTTTTCCATAAGATATCCCTCTTTATATAGGGTGAAATAGATATGGATGAGGAGATTAGGATGATCCCACTAAATCAGATAAGCAAGTAAGATACAAACCAATCGAAGGCCACCTCATCTTCTAGAAGATTCCCTTCTAGAACCTTCATGAATTTCACTTTTCCTCCTTTTTAAGCATTGTCGCACCCTATGCACAAGCATCCTACGACGACGTCGTAGTCTAGTTTTGGTGTAGCATGTGATGATCAAGCATCATTGCACCCCAAGCATAGAGCAGGGTGTGATGATCTCCTTTGAAATAGTTTTTGAGGAAGAAAACATAATCCACTTTTCTCATGGAGAAAGTCTCTTTTAGTGTTTTTCAGGGAACATGGAAGTGAGTCATACACATATCATCAATTGATTAGTGGGGTGACCAAAATAACGTGTAACAAAATGCCCCCCAAAGTATGAAGTTGGAACCTATGACAACTGAAATACTTTGTAGAATGTGTTTGTCGAAAACAAGGAGTGCATCGATGGGGAACCTACAAACAATCAAGAATCTGCATAATAATATACCATATTCTAAGGTAGGCATTCCCATACTCAGACTACAAGTGACTCTAATCATAATTTTCAAGTGAGTCACGACCACTAAACATACATTGTGGATCCATGTCATCATGATTTATCATAGCCATGAGAAATACAATGTGGATGCATGCTCTTAAAGAATTCAAATTCGGACAGCCACAAGACATACACAATGGATCTATGTGTCAATAAAAACTCATGAATACTCCATCGCAACCTCGACCGTTATGGTGAGATCCAGGGTCTTCATTTCCATCATCCTAAAGTACAAATCTAGCCATGTGATTACAAGTTTCAGAGTCGAACATGATAGAAACCACTCGATTACTGACCATTAATGAAAACTGTTAACAAGTGCGAGGGAAATCACCATTGATGTCAATGACTCCCAAGGTACTCTTTGTACAATCCAATGAATGTGAATGAATGAGTTGAATATGAACACTTGATGGAATCATTCAATCAGGGGTTAATGATGTGAACCCTCTATTGAAAGAGAGGAGAGCGTCCATTGAGGCATGCAGGTTCCAAGGTACTAAATGATTTCTAAGTCTTGTTCCTGGATAATGAGTTGAAGTCGACATGAACATACTCATCACAAAAGGGCCTTAATGTATCCCCCATAAATGACATGAAATATATAATAGATTTGAAGTTTATCAGAGTATGAAGTGATTCAGAACTTCCTCAGGGAACGCCGACATGGTAGAAATTTAGGACTGCAGATGGCTCACTTGATAGAAGGCTTGTTTAGGTTGGAATTCTCTTGAACATATGAACGACACGAAAATTGTATTAGAAGCATTGATTCAAGGAGGACTCAACATATGGACTTATGGATGGTCAAACGAGAGACAAATGCATTTCCCAACTTGGATAGTGTGATGAAGGGGGGTGTCATGTTCAAGAGCGAATTATTGCCACTAACACAAATACATATATACATTTCTTTCCCAATTTCCCGACACCATTTTTGGCGAGTACCTCTTTGTTTTTACGCAATCTTGAGGAGGATAACATATGCTTGTAATGTAATCTCATCCTTTGGATGAGTCCCTCACGGTATTTTTAATGAACCCTAAGAAGGAGTGGTTCGGTCCCATATGGGCCTTTCGATGCTTGTTTTACGATTCCAAAGAAAGAAAACTTAGGGTTTTTTCATGATTAGAGAGTCTGAAAAACACTTAAAGAAAACTCCAAAATGTCATTTTTTATAAGTTAGTCTGACGAGACCAAAAAAAGATAATCTAACACTCATCAAACATTTTCTTCAAATACTTTTACGAGCATGAAAATAACAAGTTCGCTCGGCTATCTTTTCGTGTTTAGGGAGTTTGAAAAGAGATTAAAGGATACTCTGTAGGGTTCATTTTTTGTATTACCAATGTGAGTTCAAAAAAGAGATAAATCTTACTCGATTGCATTCTCATGGTTTCACAAGTGTGAGAAATAATTAAGACTGTTCTCAGATTTTTTCCTAAAAAAGCCTAAACGTATATGTACATAAGAAAAACACACAAAAACGACCAAAAATGGAGGATGCATGTCAAACTTCTGGTCCTTAGATCTTTCAATTTGTAAAAGAGACACTTTTCAAAGTTCATTAGGTTTAGGTTATAGGTAACAATATTCACAAAATTAATTTAATTTGCAATAAAAATGGTAGAAAGTGAATAAAATAGGTCAAAATAGCCCATTTACGATTTCGTTTTTCAATTTCATCCCAATAGTGCCAAAACCTCTCATTTTCTTCCAAATTTCAAGTGATAATTCTGGAACACCTAGTGGACCATTTCTTGAAACGCTTTCGTCAAAAAGGTATTCTCCTTCCCCTTTCTCTTTCATGGTTTAAATTTTCATTTTTAATGGTTTATTTTTAAGTTATGGTTGATTTTTTAGGAGTCATTGTGCTTTGAGATCGTCGCATTCTCATGCTATCGTGAACTGCGATGATCCCAAATCATGGTAGGGGTTTCAAAACCAGGGTGTGATGACATCCCTCTATGTAAAAGAGATCCCTTGCAATGACCGCAACTCAAATTTTGAAAAAAGAAAATGAGTTAGGAAAACGTCCAATTTTTTATTTTTGATGAATTTAATTATCCTTTGATGTTGTTTGGCAAGTTTCCTCAGTCATTATGCTCAAGTGGAGGGAACGTGAGAACAAGGAAGAATACTACTTTATCGGGAATGACTCGGGCAATATCATGGCACTCTGGGAGTGTGGTTTTCTCAAATTTTTCAAAGTTCAGGGCATGAGAGCCCAAATGAGGCTATTGGAGTATCTAGTCCACATGTGGGATGTCAATTAACATGCCTTTCACATGGGTGTGCATACACTTACCTTGGCGATATATGACATTTAATTTTTGACAGGTTTATCTTGTTGAGGCTCTCGAGTATCACTCTCGAGAAGCAAGGCTGGTGGAGAACCCATGGACTATTATGTTGCACATCACTGCATTCTAGGTACAAAAAAGAATAGTGGCAAGTTTTCCATTAGGGATGTTCAAGATACCCTTGAGAAATATCCTCTACACTATCACTCAGATGGTAGGGAGTGCAGCTATACACATGGCTTTACAAATCCACTTTTAGTATGCTATAGAGTGTATGGAGCCCCAAGTCTTCAATTGGTGCAAGGGTATTTTGAATAACATGAAGAAACAACTGACAAAGTGTTGGAATGGTCAGTTGAAACAATTTTTCTATGGATCCATTTTGGTATCCTTCTTCCTGGAGAGGGTCCCCGTCTTACGCCTACAGGTGGAGTGGGGAATACCTATTCCACAATATCCTCAAATGAAAATGTTGGTGGATTTGATGGCTCGTCGCAGTGGCATTCCAAACATAAAATATGATCAAGCTTTCTTCCAGTGGTTGAGAGATCAACTAGTTATGGTTGAGGACTATGCTTACACCAGGATCGAATTCTATGGGGACCCCGACTTGGAATTACCTGAGGGATCTCAGTGGGGAGACATTGGTAAGAAGATTTTTTTCATTATATGTTGTTTTTGATATTTTAATTATAAAATTCTTTTGTCATTTATCCAAGACTAATTAAGTGCTTTAAACAATGTATATGTGGAGCCTTATCGTCCTCCAGGATCATCTCCTATTTAGAGATGATGAGATATGGGAGTTGTGGTGGGTCAAGGACTGGATGTTGAAGATCTTGAGGAGATAGAACAAAACCTAGAGGGATTAACCATGAACATCCCTGACATCACGGTGGATGAATTACCTCGACGCTACCAACGCCATACAATTGGCGTACCAACATCTATTGGTTGACTTATTCATAGAGTGGCAGGGGAATTCATTGGTTACAATGAGCAACATCCTTTATGCTTATGTATATGAAGCTATTAGATTCACTATTTTTACATTTTGGTCTCATGAAAAACACTTTTTTGTAACTTTTGATGTATTAATATAAAGTTCCTACCAACTTACTTATGTTTTTAAATGTGTGTTTGGATTTATAAATGATGTAAATGTCTATCTAAAACATAATTATCCAATGCATCTGTTAATGTGTTTATACATCTAGGAATATGTTGATACTCAATATAATCAAAATTCTTTTCTAAGAGGCAAATTCTTAAGTATACCTGTAACAATGTAGGACTTCAGATGGAATAAATGTTACTCAATTGTAGAACTGCTAACTATGAATCAATTCGTACAATAAAATGACATATTTCAAATGAAATGGTGTTAGTTAATAACTCATTAATTCTGATCCAGATGGATATTGGTGGCCACCCACCTTTTCCAACTGGCTCAAAACAGTTTTCTGACAATTTTGGTAATTTATTATTTTTAGCAGTTTTTAACTTCCAAGGCCATTTGAGGGCCTAAATGAAGGTTTTTTGGGATATAGATTCTAAATGATATCTGAAGGCTCTAATTGATCCCCCTAAATTAATCTCCTTGATGATACCTTTTCAACGATCTATCGTGCACCCAAAACGGAGATTGTGTGCCAAAGTTACACCCCCGGGAAGTTGATACACCAAACGAGGTCCGCAAAACTATTGGCTTTTCATATTCCCGGGTTAGGTTTTTGGATTTTATTTATGATAAAAATGAATTTGGAGCCTCATTTTAAAATCATCTTCTTGTGAATGTGAGTAGCGGACACATCTCTTCTCAGAGATAAGCTGCCAGCATTCTAGTGAGTCTTTCACTCTGTATTTTTTCAGTCTTTGTACATTTTTCGCTCATTAATAGAAAAATGTGTATTAATTTATCTCTGTGTTTATGCTTGCATCTCTGATACATTTATGTTATTATTGTATATCTAAAATATCTCTGTACATTTCTTTACTATATCTCTACTCTCATTTCCTGCCGAAAATAATTCGGATCAGTGGTATGAGAGCAGGCTGCTCTTGATCATTTTTTTCAGTGCATGTCCCCGACGAGGTACGAGTATAGAAATTTGGGACTCCATCTTGTCTCTCTTGAATAAAATCTCTCCCGTACACCCAAGAAACCCTCCATGGAGGAAGAAAAGAAAAACGATGGAGAAGACGATTCTATCAATTTGCTGCTTGAGCAATCTCTCATGCAACAGAGGGATGAAATGATGGAGAATTTCTCCCACATCCTTCAACACCTACCGATAGAAAAATGAACATCTTCATAAAAAAACCACTTTTGAAGCACCTCTCCTTTCAAGGCACAGGTTAATTTTGATATTCCCATATTTGAAGGTCAGATAGATGTGAATGACCTAGACAAATGGTTAAATCTGTTAGAAGGTTATTTCTTTGTTCATAATCTTCTGATAGGGAAAAGATCAGCTTCACACTCCTTAAATATCTCCCCCATGTCAAACATTGCTGGGAAAGTTACTGGGAGAAAATTTCCACAGAGGATTCTAGAATATATGGGACTGAGCCCACTTGGGATTTTTTTGTGGATGTGGTAAAGGAACAATATTACCCTATTGGAAACTATGAGGACCAATACATGAGATGGACCACACTACAACAAGAGAGGGGCCAATCAGTTCCATATTTCACCAATACCTTCCATACCTTGCACACCAAGCTAGGTATCAAAGAATCCGAATGACATTTGGTTCTGAAATACCATGGGGCTCTACACAGATACATCCAAACTAAAATGGATTTTTTGGACATCTCAACACTCATTGTTGCTTATTGATATGTTGTTAAAATCGAGTATAAATTTAAGTGCCAGAACAAACGAGAGTTTGGGTTTGAAAATATGCAACAAATAAAGTATGATAAAGACATCCCTAACAAATAGTCTCTTGAAATCCAGTCCAAGCCATAGGAAAAGAAGGGTCACGGGAAGACAAAGAAGGACATCAGAAAATGGTGCGATTTACAAAAAATCCCTTGGCACAACATTGAGGAATTTCACTCAAAACAACCATTGATGGCCGAGATCAAAGACAAGGAGCCGAAACCTGATTCAGAATCTGATTCTGAAAATACTAGTAAAAGACAGGTCATCGACGCAGACCCCACTGTTATTGTCGCGGCCGCAACAATTCAACCAAAAGAACCAATAGATCCTAAAGAGGGGGAAATCATTTTTCATTCACATATGTAGGTGAAAGGGACCCCGCTACATTTTATTGTTGATAGAAGAAGCCAAAAGAACCTCATATCAGCAGATGTCGTCAAATAGTTTGGATTTTTGAAAACACCACACCTGCAACCATACAACATTGGGTGGCTTCGCTAGAGACAATATCTACATGTCAGCCAACAATGTCTATTTTCATATGGAATCCAACCCTTCAAGGATGAGGTATTATGTGATGTTTACCTAGTGTATGTCTGTGATGTTCTCTTAGGCCAACCATATATGTGGAAGCGCCATGTTGTTTATGAGTCTCGACCCCACAGTGGCATTGTTTCTCTGGGAGGTCATCTCTACAGAATACCAGAGGTAGTTCCAACTAATGTTCCACCTAAATAGTTTTGCAAGGTAGTATCTCATACTACAAAATTCAACTTCTTCACAATCTGTTCAAAAGGTGAACAAAAGGATACTGCAACCACTACAACCTCGACCCAAGCACCTTCTATCCAACAGAAGCAAGTCAACAAGATTGCAGCAAAGTGTAAGGATTATTTCTTCACATAATCATTTCATGTAGCTAGACTAGTTGAAAAGGTCCAACCCTTCCAGCCACAGGTTCATGACAACCTTCAACAAGCTAAGCAACGCAACTTCTCCAACAAGGCAAGTAGGTCATCAAGATGTATATTCAACAAACACTTTTCCCTCTCTGTCGTGCACTCAACGCAATGGATACCATTGATTCCTAAGGAGGGAGGATTGATCCAGGTGGATATCGGTGGCCACCCATCTTTTCCAACTGACTCAAAATAGTTTTCTGTCAATTTTGGTAATTTACTATTTTTAATAGTTTTTAACTTTTGGAGCCATTTTGAGGGCCTAAATGAAGGTTTTTTGGGATATATCTTCTCAATGATAGTCAAAGGATCTGATTGATACCCCTAAATTAATATCCTCAATGATACCTTTCAAACGATCTATCACATGCCCCAAATGGAGATCGTATGCCAAAGTTACGCCCCTGAGAAGTTGATACACCTTACTATCCAAAATGAGGTCCACAAAATTGTTGGCTTTTCATCTTTCGGGGTTAGGGTTTTGGAGTTTCTTTATGATAAAAATACATTTGGAGCCTCATTGTAAAATCATATTCTTACGAATGTGAGTAGCGGACACATCTCTTCTCAGAGATAAGCTGCCACTATTCTAGTGAGTCTTTCACTCTTTATTTTTGCAGTGTTTGTACATTTTTCCTCATTGATAGAAAATTGTGTATTACTGTATCTCTGTTTTTATGGTTGCATCTATGATACATTTATTCTATATTATTGTATATCCTAAATATCTTTGTACATTTCTTTATTATATCTCTGCTCTCATTTCATGCCGANGTTGAAAAGGTCCAACCCTTCCAGCCACAGGTTCATGACAACCTTCAACAAGCTAAGCAACGCAACTTCTCCAACAAGGCAAGTAGGTCATCAAGATGTATATTCAACAAACACTTTTCCCTCTCTGTCGTGCACTCAACGCAATGGATACCATTGATTCCTAAGGAGGGAGGATTGATCCAGGTGGATATCGGTGGCCACCCATCTTTTCCAACTGACTCAAAATAGTTTTCTGTCAATTTTGGTAATTTACTATTTTTAATAGTTTTTAACTTTTGGAGCCATTTTGAGGGCCTAAATGAAGGTTTTTTGGGATATATCTTCTCAATGATAGTCAAAGGATCTGATTGATCCCCCTAAATTAATATCCTCGATGATACCTTTCAAACGATCTATCGCATGCCCCAAATGGAGATCGTAAGCCAAAGTTACACCCCCGAGAAGTTGATACACCTTACTATCCAAAACGAGGTCCACAAAATTGTTGGCTTTTCATGTTTCGGGGTTAGGGTTTTGGAGTTTCTTTATGATAAAAATACATTTGGATCCTCATTATAAAATCATCTTCTTACGAATGTGAGTAGCGGACACATCTCTTCTCAGAGATAAGCTGCCACTATTCTAGTGAGTCTTTCACTCTTTATTTTTGTAGTGTTTGTACATTTTTCCTCATTGATAGAAAATTGTGTATTACTGTATCTCTGTTTTTATGGTTGCATCTATGATACATTTATTCTATATTATTGTATATCCTAAATATATTTGTACATTTCTTTATTATAGCTCTGCTCTCATTTCATGCCGAAAATAATTAAGATCAATGGTATCAGAGTAGGCTACTTTTGATCATTTTTTTTCCAGTGCATGTCCCTGAAGAGGTCCTAGTATAGAAAGTTGTGCCTCGAGCTTGTCTCTCTTGAAGAAAATATCTCACACACCCAATAAACCCTCCATGGTGGAAGAAAATAAAAATGATGGAGCAGACGATTTTATCAATCTATTGCTTGAGAAAGATCTCACGTGACAGAGGGACGAAATGATGGAGAATTTTTCCCACATCCTTCAATGCTTGCTGATAGAAACAAGTGCATATTCATCAAACAACCACTTTGGAATCACCTCTCCTTTCAAGGTACAAGTTAATTTATATATTCCCATATTTGAAGGTCAGATAGATGCAGATGCCCTAGACAAATGGTTAAATATGTTAGAAGGTTATTTGTCTATTCATAATTTTTCTGACAGGGAAAAGATCACATTCATACTCCTTAAATCTCTTCCCCATGTCAAACATTGGTTTGAAAATTACTTGGAGAAAAGTTCCACAGAGGAGTCTGGAATATATAGGGCTGAGCCCACTTGGGATTTTTTTGTGGATACAGTAAAGGAACAGTATTACCCTGTTGGCAACTATGAGGACCAATACATGAGATGGACTACATTGTGGCAAGAGAGGGGCCAAGTAGTTCCATATTTCACCAATACCTTCCATACCTTGCACACCAAGATGGGTATCAAAGACTCTGAAAAACATTTGGTTCTGAAATACTGTGGGGCTCTACACATATACATCCAAACTGAAATGGATTTTCTGGACATCTCATCACTTAGTGTTTCTTATCGATATGTTGTTAAAATCGAGAAAAAAATTTAAGCACTAGAACAAATAGGAGTTTCATTCTACAAATATACAACAAAAAAAGTATGATAAAGACATCCCTAACAAATAGTCTCTCGAAATACAGTCCAAGCCACAAGAAAAGAAGGGTCACGGGAAGACAAAGAAGGACACTAGAAAATGGTGTGATTTCCACAAAATCCCTTGGCAAAACACTGAGGAATGTCACTCAAAACCATCATTGATGGCCGATATCAAAGACAAGGAGACGAACCTTGATTCATAATCTGATTAGGAAAATACTGGTAAAAGACAGATCATCGATGCAGACCCCACTGATGTTGTCGCGATTGCAACAATTAAAACAGAAGAACCAAGAGATCCTGAAGAGGGGGAGCACCTTTTTCATTCATATATGTGGGTGAAGGGGACCTAGCTACATTTTATTTTTTATAGAGGAATACAGAAGAAACTCATCTCAGCAAAGGTCGTCAAAAAATTGGGATTGTCAACAACACCACACCCACAACCATACAACATCAGGTAGCTTCGGCAAGAATGACATCTTCGTGTCAGCGAGCAATGTCTATTTTCATACAACATCCAATCATTCAAGGATTAGGTATTATGTGATGTTTCCCCACTGGATGTCTGTGATGTTCTCTTGGGCCAACCATATATGTGGAAGCACCATGTTGTTTATGAGTCTCGACCCTGTAGTGTCATTGTTTCTCTGGGAGGTCATCTCTACAGAATACCAGAGGTAGTTCCAACTAATGTTCCACCTAAAAAATTCCACAAGGTATTATCTCATGCTACAAAATTCATCTTCTTCACAATCTGTTCAAAAGGTGAAAAGAAGGATACTGCAACCACTACAGCCGCGACCCAAGCACCTTCGATCCAACAGAAGCAAGTTGACAAGATTGCAACAAAGTGTAAAGATTATTTCTTCACACAATCATATCATGTATCTAGAATGGTTAAAAAGGTCCAATCCTTCTAGCCATAGGTTTGTGAGAACCTTCAACAAGCTAAGCAGTGCAACTTCTCCAACAAGGCAAGCAACTCATCAAGATGCAGATTCAAAAAACGCTTTTCACTATCCCCTGGGCACTTAAAACAATGGAGACCATTTATTCCTAAGGAGGGAGGATTGATACAGGTGGATATCGGTGGACACTGACCTTTTCCAACTTTCTCAAAACAATTTTCTATCAATTTTGGTAATTTACTATTTTTAGGAATTTTTAACTTCCGGGGCCATTTTGAGGGCCTAAATGAAGTTTTTTTTGGATCTAGATCCTTAATGATAGGAAAACAGTCTAATTGAGCCCCCTAAAAGAATATTCTCTATGATACCTTTCCAACAATCTATTGTGCACCCCAAACAGAGATCATATGCCAAAGTTACGCCCCGAGGAAGTTGATACACCAAACTACCCAAAATGGGGTCCACAAAACTATTGGCTTTTCATCTTCTGGGGTTAGGGTTTTGGAGTTTCTTTATGATAAAAAGGCCTTTGGAACCTCATTAGAAAATCATATTCTTGTGAATGCGAGTAGCAGACACATCTCTTCTCAGAGATAAGATGCCACCATTCTAGCGAGTATTCCACTCTGTATTTTTTGCAGTCTTTGTACATTTTCCCTCATTAATAGAAAATTGTGTATTACTGTATCTCTGTGTTTATGGTTTCATCTCTGATACATTTATGTTATATTATTGTGTATCCAAAATATCTCTGTACATTTCTTTATTATATCTCCACTCTCATTTCATGCTAAAAATAATTCGGATCAGTGGTATCAGAGCATGCTAAACTTGATCATTTTTTTTCAGTGCATGTCCCTGATGAGGTCCGAGTATAGAAATTTGGGCCTCAAGCTTGTTTCTCTTGAAGACAATATCTCTTGCACACCCAAGAAACCCTCCATGTTGGAAGAAAATAAAAACGATGGAGTAGACGATTCTATCAATCTATTGCTTGAGCAAGCTCTCACACGACAGAGGGACGAAATGATGGAGATTTTTTCCCACATCCTTCAATGCCTGAAGATAGAAACAAACACATATTCATCAAACAACCACTTTTTAAGAACCTCTCCTTTCAAGGTACAGGTTAATTTTTATATTCCCTTATTTGAAGGTCAGATAGATATGGATTCCCTAGACAAATGGTTAAATCTATTAGAAATTTGTTTCTCTGTTCATAATTTTTATGATAGGGAAAATATCACCTTCTCACTCCTTAAAGCTCTCCCCCATGTCAAACATTGGTGGGAGACTTACTGGGATCAAATTTCCACCTTGTGTGCCAATTTGGGTATCAAATACTTTGAATGACATTTGGTTCTGAAATACCGTGGGGCTCTACATAGATACGTCCAAAATGAAATGGATTTTTTGGACATCTCATCACTCACTGTTGCTTATCAATATCCTATTAAAATCGAGAAGAAATTTAAGCACCGAAAAAAAGGAGTTTGGATCTGCAAATCTACAACAAACAAAGTATGATAAAGACAACCCTAGCAAATAGTCTCTCGAAATCCAGTCCAAGCCATAGGGAAAGAAGGGTCACGGGAAGACAAAGGACATCGGAAAATGGTGCGATTTCCACAAAATCCCCTGGAAATTACCTGAGGAATTTCGCTCAAAATAGTCATTGATGGCCGAGATCAAAGACAAGGAGCCGAACCCTGTTTCAGAATCTGATTCTGAAAATACTGGTAAAAGACAAATCATCCACATAGACCCCATTGCTATTTTCGCGACAGCAACAATTCAACCAGAAGAACCAATAGATCCTGAATAGGGAGAACACCTTTTTCATTCAAATATGTGGGTGAAGGGGACCCTCCTGCATTTTATTGTTGATAGCAGAATCCAGAAGAACCTCGTCTCAATAGAGGTCATCAAACAGTTGGGATTTTCGACAACACCACACCCGCAACCATACAACATCAGGTGGATTTTCCAGGGATGAGATCTCTGTATCAACCAACAATGTTGATTTTCATACAACATCCAACCCTTCAAGGATGATGTATTATGTGTTGTTTCCCCACTGGATGTCTTTGATGTTCTCTTGGGCCGACCATATATGTGTAAGCTCCATGTTGTTTATGAGTCTCGACCCCGTACTGTAATTATTTCTCTTGGAGGTCATCTCTATAGAATACCGGAGGTAGTTCCAACTAATGTTCCACCTAAACAATGCCACAAGGTAGTATCTCATACTACAAAATTTATGTTCTTCACAATCTGTTCAAAAGGTGAACATAAGGATACTGCAACCACTACAACCTCGACCCTAACACCTTCTATCCAACAAAAGAAGGTCGACAAGATTGCAGAAAAGTGTAAATATTCTTTCTTCACACAATAACCTCATGTATTTGTAATGGTTAAAAAGGTCCAACCCTTCCAGCCACAGGTTTGTGACAACCTTCAACAAGCTAAGCAATGCAACTTCTCCAACAAGGCAAACACCTCATCAAGATGCAAGTTCAACAAACGCTTTTCCCTCTCCCCTGGGAACTCAATGMAATGGAKACCATTTATTCCTAAGGAGGGAGTATTKATCCAKGTGTATATCGGTGGCCACCCACCTTTTCCAACTAGCTCAAAACATTTTTTTGGCAATTTTGGTARTTTACAATTTTTAGYAGTTTTTAACTTCCAGGGCCATTTTGAGGGCCTAAATGAAGGGTTTTGGGATATATATTCCCAAATATAGAYGAAGTCTCTAATTGAGACCCCTAAATGAATCTCCTTGATGATACCTTTCCAATGAGCTATTGTGCACCCCAAAYGAAGATCATATGCCAAATTTACGCCCCCGAGAAGTTGATACACCAAACTACCCAAAACGGGATCCACAAAACAGTTGGTTTTTCATCTTCYGGGGTTAGGGTTTTGGATTTTATTTATRATAAAAASGAATTTTGARCCTCATTKTAAAATCATCTTCTTGCAAATGYGAGTAGTGGGCACATCTCTTCTTAGAGATAAGTTGCCACCATTCTAGCATGTCTTTCACTCTGTATTTTTGYAGTCTTTGTACATTTTCGTTCATGAATAGAAAATTAYATATTGCTCTATCTTTGTGTTTATGGTTTCATATCTAATACATTTTTTTCATATTATTGGATATCMAAAATATCTCTGTACATTTATTTATTGTATCTCTACTCTCATTTCATGCCAAAAATAATTCGGATCAAYTGCACTGTATTCCGCGATATTATTAGTTGCAMRACCAAGGAAAACACCATCTACACTGATTAACTCATCTGTAGGTGCATAGATTTCCCATGAAACAGATGCTAGTTTTTGAGTACTACAACTAGCACCATCAACAAAGATGACATATGGTAGTGAAGACATCGACATCTTAAAGGTGTAACAAAAAACGAAAAAAACACACTAGAGTATGATACACTAAAAATACAAATCACTCATGAAAAAAATAATTTAAGCATAATACTTCTTCAAGTAAATCCCATTTCTAGGTTCACTCAAAGGAATTCCATCATAATCTACCAGTTCATAAGCCCCTTTCTCCAACACTCATTTAACGATATATAGGTCATGCCACATGGGCTCGAATTTACCATCCCTTAATAAGTCACAATCTTGTTCATAAAGGAGAAATAAACCACCCTCAGAAAAAACACGTGGTTTGACATGATTTTCATATTGATCTTTGAAAAGTTTCTTCTGAGTTTATATGAATAAATCAACATCACAATGAGTCTCGTCTAATTGCATCAAATACAAGAGATGTTCCTCTTCGGCCGAGGTGTTAGGGAGAAGTTTGACAACTAGTTTCAAAGATGGGATTTCACATTCAATCGACATAATAGCTTCGATACCATATACTAACTGGAAAGGTGTGAACCTTGTGGTAGTTTAATGGATGTTTGATAGGCCCATAATGATGAGAAAAGCATCATGTGGCAGCTTGAATTGTGAATTCCTACCATCCATCGAAGCATAGTAGTGATAACTTTTTCGATTTATTCAACCTGGCCATTGGCCTATGGATAGTAAGGTGTTGAGTTTTCATGATGAAAACCCAACTTCTCAGTAAGTTCCTACATCATGAAATTGCAAAAATGACTACCATGGTCAATGACGATGGCTTGAGGGACACCAACCTGGGTAACTATTACACATCAAAATTACTCACTTCGATAGTGTCACAAGTGTTGTCATTATAAGTGTCGCAAGTGTCGCATTTTGCTCATAAGTGTCACAAGTGTCAAAGAAATCATACTGCCATGTTGCCTATGTTGTGCTTATAACGACATGAGAAGGACACTTGACACACATCAAACACTTGATTTTGAATAGGGGGAAAGGTTAACTGGGCTCATGAACCTTTTGCCATATGAAAACACTCAAAAAACTAAGTTTGGGAGGAGAGCACTCCCCTATACCTCTTCTGGGAGTGTTGGCGCTCCCCCCTAAACTGTTTGGGAGAGTTATAAAGCTTCTTTGGCCCTTCTGGGGGAGCACTGGTGTCTTTAGGAGTGATGACACTCCCTTTAAGCCTACTAGGGAGTGCTACAATGCTCTGATGGCCATTTTGAGGGAGCGCTGCCTATTCTGGGCAGTAGTTAAGTTGTTGAGATGAATGGGGGAAGCATCCTTTCATTCATGGAAGGTAGTTGGATTCAAATCCTCAATCAAGCCATGATATTAAGGCATATCCCTAACTAAAGGAGGAAAATCCTCAACTCACCCCAAAGATATCTCAAGTTGTTGAGCTTCTCCAAGGCTATATATGCAAGATTTCTCATGGTGAAAGGGGACTGGAAAGGGAGAATCACACCAAAATTATGATCTTATAAGTGGTGCTGGAATAGAGGTATTTTGGAGGAAAGAGACCTATGATCTCATAGGGAGAAATTAGTGAAGCTATCATCATTCATATCATGGACCTTTTGAGCAAGGGGTAGACAAGGGGGACTTGACGAAACTGCTGCAATCCATCTATGGAATAAGAAATGTTTTTTCCTCATTAATATAATTTGCTTGGCCCGTTTCTTTCTAATTCATGTTTAATCTCACATGAATTTGTCTCTTTAGTAGATAGACCTATTTCGGATTAATATTGATAGAGTAGGAAGTGGTCGTACTTTGTTTGTCTACAGGGCTTATCGAAGAGCGAAAGATTGGAGCTCAACTCAGAGCGTCCAGGGAAAAACACCGGTAAAAGGTACTTCTTTTCTCCTTCCTTCTCATACACTAGTCCACCTAGATCTAAAAGAAATTCAGTGACCATGATAAGCACTTTCTGTCTTAGATTTAAGAGTCTATCTCTTTTAGGAGATCTACCTGTCCACAGGGAGATTTTCATTCAACAGTAACAATATAATTGAATATGAACAACGTTGTAGTTTTCTCGATATTTTAAAGTGTAGGCATTGCCTCGACCCATTTAGTGAAATAATCCATGGATATGATAATGTATCCATGTTCCCCTAGTCAAGTGAGGGTTACATGTCATGAAGTCAATGCCCCATTTAGCAAATGAACCAATGGAAACTACAGGGTAAAGAGGAGTAGGATGTGATCGGATCTTATTGTTATACATTTGACAAGCATTGAATTTTTGAATGATAGTAATGCAATTTTTAAACAATGAAGGCCATAAGTAACCATCTTGTAATATCTTTTGGGCAGTGGCATACCTAGACATATGAACACCACATGCTCTAGAATGACAATCATTTAAATCTTTCTCAACTTCATCATAGGTTAGACATTGTCGAAATATGGAATCAATACCATGACGGTAAAGGGTATCACTGAGAATAATGTATTGACAAGCTTGATACCATATACGAAGACGATATACACTAGAAATATTGGGCCAAAAAGTTTGGGTTTGGAGATAAATGATAATGTCTCCATACCATATGTATTCAGAACATATCAGAAAGAGAGACTCATCAAGAAATAAATCCTCTGCCACAACTTTTGTCTCAGCGGAGGGAAGGTCACATATCAACTCGACAAAAACCAAAGATTTCTTTGACTTGGAACGCTCAAACTCCTGGAGAATCACTATCCATTTGAAGTATTTCCCCCCCAACAATTGTCAAGTAAGGATATGTTGCATAGGGTTCCAATCAGAAATGATTGTGGTTTTGCGTAATAAGATATAATGATGAAAATGTTGCATAGCTTGAACAACTTCCAAGGCCAGTTTCTCCACATGCATATATTTGGTTGCGGTGGTCATGAGACTCCGACTCAAATAGTAGATAACATGTTCAACATGCGAATCATCCTCTTGTACTAGAACCATGGCTATGGTAGAGTCTGAAGCAACTAAGTATAAGAAATAATCTCGACTGTAATAAGGAGGAAATAAGAGTGGTGTACAGGTTACGACAAGTTTCAAAGCTTCAAAGGATTTGTTGGAAGTTTTTGTCCCATACAAAATTGTGACCCATCTTGAGAAGTCAAGTGAAACCTTTCATTAGTTCAACATAATTGGGAATGAATCGATGTAAAACATTTTCCTTCCCTTGCAAACATTGGAGTTGACATAAGGTAGAAAGAGGAGGAAAATTGAGAATAGCTTCAACCTTCAAAGGATCCACCCTAATCCCATGTGTAGAAACAATAAAACCAATAAGTCGTTCGGAATCCACACAAAAAACAAATTTATGTGGATTCAATCGTATGTGATAATATCGAAAACGTATGAAAATGGTTCGTAAGTGTGCGGGGTGATCTTGGCAATGCATGGGATACGTCGGTAAATCATCTAGGTAAGGTTGTACAATATGTTTAATATCATGAAAATAATAAGACATAACACTTTAAAAAGTGGCACTAGCATTCTTGAGACCAAAAGGAAGTTTCTGGTATGTGAAGGTTCCCCAAGGGAAAATAAAAGTAGTCTTATGTTGATCTGTGGGTAAAATATTGATTTGATTATAGCCAGAGAATCCACCATCAAAGAGAAGATTTCACTCCTGGCGCAATTGTCAACAATCTGGTCAATGAAAGGGGTTGGATAATTATCTTTGGGACAAGCCTTATTGATATCCCTATAATCTACAAAAACATGGATCGTGCCTTGTTTCTTCGTAACCAAAACAATATTGGACACCTAATCAATTAATGCCATAGGATAGACAAAACCAAATTTAAGAAGTTTTTCAACTTCAAGTTTAATAGCAACATATTTTCATGGATGCACTGGGAGAAGTCTCTGTCGAACAAGTTTAGCATCTGGGTAAGTCTTAATCTCATGTACAACAATATCTATATCAATTCTAAGCATCTCTTCATAACTCCAGGAAAAAATGTCACGGAATTCTTGCAAAAGGTCCTTGTAAATGTGGATCTCATCAGGAGAACATGAGGCATCGATATGAATATTTTCCACGATTCTAGGTTTAATATAAATATTTAGAGGGATGGTGGGTGAAATATTTCCCAAGTTTCCTTCATAAAAAACATCATGTGTTGGTTCAGGAGCATAGGGAGTAGTAACGACAGTAGACGGATTTGAAATCCGTTGCTAACTCTCTAAAGTCTCAACTTCTAGGAAGAGGATGGAACAATGATTCCCATCATCCCATGGGGTATATTCCATGGAAATAACTATCATGATCATCTCATCAGTGTGAAATACCATGTGAAATGAATAAGGAGACGTATATAAGAGAGAACAAGGAGAAGGAGTTTCATATTGAATAGCTTTATAAGCCAATTATACCAGGCTTAAAGGAAAGCGATCGCTGTAATGAAGACATTCATCAGAGCTAGGTCCTATCCAAGGGTCATGACACTCAGGGATTTCACCAATAGTGGTCAAGATCATGTTAATCGATGTGAAAAAAGGAGGAGGAATATCAGGTAGTTTAATTGGGAAGGTACCCATTAACGATGAATCCTTTAAAAGACCCACATCGACATTCTCATAACTGGGATGTGTTTTCACAATGAAAGGTACATTACTAGTGCATGAATCAGAATTAAATAAGGAGAGTTGGTCAACGGTAAAAAAAATTCCTTGGTGAGGGAAACATATCAAAAAAAAAGAGTAGGAACAACTTCACACATAGAATCAATCCAACTACAACCAAGTAAAAGCTTGTAATCGAGAGGTGCATCAAACACCTCAACCTCAACAGTAACAACTTTGCCTTCTAACACAATATAAAACGATGGAAGAACACCATAAGGTTTAAAAACTATACCATTAAAATATTTTAGAGTATTGTGTGACTCAGTAAGGGCAGGAGATCCAATGGATTTCCAACAAGTGATAGACAAGATGCAAGTTGAGGCTCCTTCATCAATAACGGTTTGACAAATATTCTTATTTTCCACAATGACTTGTATTGGAAATGCTAATTAAGGAGGGATCCTTGGAATGTGATCTTCCAAGTCAAATATTATCAAGTTTGTATCAGTAGGATCAATGTTGCCAATAGCCTTTAACAATGCCTTCCATTGCATAGGAGAACTTTGAAATAGTTCAAGAGACGACATCGCAGAAGGCGCCCATGCAAGATCTTCTACAATACTATATTTTTGAGCGGCACGAGAATAACATTAAATGACAACTTAAGAATAACTCCCTTAAGAGGAGGACAAAGAACTTTATCTAGACTCGATTTTTTGAGATGAAGAGGACCGTTGGGAGGTGAAGTCGATGGTGAATCATCCACTTTCTCTTTTGAAGGAGAATAATATTTGGCTTGAGTAGCGACTGCAACTTCGTTCTTCTTGGAGTCACCAGTAAACATAAGAACATAAGATGTGGTATAGGGAGAAGGTTGGTCATGAATAACCAATTGGGCCTACTGTTGAGAAGGAAAATATTGTGACAAAACAATGGGTGTAGGAGGTGTCCCAGTCCCTTACAGGAACATAGTAACCTTAGCATGTAGTGGACAATATTTCGTATAATGATCCTCACCATAGATAAGACAAGGATAATGAGGTTTTCAATTTTCTTTGTCATCAACAGGATGAGTCTTAGGTTTATCATATTTTTGATTATTATTTTTATCCTCTTTATTCTTACCCTTCTGTTATAACCCTAAATTTCTCTACACATGCATACCTAGCCTTTGGCTCTCTTTCTTGCATTGTTTTCCAAAGAACTAATGAGTTGCTCTTCTAAAAAACCAAATTTTTGAAGATGTATGCGCCCTTATCCACTACTTCATGCATACATACACTTGTTGCACCACTACAACCCACGTACATATGCATGCTACACCATTACAACCCCGTATACTTGAAAAAGTTGAAAAAAATAAAAAATTGCAAGGAATTCGTTGAGATTACAGGCTATTGGGTAGTTTTCCAACTAATCCACTGCCTATAGCTCGTCACCCAACAAAATAACCATATTTTTCCCATATAAAAGTAGGTGTTGGGGTCTCATTTCACAGCTAGACATAAGAACAGTGAAACTATGCCCGTTTCACATCTCCTCCTTTCCCCAAGTAATTGCAACCCTTTTGTGAGAATTGCCCCTGCATTTCGCAATTATCCCTTCCTCCTCCATCAGAAACCCATTCACTTCCCAAGAAGAGATCCAAAGTTTGAGAAGAGAATCCATATAAAGGTGCACTTGGAGCTTGGTGAATAGGATCCCAGACCAGGTTCATGGACCAGTCACTAGCTTTGATTGTAAAAGGTATAATCATTGAGTTATCAATAAAAGAAGTACTTTTCCTATCCCAAATCATGGTGTATTGAATGTCTTTAATGGTTTATTTTTTGATATTCTAACATCTAACACTTATTTGTATATGCATTGCATGCTTGTATTTTTTTTTTATGTATCTTTGGATGCAGGCCAGCCTTGGGAGGAGGCATGCAGTCAACAAATCTTTCAAGTACGAGAGGATCATCATCGGACGCAGAGTAGAGGTATAGTTACCCGATCCTTCTCATCATTGTTTTTATTGTATAGTTATTGGGTATGTTTGGGGTCGTTAGAGAATTAGTTAACTTTTAGATGGTTATTTGTCTACCTACATTCTTAACCCTAGTGTAGTCATAGGGGGGTTTTCCCACTAGCAAAACTGACGACCATAATGGGCAATGCCTCTAGGGTTTTAGGGGATTTATTTTTGGGTGTTTGATAGGTTTTTGTACCTTTCGAGTTTTTGTTGAGTCTGCTGAGTCTTTTAAGGGATTTTGGTCACCTTCAGGTGACATATCAGTTCTCCCTTCCCTTTAAGTCTATCTGTTTTTTTTTTTTGAGGAATGTGTACATGCCCTACAGTGGGTCAAACCACGTACATATGCACCTTGTCTAGTAAACAAACCGTGTACATACACAGTCCGCTGAAATGATAGTACCATACCTATTTCAAGAATCTGTTTTTAAAAAATAGGCAGCCAACCTCTTTCCTAATTGAAGTTTTACTTCTTAGGGTTTCTTGACAGAGTCCATTCCTTCTGTTTTTACAGTCACAACTTGGGTTAGATGTCAATTTTCTTATCTTTTTGAAGATTTCTTGTGTTTACTTCTAAAAGGGTTTTAGGAGAGTCTTTGAGTTTTTGATCGGCCTGTTTGGTGTCTTTAGTGACTCCTTGCAATCCACAGTGGGCCAAAGTTCATTTTCAATCTTGTCTTGTATTTTCTTTTCCCCTTTCATTTCCTTTAAAGAAAAGAAAAGAAAAAGATTGATTTCAAGTTTTTCCTGTTTGAAGCATTTTCAAAAAAAAAGAAAGAGATTTCTTAGTTTGGTTAAGTAGTTGGAGTTAGTTATTTTACTTGATAGGAAAAATAGTTCATTTTTTAAGTTCTTTACTGATTTATTAGAACTTAAGTAGCTTGTAGTTGAGAGGAATTTCTTTTTATATCTTCTTTTTAAATATCTTGAAAAAGTTAGTTATGAAAAAGTTGGTTACAAAGAGCTAGTTGTAAATCTTTATTCTTGACTAGAAGTAATTTTTCTTTCATAGTTTCATTTATTTCTCCTCTTTTTGTCTCTCATAAACATCACTAGTTTCACTGCCATATCCTTTGAGTTAAACAAGTAATTTAAAATGAACACTAAATCTAAAATTGATTATACTTTTATGTTTGTAGGGTCAATCAAAGAGTTTAGGGTTAGAACCTTGAATTAGGTTGGAGAGGAAACTCTTCAAGGATTTTAAACAAACATCAGATTCAAAGCTAGGGAGTGTTAAATTCTAGTGACGTGAAATTTATCCAGGACCCCCCTCTAACATAGGGGCTAAACACGAGGTCACGTGAGGAAAGGAAACAGAGATAACCCCTCCAAAGTCGGACTAAACGTAGTGGGGAACACATATTGAGGATCTCTTGTGGGATACTATCGCTCGCATTTGCCTATGGAAATTTTTGGACCTAGAATCCATTCTAGATCCTCATTTGTCTTCCGGACCACTTTCTTTCGATACCCTTGGTAGGTTTCAGACTTGTTATCTTGCTCATTGCAGTCCACCTAACTATCAACTGTACCTGCCTAGTGATTGTTCACAAGATGGAAACTTAGTTGCATGTTTTCTAAGGACTTACACAAGTGACTGTGTGGGTATACCATGGTACCTACGGTAAATGTCAGGTCACACTTCATAGGGTATACCTGGTGGGTGCTTCCAAGTTCAAGTTTCACTTGCACCGATACGTTTCTGTAGTGTTAACTGACATAACTGTTCTTCCAACTAGATAGTGGTTTTCTTGATTTATCCCAAAGGAATTTTTCGAGTGAGTGTTTGGTTTTAAACGATAGTAAAATCCTTAATGTTTTGTTGATATTTTCACACAGTGGAAGATCAAGAGCTATGTCAGTCATGAAGGCTTTAGGGCCTGCCACCGGTGCATTAGATCCACCACCACCACCGTTACGATGAAAACTTGACCATCAAGGGTCATTCGAAGAAACCAGGCAGCAGGAAAATATGCCCAACCCTGCTCCGAGAGGAGGATACTCAACTCCAGAGGAACATACTATCACTCTGGGACTCAAACTAGGCACCTTCTTGAAGAAGAATGAGCATAGAATGGTGCTAAAACTGAAATTCTTGTTTCTACACTGTCGACACTCTGTAAGTTTCCTCTTCATGCAAGTGAGCATGGTCGTACTCCAGTCAAAAATATGTGCATCTAGGAACTGCATTGAAAAATACATGTGATCTACCCAAGAAGGCGATCTATAGGAGAAGGTGACCATGCAAGCCATATCTCGGATTCTGACCAAAAAATCTCCTTAGGGGCGCAAATTTTAACAGAGGCGCACCATTAGTTTGGGTGACCAAGAAAATGGGGATCCAGACCAGGGTGACCTGAGAGTGGCCAAGAGGTTTTGGCGATCTCAAAGTGACCTCTGGGGATTGGTGGGAGAATCCCAGTGCAACCATGGAAGAGGGTGCACTCACTTCATTCCCACAAACAAGAAACTAACAAGGGCGCAAACACCAGTTGGTGCGCCCTCCCTTCTACCTCAGAAAACTCAAAGGAAATGATTTTCTCCCTCAGAGAGTGGATAGATAATGAGATAAGCTTGCTCTCAGAGGTGGAAGAATGGAAAACAGATTCACCAGGAGGCGTCCATGAAGGAAGGCACACTAGTTATTCTTCAGAAACCCTAAAAACGAAATTGTCATGAATGTAAAATGAAAACTCAGAAAAGAAAAGAACCAAGACACATAGCTTTAGAAGAAAAGGTAAGAATTATTTATTTTAGTCCCGTTTCACCTTATATATGAAGGGAACCATTTGTTTTACATATATTTAATTCTTCATCAAAAGGTGAAGAAGTGTTGTGCCTAGGTGATTGACTTGTGTGCCCTAGGTAGGCATTCCCCTAAGTGGCCTCCTTGGCCCAATTCCTCCCTGTTTAGATATGGAAGCGTCCCGACTTCCATGAGAAGATGCGAAAAATTGTTGTGCAATACATCAGTTGTGATCCACTTTCCCTGATCTAGAGTTTGGCCTTGGCAGGCTACCATATATGAAGTGTAAGTCTGGTGTCTTGTAGAGTAACTTCGAGTATCCAATATAGTGTCTTTGGCCAATGGGAGTTGGAAATCAAGAATGTTATCCGCTGGATGAGTGATGGTGACTGGTTCTTCCAAGAGGGAAGGCTCAAAAAACTTTAAGTGATTTACATTAATGATATTGTGGATTCCCATTTGTGGTGGTAGATCCAACCTATATGCATTTTCTTCAATCCTATCGAGTATTGTATATGGACCATATCTGATTGGAAAAAGCTTATGATGGTGACCTTTGAAGCGCTTCTTATTCAATTGTAACCAGAATTGATCCCCTAGTTGAAAGGCCATGAAGGTTCTTTGTTTGTCATGGCACTACTTGGCATGATCTTGGGCTTCTTTGAGTGATGATGTGATTGCACCGTGGCATTGTGCAATTTGTTGGAGAAATCATTGAGCTGACAATTGTTCCTGTTGTTGATGGAAGGTACCTTGAGGAGCCCAAGTGAGTGGAAGCTCGATTGGATATGTTGGTTGGAAGCCCAAGAAGACTTCAAAAGGTGAGAAGCCTGTAGAAGAATGTGTTTCCTTGTTGTAGCTATGCTAGAGAATGTGTAAGTAATTGTCCCATTGTTTGTTGTACCCAAAGTGAGTTCAGAGAGCATGCACCAAGACTCTATTGACAACATTTGTTTGGCCATTTTTTTGAGGATGGAATGTAGTAGAAAACTTGAGGTGGCACCCCAATAGCGCCCATACGGTCTTCCAAAATGTATTGAGGAAGCGAGAATATCTGTCTGAGATGATACTGCTTGGGAGGCCAAAATGGGGCCAGACATGACGAAAATAGAGTTCTTCTATTTGCACTGTTGTAGTAGTCTTTGTGCATGGGATAAAAAGTGTCATTTTTCTGAAATGACATACCACTAACTAGATTGCATCATTTTTCATTTGGGTTATTGGAAGTCCACTTAGGATGTTCATTGAGATTGACTCCCAAGGCCGAGAAGGAAGCAATAGTGGTTGATACAACCCATGCTTCTGGTTGGATGGCTTGGATTATGAGCATAAGGCATAAGCTCTGATAAATTTTTCAACTTAAGGCTACATGGAAGGCCAATGAAAATGGCGTTGCAGATGTTGGGTGGTCTTTGTGGTCCCGAAGTGGCCCCCATAGGCTGAAGCATGTGCTTCCCTGATGAGAAAGAGGTGATCTTTTGAGTGTGGAATGCATAGCAAATTCAACTTATATAGCCACCCATCCCGAATATTGTAGTCTAGGAAGGGGGTCTGATTGATCACTATGGGGCTTTGCAAAGCTTCCCATATCTCTCGAAAGTTGGTGTCAGTAGCATATTGATATTTCCATGTGTCATAAGTAGCACAATGTACTTCTAGAATGGAAAGAACTGGAGTGGGAGGTCGACTCAGCAAATCAATCATTTTATTAGAAGTGACTTTCTTGTATCTGATGACTAAGTGAAATTGTTGAATGTAGGAGGCCCATTTAAGGTGCCTTTGTTCCTAAATCTTCGATTGAGAGTTGATGAAAATCAAAGGGTGGTGGCCGGTATGCAGAATGGTTTCTTTACCCAAAAAATAATGCCTCCATTTTTTGAGTGCTTGCACCAGAATATAAAATTCCTTGTCATAGGTACTATAATTTTTTATTTGCCTTGAACAGGGTTTCAGAGTGGTAAGAAATGGGGTGTCCTCCCTGTTTAAGTATGACACCAATAGCATATTGTGAGGTGTCAGAATCAATCTCAAAGGGTTGGGAGAGGTCTGGCAGATGTAAAACAGGGGATGAATAGAGAGCATCTTTGAGTTGAGCAAAGTGAGTAGTTTCTTCTTTGGTCCAGATGAATGTAGAAGAAGTATTTGAGAGATTATGCAAAGGTCGAGAAAGATTTGAAAAAGAGGAAATGAACTTACGATAGAAATTGATGCCACCCAAAAATATTTTCAACTCCTTAGCTGAAGAAGGTAGAGGACATTGTTTCAATGCTTGGATGTGAGCTAGATCTGGTTAAATACCCTCTAAGCTGACCACAAAGCCGAGATAGGGGACTGAAGTCTGACCAAAATATGATTTATTCTCTTTGACTTACAACTTGTGTTCTTGGAGAATTTGGAGAACTTGTCGGACATGTTGCAAGTGAGTGTCCCATGTCCGACTGAAGATGAGAATKCCATCTAAGTAGATGACCACAAATCGATCCAAATATTCTATGAATATGTCATTGATGATCCTCATGAAAGTGGTTGGGGYGTTGGTTAGACCGAAAGGCATGACTTTCCACTCAAAAYGACCAAATTTGGTCTTGAACGTTGTTTTCCAAACATCATCTGGGTTCATTCGAACTTGATGGTAKTCRGCTGTCAAATCCAATTTAGTAAACCAAATAGMTCCTTGGAGGGYGTCRAGTAGTTCCTCAATCYAGGGAAGGYGGTAGCGGTTTTTTATTGTGGCTTTGTTTAAGGCTCGGTAATCAGTGACAAGGCACATTTATGAGGTATCTCATTTAGGGATGAAAAAGGTGCAGAAGCACAGGGAGAAGATGAAKGTTGGATGTGGCCAGAGTTGATGAGGTCGGTCAGTTGTCTTTCCATTTCCTYTGTTTCTGTTGGGKCCAACCAGTAAGTAGGGGTGTTAGGTAAGGAAGATCCGGGGATGAGAWGAATGGAATGGTCAATGTGGCRGGAGGGGGGAAGTCCCTCCGAAGGTTGAAATACCTCTSCAAASTCATGGAGGAGGGGAGTCATAGTTTTAGGAATAGGGTGCRTTGTATTSTTTGGTGTTATTGGGCACACTAAACAGAGAGAGACACATTGGTTTAAGTGTACATGTGGGATTTATTCYTTGGTAGAAGGAGGTTTGGGTTTTGTTGCAGTTAAGATATAAGTGTGGCTTTMTTTGGTAATTTTGTACTGGTGAGATTTGGCTAGATAGATAGCATTTRTTTGGGTTTGGTATGGGATACCAAGAAMCAAATCYGCAYAATCCAAGGGGGAGACATCACAGAGGATAATATCTTTGAATTGGCCTATSGTGAAAGTGACCAAACAACRCTTGGAAACTAGGAGGCGAGGGCCATCCTTTTGGACCCATTAGAKTTGATAGGGTTGTGGATGTGGAGTGGCGAMAAGATTAAGGAAGTTGACAAGGGMTTGAGACACCAAATKTTTYTGGCTTCCATTGTCCATAATCAGTAAATCCAAGGCATTTTTTATTTGACAATTATGGGTGAAGAGGGGTTGGGTGGATGCRTTCGAATCTTCYTGGGTCATTAGAATAAATGAGGGATCTACTTCTGTGGGATTGTCYAGAGGAACTTCTTTGGTATCTTCTACTTGGGAAGGYRCAATGAGCTCAGTGAGTAGAGTTTTTTTGGTTTTTATATTTTGGAGGATTCGACAATCTRATGAATTGTCTGAAGTAGTTTTGTAGAATGAGCACCAGGGTGTCCTTGTAGTTGTATTAGGTGTGGGTTTTTTAGTCCGAGGAGGTGGAAAGMAGGCTGAGGTATGGGAGCTGGATGGTTGAGAGGCAGGGGGGTTGGTGTAAGGGCGGGACTGAGGAATACAACCTCTAGGAGTGACTTTCCTTTCTATAGCAAAAGATCTCTGAAATGTTTTATCTAAAGTTGGATTTTCAAACAGCTCTACTTATCAATAGAATTGAATTAATAAACCAGCCACAAATTTTAATATGAGTACCTCTTTTGGATCTGGAACATGAAGTAAGAGGCACATCTTGCAGATGAAGTCTATGTATCCTTGCACTCCTTGTGAAGGGAGTTGTCAAAGTTGGTTCCATTTGATCCATAAGGATTGCACATACCCAGGTGGGTAGAAGCAATTTCTCAAAGCCTCAGAAAGTCAAGACCAGGTTTTGATGGGTTGCGAAGTAGAGAATTCTGGAGCATCCCTAATCTCTATCACAAATGTGGTATTCTCTTTCTATGTATCCCACCAAGTTTGTGCCAGTCCTTCTAATTGCAAGGTGAAAATATGAAGTTTTCTTTCCTCGGTAAGGCCTGGACATGTATTGAAATAGGTGGATAGGATACGGATCCAAGAATCCACCATTTCACCATTCGTTTTCCCAACAAACTTGGGTAGTTGGATTCGAGTGTCCAACCAGAATGGATCTGGATTTCAATTTTGTTGCATTCTGAGTAGCTCATTGAGGACAGAGGCAAGATCTTGGATGAGATTTGATGTGTTGGAATCTGAGTCGACTGTCAAAGGATCTTTGCATGGAGGAATTGTGAGGCTAGTTGAAGAGAAAAGGTTCCCCTAGGTTGTAATGCTGAATAGAGGACTCTATTTTGATAACAAAGGGCTCAAAACCCTGAGGAAACAGAGCTTGAACTAGTCTAGAGGGAGAGATTTGTATTGTTTTATATCTGTGGAGATCCTCTCTGTAGAAATGAAGATGTGGGATCCCTTGGGGATTATGATATCAGTGGATCTTCTTGCATAAAATGGAAACCCTAGAATGGGAAAACTCTGGATTATTTCATGAAAACCCCAAAATTTGTTTTGGCTCAATCTTCAAGATCAGAAGCTTTTCCATGGATCTTGAGGATATAATACCAATTGATATGTCCAATAAGTAAATCTATAGGATAAGGTGACCATGCAATCCATAGCTTGACTTCTGACCAAAAACTATCCTCAGGGGCTCAAATCTGAACAGGGGCGCACCATTAGTTTGGGTGACCAAGAAAATGGGGATCTAGACCGGGTTGACTCAAGAGTGGCCAAGAGGTTTTGGCGATATCAAAGTGACCTCCAGGGATTAGTGGGATAAGCCCAGTGCCTCCTTGGAAGAGGGCACACTCACTTCATTCACACAAAGAAGAAACCAACAAGGGCGCAAACCCCAGTTGGTGCACCCTCCCTTCTACCTCAGAAAACTTGAAGGAAATGATTTTCTCCCTGAGAGAGTGGCTAGCTAATGAGATAAGCTTGCTCTCAGAGGTGGAATCATGGAAAATGGAGTCACCAGGAGGCAACCATGAAGGAAGGCGCACTAGTTAATCTTCAGAAACCCTAAAAATGAAATTGTCGTGAATGTAAAATGCAAACTCAGAAAAGAAAACAACCAAGACACATAGCTTTAGAAGAAAAGGTAAGAATGATTTATTTTAGTCCTGGTACACCTTATATACCAAGGGAACCATTTATTTTACATATATTTAATTCATCATCAAAAGGTGAATAAGTGTTGCGCCTAGGTGATTGATTTGTGCGCCCTAGTTGGGCATTCCCCTAGGTGGCCTCCTTGGCCCAACATGTGCACCCGAGAGGCCTCGTGTAGGGCCATTCGATCTAGTGATCCACCTAATAAGCAATAGGATCACCCTCAGTGACAGGTTGGTGATCTTGTTGTTGGGCACTTGAGAACCTAATTTCTCAGTACCGACCTCAAAATGCATTCCAATGTAGTTTGCAATGTTGAAGGGCCTAGGGGGAAAAGTGCACAGATTGACTGGTTCCCCTCTCCTTGAGAGGCCAATCAAGAATTATATGTCCTCAGACATTAGAGTAAATGGATTCCCCTCAATCACAAGAACCTCTACATTTGGGTGCCAATAATCCACCAGGGCATTCAGTAACCTGGGTTGTGCCCTCATAAACGAACACCGAAAGAACTTCCATAACCCACATTGTTTCAATGTGGAAATGGCAACAGGGTCCTCATCAAACAAGATTTCAATATCCTCATGTTCCCTCTCCCTCCAGTGGACATACATCCTATTCCATGACAGTTCAAAGGGGATTTAGATCTTACACTTTTTATTTTTCTATGCTTTTGAGGGTGTGCACAAGTTGTCTTGGACACAGTCACATATGTACGTTGCCAGACTATTTTCTGCCTGCATACATACGTGGGTTGTCCTTAGACATCCCACATACACATAGGGCTTCCCTTTTTTAAGAAGGTGTGCCCCCCCAAAAACAAAAATACAATGCATAAAGGGAGAATAGAAATGCATGAGGGATGAGTTTGTACTTACTTGGTCCAAGTGGAAGTTCGTTCGTCCTATGAAGCTCCTGGAATCAACCTTTTTTAGCAAAGGGGTCTTTTTCTTTTTTTTAAATAAAAAAGGTGGAACCTACTATATTAATTTACCAAGAGAACCTTGAAAAAATTTACAGAGAAATATAAGTCTAAGTCACCAAAAATGTTGTCGTTTTATCGGAAACCAGCATGGTTTGTAGAACTGTCTTGCCCTCTATCCTGCCCGGAGGAAACCAGGACAGATGGTGATAATTCAAGTGACCATGTAACAGTAGTAAGATAAAAAAAAAGAGACGAAATAGCATAGAAAACCTAAATACCCGGTGACCCGTCAGCCTTGCTTGTCTACCACATGGACCCCGCTGGAATGGAGAATGCCTGCGCACAGAGAGGGCACTTTCTCTTTGTTGGAGCATTGGAGTACGCATCAAGGAGCAGGTCCATCCGTTGGTCCATGAGAAGGGATCTATGCTCCAAGTCTTCCATGTGGCCTCAGAGTTCGAACACCAGAGCTAGATGCTCTACACGAAGGAAAATACCATGCAAGCCATGCAATCCATTACCCGCATCGTCGAGGATGACGCCCCTCATTTCCACTTCTGCTCCACCGCCAGCTTCGAGCTCCATCAGTTCTGAATCGGCCGCCTCCTCCTTCCTTCCAGGGTTGTTCTCGTCCACATCCTCTTCAGCTCTATCTTTGTCCTGACTTGCTTCCTCAACCATGGCCTCCCTCGCATGGCTAGTGGGGTTGTAGTCACCCGACCATGGAATTTCCTCGACAATGCACCCAGGGATGTCATCTGCCAGTGCAAATTTGGGACCGCTTCCATCCTGGTGGTTCGTCTCCATGGATTGGGGTTCTGGGGTGGTCACCAAATCCATGAATGGTACTTCTTCGACATAACAGGGGGGGAACACATCCACAACACCCTCCTCCGACCTGATTTCAGACTAAATTGACATGGTCTCACTACTGCAACCAGCCCCAGTCTCAGCAATGATGGCGTGCAGAGCCAATTGGTCAGCTCAATCCTTCTTATGGAGGATGTAGGTCGCCAATGACAGATCACGCTCCATCTTCTCCTTCCTTTGCCGCTGCGCTTTGTGAGTGTACCAGGCCGAGCCACGAGGAAGCATGCCCCGCTTACTGGTCATAGTTGCCAAGGAATAAATAACAATACCATGAGCGTGCAGTGAGATGAGAGTAAACCAGGGCGAGAGAGAAACAAAAATGCACCAAAGATCCCAGATGAAGGGGAGAGCCCAAGCGAGAGCAGACCAATTCTGACCAGGCGCTCGAAACAACAAGCTGCCCAAGGCCAAATGCACCTAGCTATCCATAAACTCTGGCATGTTGAGTGCACTGTGAGTGAGAGTGTTCGCACGAGGGAGGTGTTCCTCCATCATATAACCACTGTTATGGTCATTTACCATCGTTAATGCAGGGCAGGAGGGTGGCGTCCATCATCATTTATGCTATGGCCTAGTGCTGAGCCAGGTGTCGAGGAGCGTCTGTGTGTCACCCCATCCAGGGCTGGGAAATCCCTACTTGCAAGGTCTTTGCAATGCCTTGAGAGGTCTGTATCATCAGAGAGGTGGGCTTGCCAATATATGAGTTCTGACTTTGAGTCAGTTCTAGTGTTTTCCAAGTAATCCGCAACCTTGTTAGCATCTCATTTCACATGAGAAGGGATTAGTATGAGATCGGGGTGGATAATATTTCCAAAGTCCTCCAGAAGTCCTAAGAGTCTCCAGCTGGGGGAGATCCACCTTGGGAGTTCACCATGAAGGATTTTGGAGATGAGTCAAATTATAATTTGGGAGTCACCCTCAACGATGAGCCGATGGTATTGGTGTTGAACAACATCTTGGAGGCCTCTGACAAGGGTTGTGAGCTCCGCCACATTATTCGTGTTTTCCCCTAAAAAACCTACCATCAATTGAATGATCTTACCAGTGTGGTTCCAAAGGACTGCTCCAAAACCAATTGGTCCTGGGTTACCCCTGGAGGCCCCATCGAAGTTAAGTTTGAGGAAGCCTGAGGGGGGGGGGTCCAAGCAGTGGGGCTATTAGCTCATCAGTTTTGAATCTTCCCTTGGGTTTTCACATGTATTTGTAGGTCCCAGCCTTTAAGAATACTCTCCTCCTCGGGCTTGCATTGCAGATCTTCTTGGCACTAGGATTTGTTGTGGACTGTTTCATGGATAAACCTCTTAACCCTCTCCCATGTAAAGGAGGTAGGGGATGGTTTAGAGTTGAAGATTCTCTGGTTTCTTTCTTTCCAGATTGCCCATAAAGTGAAGCCCAAGAGAAGCAGCCAGATGCACTAGAGAATGGGGTTTTGGAAGGAAATCGTTTCCCAATTATCTAGGGTATCCCTGATACTGCCTCGGTTTCGCTGGGAGTGTCGCATGGCTAGGGCTCCCCAATCCCATATCTGTTGACTGTAGTGACAGTTGTTGAGGAGATGTTCCATGGTTTCCACGCTTTGTTGGAAAAGGGTGCATCTGGAGGGGCCTGCAAATCCTTTCTTAAGAAGATTATCCCAGGTGAGGATACGGTTTTGCGCTGTCAGCCATAGAAAAAAGGAGACCTTGGGCCAGAGTATTGATTGCCAGACTCTACTCCAGATGGTTTCGGGAATTTGGTTTTGGTAGTTTCCCTCTAGGTAGTATGCCTCACTGACTAAGAATATGCCTGAAGTGGAGTGGCCCCATCGGAGTATGTCCGGTCCTTCTTTGGTTGGGATTTTCCTATGTAGCATATAGTTCTGCCACAGTAGAAGATCGATATCCTCTGTGATCTATAATTTTGTTCAGCTTATTTTCCACTGTCGCCAAGGTTGTCTTCTAGGAGCTGGGATCCAAAATTCCTTAACATTTTTGAAGATGTTCTGCTGTAACCGATTTTTGAGAGGGTTGAGGCTTTCCAGGTCATTAAGAGGGGGTACCTATTGCCAAGAGTCTGGCCAGAAGAGTGCATTTTCACCATTTCTTACCTCCCAGAAAGCATGCTTCTGAATCAGGGGGCAATTCTTCCAGGCGGTGTTCCAAATGTTGGATCCTTGTATCTGTTCGTTGAATCTGATTAGTTGGCCAGGCTGTGCATTCGGGGCATACTTTTGCTTCCAGATCTGTGCCCAGAGCTCTTTCAGATGTTGCAACCATCTCCACCACATCTTGGCTCCCATGACCTGGTTAAACTTTCTCGGATCCCGAATTGCCAACCCTCTGAACATTTTGGGTTTACAGAGTTTGTCCCATCCAACTAAAGCCCACTTCTTGTTATTTTAGTGTCCCTGCCACAGGAAGTTTATGTGGATACTCCTTATGGCCTTGATGAACGATATAGGCACTGCAAGAGTAGTAAAGAGGAAAGTTGGTAGAGCTTGCAGGACTGACTTGAGCAGGACCAGTCTGGAAGCAATGTTCAAAGGTTTGAAGGTCCAGTTGTTCGACCTATTGGCAATATATAAGAGCAAGTTGTCCCATGAGATGGATCACGCTGGCTCTCCGGTTAGGGGAATGCCTAGGTAGATAGAAGGGAGGGAGATTTTGGAAATTCCCAAAAGTCTTGAGAGGTGATTCTGAACCACTGCTGGCGTGTTAAAAAAATAGAGTTTGGACTTGTCCAGGTTGAGAAGCATGCCTGAGGCTTCTGAAAAGTTAGACAGAATTGAGTTGAGATTGGTGGATTCTCTAACCATTGGGGTGTTCATGAGAAGCGTATCGTCGAAAAACTGGCTGTGTGAAGGCGCCGGGTGAAGGTTATGAAGTGGCAGCCCAGTAAGTCAACCTTCAAGGACCACATCTTTGAGATAGCGACCTAAACCCTTTGCCATGATTACAAAAAGGAAGGGGGAGAGAGGGTCACCTTGCCTGATTCCCCTAGTGGAGTGGAAAGGTCGGGAGGGTGTGCCATTGACAAGAATGGAAAATAAGGAAGAGGAGGTAATCTTGAGAATCCAGTTGACCCAAGAATTATTAAAGCCAAAAGATTCCAGGACCGATCACATGTATTGCCATCTTAATATATCAAAATCTTTTGAGAGATCGAGTTTGATAAGAATACCTGGTATTTTACTCATCTTTAAGGAGTGGATCACCTCATTGACCAGTATGATGTTGTCCATGATTTGTTGTCCTTCTACATAGCCATATTGTTCATTGGAAATGATGAACGGTAAGAGTAGCTTGAGACGATTGGCAATGATCTTTGTAATTATTTTGTAGATTAAATTGCAGAGGGAAATTGGTCTAAACTATTTTGGATGTGTGGCGCGCCTTTCCTTGGGGATGAGAGTGATGAATGTTGCATTGAGAGCGGAGAGGACTTGGCCAGATGTTCTTGAATCTTCCACCGCCAACCAGACATCTTCCTTGATCATGTCCCAACAATAATGGAAGAAGTCCGTGGTGAAGCCATCCAGGCCTGGTGTTTTACCTGGGGGCATTTCCTTTACTACTAAGTCCACTTCAGACTGAGTGATTGGCCTTGTCAGTGCTCTGTTCTGATCAGAGGTGATCAGCTTGGGTATGTGTTGGGTAACCTTCTGGATGGCTTCCCCCTTGTTCATATTGGTCTCTGTGAGGAGATCCTTGTAGAAGGAGTTGAGTTCCTCCGCAATTTGGTTATGATGTCTTATAGGGATGCCTTGATGATCCTCCAATTGAGTAATGTGATTGATGTATCTGCGATGCATCATCACTCTGTGAAATTTTTTTGTGTTGTGCTCCCCTTATTTGAGCCATTGGACCCTGGATTTTTGCCTCCATAGGATCTCTTCTTGTTCCCTGCAGGCCTCTAAATCCAAGATTAGTTGCTCCTCTTCCTGCACTAGGTTCTGAGTTTTTCTCCCTATGATGAAATTTCGTTGAAGTTCCTCAAGTTGGTTGTCGATCTCCTTCTTCCTTAGGAGTATGTTTCCAAAAGTGGATTTGTTCCAGCTTTTCAAATATTGCTTGAAGTTATTAAGGCGCTGCTGGAACTTGTACATGTGAGTGCCATGATCTATTTCAGCCTGGACCCACCAAGTGTGAGCCAGTTGGTGGAAGTTTGGGTGAGTGAGCCAGAACTTTTCAAAGTGGAAAGGCTTGGGCCTGGGGGGGAAGCCCGGGTCCATACAGAAGGCGATGGGCCAATGGTTCGACCCTGTTTTTGGCATTATATTTTCTTCCATGTCCTGGTCACTTTCGAGTAGGGATTGGTCACTAAAAAGTGATCTAGTATGCAAGCTACATGTTGGTGCCCTGTTATTCTATTGGACTAGGTAAATATTCCATTCCGAGTTTCCATGTCCACCATATTTAATTGCTCTATGAGGGTTTTGAACTTACCACTATCCTGCTCCAGCCATTTTGTTCCTCCAGCATTAGGATCATGTTGAAGTCACCTCCAACAATCTAGTGTGGCATGTGTATGAGGGTTTTAACATATTGAAGGGTTTGCATGAAGCTCTTCTTATCTTGTATGGATTGCGGGCCATAAACATTGGTGATGGATCCTTCCTTGGAGGAGGCTACAGCTTTGAACTGAGCCGTTAGAGTGCCTGTTGTAGAGAAGGGGTGATACATAGATACTGTTTGTGGGTTCCAAAGGATGGTTAGTCCTCCTGAAGTGCCCACTAATTCTTGATAAAGGAAGTCACCACCGCACCATCTGCGTCGAAAGATGTTTTCAGCCTCCTGTCATGCACATTTAGTTTCCTGCAGTAGTAGGATGTCCGGGTTATCTATTTTAATACATTCTCGGAGTGTCCTCTTCTTGGATATTCCATTGAGACCTCTGATGTTCCAAGTTATTGTATTCATCATGAGGATGGTGGGAGGGGGTGGAAGTATCCCTCCGATAACCTCTGTATCTGCCTTGAGTTAATCATTAGGTGCCCTGCCTCTTTAATAAGTTGATGGGTTGGTTTACGTCCTCTTCTCTTGTTTTCTTTGTTTGATCTTTTGGGCTTGGATCCTAGATCTGCCGAGATGCCCAGTCTAGCTGTAGATCCCACTATGGAGTTGGTAAACACTTTATGAACTTTCCAGATTTGTTCTACTGGAATGTGTTGCAGGTCTTTTTGATTGAGGGCTTCCTCCAGCTTTTCCAGGTCTATCTCCGCCAGATCCATCTCATCCATGAGCATGTTGGTGTCTCCGTCTCTGCCTAATTGTGTTTTCTAGGTTGTTTCTTTAGGGGGAGTAGTGTTTGGCACTTCAGGGATTTTACCTTTCGCTTGCATTGTTGCTTGATGGGGGTTCTATATTGCCGCATCTTTCGACATCTAATTCAAAGCTTCATATGAGTTTTTGGTGGGGACCTTTGGGGCCGAGCTTTGATTATGTTTTCTTGATGTGTTCTTTTGCCTTCCTGTGACATTGAAAAAACTGTCCTTTTGCTTTCTTTCATTGGGCTTGGAGGCTGTGGTATTCAGAGGACAATATCTGAAGAAGTGGCCATGCTCATGGCACTTTCTGCATCAAAAAGGTATGTGTTCGTAGTCGATTGTCTGGTTCCAGTCTTCGTCTTGGTATTCAAGTGTGATGGAACCTGGCAAATCTTTCGATATGTCCATGTAGATGCAGATACGGGAATATGAAGTGTACTTCCTCATTTTTGTAGCTTCTGAAGCTTTAACATATTGTCCCACCATATTTCCAATGCCCATGAGTATTTCCTCTAGCCAAAATTCCTAGGGTAGAGAGTACAGTCGGATCCAGACTGGGGCTCTTGAAAAATCATCCTGCTCTGGACTCAATCTGTCAGTCCAAAATCTCAAGAAAAGACCTACTGAATTGTAGAAATATGGTCTGTTGTCGAAGATTTTGTCCTTATCTTTTAGATTGTACAGGATTATTGTGAAGAAGCCCTTGGAGCTAAGCTAGACTTCATAATCTCCTTTGGGGTTCCACCAATCCTTGATCCGGTGAGTGAGGTCTCTTTCAGTCAGCCATAGGCCCAAGAATTTTCCAATCAGTGTGTGATCCACCATAAACTGGGTGTGTTGCCCCACCCGAGTTGATTTGATATGATAGAGTGGGGGTCTTTCCATTTTTGGTATACACTTACCTGACAACCATCCTTTGGAGGCTTTCGAATGAGATGTGTTGGGTTCTAGCTCCATTTCTTTGTTGAGTCCTTGTTCTTGGGTAAAGAGTTGATCCCTCAGGTGCACTGGTGGCTCAAAGGCAGGACGCTTAGCAGGGTTCCATCTCTGTCATTGGCGGTGATATCGCTGTATGAGGGGGGTTTCCCCCCCTCTCCCAAGCTCATTGTTGGGTGTTTAGAGGACTCGTGAGGTTCTCTTCTGTAGAGTGTGGAAGTGGGCATTAGGGCTCTGGAGTCAGAGCACGCATAAGACGGTAACAGGGCACAGGAGTTGCAGAGCGCTAGGGTTGCAGAGCGTTTTTTTCAGTACCCCGGTCGGAATTGCAAAGGGGTCTTTTTTACCTTCTGGTTAGTTTTCTAATTATAATGGTGAAAATGAGTTGTCAACTTCTATTTATAGACTTTTTTGGCCCTTTTTGCCACTTTTATGAACCCTTTTGTCGTTTTTTATGGCTTGGAAATCATTTAATTTGGTTCTTGAGTTTCTAATTGGATG